>CM047982.1:30114219-30130792 GCA_026261665.1 Melanotaenia duboulayi
TATTGTAATTATCGTCATTGACAATCAATTTACAATCTTTTACCGGCCATGGCAGATTTAACAGGTAACTGCTGCAACCTCCAGATTTAAGCCTGTTACAAGCCTGAAGTTGCAAGAAGCACAAGAGCAAAATGTAAAACGTATTAATCCCCCCCCCCAACGCAGACCAAGGTTCTTGTGGAGCATGAAACGAGCAAGGCGAAGCAACCGTTTTTCTTATTCTTGACACCCCAACAGCAGGAACAAAGTTCAGTGTTCTCGCAGAGCAGGTATCAAGCTTTACCGTCTTACTCCCTTGCTGACATGCTTGTGCTGCACTAATGTATCCCATGTATCCTGATGCACCTAGCCAGGACATACACGCCAGGAGAATGCAAGTTTCACAACCCAAAAATGGTCATGACTTAGTCAGATTATTTAAACTAATGGCTGTAGTTCCAGTCTATTATACAGTCAACCCAGTAACTGTCATGGTGAAAAGATGCCCCTAATAGAGCATAAGGTTAAACTTCATCAGGACAGGTTTATAAAATCTTGGTAAAGCAAGATCCAGTCTGTGATTAGTGACTATTTTTCCTCTACATTGCAGCATATTTCTGTTGTTGGCCTGTTGGGTAATTAGCAAATTCACACTGTGAACATTCTTGCTCTGTTTACCAGAACTCACCTTACCAGCAGTCAGCAGGTTCTCGGTTAAACTCAGTTCCTCATTCCTTCAGGTAAAGCAGAAAACCTCACAAATGAAATCTGAGCATGATAATATTTTTATAGGTTAGTTCTTTTAGGTTAACAGCTGTCATCTTCTGATTTGATCAAAAATGCATCCAAATGCTCATTAATGTAGTAACAGGCTGATGCTTTTAGCTGGGAAAGCTGTTGCAGCTCGATTATGTAACTTTTGTGCATCTGAAAGGTGTCTTAAAAACAGTGTAAAATGTAAACTTAGTTGGCTATTAGTTGGAATTTTTATCATAAAAACATGCATGTTCAACATAGTCAAACTTGTAAAATCCAACTCACCCTGAACGTTGCACACTTGACTTGATCTTCACCTGTAATCTCTGCAGATAAGATGTCACAGGCTGGTGTCATACTGGGTGGACTTTGTTTGAAGCCTATTTTTCTTTAGTGCAGAATGAAGCTGAAGTGACAGAATAAAGGGATGATAAGGAGAAGGTGGCAGAAAAAGGAAGAGGAAGACAAACGAGCAGAGATGTGGTCAGAAATGTGACTGACTAAAACTATAAATTTTTTTGGGGGTCAAAGGTGGGTTTGCAGCTTGGTGAGAATGACTTTGCGAACCTCTCTTCAGTTATAGCTGAGAGAAAACACAAGCTCACTGAGGACTGAGTGTCCACATAGTACTTATAAACCATCCTCAACATGCAAACACAGTCTAAATGACTTTTTCTTTTTTTCAAATCTTATTTAAGTTGATGTCCTTGAGAAGGCCTATGCTTGGATTTAGTTTGGATTTTCCAGCAGCTCATCGTTGCTCAATTTTCCTTTCACAGTAAAGAAAAGTAAAAAATAATCATTTAATTCTAAGGTTTGAAATTTAAGGACATAATTAAACCTCATCTGGTCCTAATGAAGACAACAAACTGAGGAAACTATGACTTCAGATGAACATCAACTCATTACATTTTTAAAAGATTAAGCCAGAATATTGCAGCATTAAGTGATTCACTCTTGTTTCAGCACAACCATGTTTAGCAGCGGCAACTTGTTGTGTTTTTGTATGACGTTATCATTCTCTCACATTCTAACTGGTTCTTCTTTATTAGTTAGATTCATGCAAAGGTTTGCAATATTCATTTATGAGCAGCTCCCACTGCAGGATTTCACTCAGGCTGAGAAGAGACTTTTTCATCCAACCCAGCAAACAACCAATACTTGTTCATTTTTTTTACAGTTGTACTGTTGGGAACTTAAAAGGACGTTACATCGTCCGCAAGAGTAGAGAAATTTGTTGTTCTCAGGGCAGCTTCCTTGGTTCGGAGGTTCCTGCAGCTTTTCCTCGACACATCATCTGGGCAGAACTTTTTTCTGTCCGATGACTGCTGCGCAACGGGCCGGAAATCTGAAGTGNCGGGCTGCGCAACGGGCCGGAAATCTGAAGTGGGCGTGTTTAGTTTGGAAAAGTCAAAGCTTGTTTCTGCTTTTCCACTGATCCACTGTTCTTGTGAAATATGCAACAGCCTTAACATTTACCATGCCCAGTCAGGGTGAAGGGAAAAGTCGTTCAGATGCATCTGGATGCGAATATTGAGAATTTCAAATTGATGTACAAATGTTAAAAATAATTTTTCAACTGTTAATAAATAATGTAATGTTGAGGAACAATGCGGATCACCTGGACTGTGTGTGGTGTGCACATAACAGACACGATGGCTGAGCGTCAAATCCGACTGACACACTCTGCATTAAAAGCCAGAGTTTATTAAAAAAAATAATTAATTTTATATATGTATATATAGCTAACATGTGGAAGACTTTGGCTTCTCTGAGAGGATTTTGTTACGTTTGCAGAGGTGTGGATGTGCAACCAAACTTTGATATGGTTCAAACAAGAAACCAACAAACAAATGTAGTTTTAAGTCCATCTCAGGTGAACTAAATACAGGAAGTGAACTAGAATACAGAGGGCATTGTAGGTTCAACACAGGGCATTGTGGGTAAACACAACCAAAACACATGCATGTGTCAGTCGTTGGGCAGTTCTGGCTTGCGGTCCGTCGTGGAAGAAGTCATTAAAAGTTCTGTAGAGATGTAGCTGTTGGGTTATTGCAGGTTCTCAGAGCATTGCACTTTCTGACCTTGGGCTGAACTTGGTGGGACGTCCACTGCAGGAGGACTGGTAGCCGGCTTGAGTGTTTTGTACATCATCTCTCTCACTGTAGGATGATGGATTCCAGATAGTTTGGAAACTACTGTACCTTATGTTTCCAAGTTTGAAAAGCACTTTCAGTTGCTTCTCTAAGATCATTGTCTTTTCTCCTTGGCATCGCTTTTATATAGATGCTCACACTGCTGATGATGATAGGTTGTATTTTACAGTATTCCACATTGTTTTTATGATTAAATGATTAACAACACTGCTGTCATTGATCATCTGATCACATAATTTTTTATAAGTTAGAGCTAAATTTTACAGATGCATCAACCTTGGACGACCTAAAAAAAATTTACATTTGTGCAAAATTCCCTCAAGACAGTCGCAGTTTTAAATTTTCACTGTTTAGACATGAAATGAGTCAGAGTCACTGTTCTACACTTGTTCAGGCCAAACAGCCTCCAACAGGGTGTGTTATTCCAATGAAGTTCTTCTTAATGCAAAGCTTTGGTACAGATATATAGTTTGTACTTCCACTATAAAAATATGTCAGATGGGAAAATAATGAGAAAAAAGATCAAATTCTGAGGATGCTGCCATCATCCAACACCTGAAACCTAACTGCTTTTATGGAGAATTGCTGACAGTGTGTCACAATGGAGGTATTGTTTGTCCGGCTCAGGAAGTAGAGCGGGTCAGCGTCCAGTCGGAAGGTCGGAGGTCCGAGTTTTTCCTCTGTGAAGTGTCCTTGGGCGATGCTGAAGCCCAAACTGATCCGTCATCATTGTGTGAGGATATATCATAGAAGGAGTTTGATTTGAAGACCCTCTGAGGGAGTTTCAGTGAAATGTTAAACTCACCAGCAGCATACAGCAGAGTGTATGTGTGTGTGCACACACTCAGGAAGCCTTTGTGTAAATCCAGGATGTACTGAGCTGCCAGGCAGAGATGAGAGGATTAAACTGCTCGCGCGCTGGAGGACGACGCTCGTGTGCTGAACATAATGCTGGAAGCAGCACATGCACCTGCTCAGGGAGGTTTGAAGGGGAAGACGTGCAACGTTTTGAGGTTTTTACCTGCTTTGATCAACTTCCATCAGTTACAACATACACCTCTGCAAAAATTCTATAAATCGTACTTATAAATGGCTTTAAAGAGGAAAAAATCATTACAGCAAATAGGTTTAAAATTATTTAGTAGAAGCAGATATTTAGGTAATTTGCCATCAAACCATCTAGATCTGTTTTGTTCTTAATTTATTACCAAGTGTTCAAACGATCTAGTGAAGCTCAGCTATTTTAAAGGAGATGAAGATGATTGCTGCCTTTGCAAAGATCAGCGGTGGTCTTTAGGACAGATACGCCTCCTTTTAAATCTCAATTAAACGTCAGCACAACCCTTTCTGTGTTTTCTTCCATTTTTTCCCCACATTGTGTCATCCTACCATATTTTCTCTTCATCTTATTTATTAGCCCCACTTGACCCTTATTTATTTTTTTACTCTTTTAATAAAAAACCAGCAGCTGCAGGATGGAGATATTCTTCCTTTCTGACTTTGTTTCATTAGATTTCCCTGGGTTCGCCCCTTTACCAGATTAAGAGATTTAAAAATAAATTATTTTTAACTCCCTCATGTCCCTGTTTCTCCTTTCCTCTTTCCTCTTTTCTCTTTCTCTCATCATCTGACTTTTTTTTCTGACTTTTTAAGTCATTCCACAATCCAGCCAGTTGTGTTTAATATTTAATGTTCCTGATGCAGCAGCTTTGAGTTTTTGCCTCGAGGTTGGCATCAGTGAAAGGGCCTGGTGTCGTTAACGGAGTGAAACCACCACCCTCCAGCCCTATGCCCTGCCACCTTCCAACCGGAGTAAAAAATACTTCAGAGCAGATGGTCACTGAGGCTTTGGATGGAAGTCAATGCCATGATCGAATCATGTTTAGTCACCTGTACGTCCTACACTGTCCTCTGGTACTCACTGCAGCTTCCTGTTGCCCTTGTACCATATGTTACTGATATTCCAAACAAAAATCTATTATTTATTAGCATCAAGTGTCAGTCGCACCACTGTCACCTAGAAAATAAACTTTTTATTACAGATTCTACTAATAATTTTTAGAGCGCATCATGTCTGAATATGAAAGGATCCTGGATCACATGATGGATTCCTGCTCCAGTCTTCATCAGCAGGGCAGGAAATTGTTTCTGTTACATGGAGTTTAGCAACGCTCGGGTGATGGATGGCTGCGCAGCGTCTGCAACACAAACACCTCCAGCTGCAGTATCTAATGTGGATCTAATCATTTTAAAATAAGGGGTAATGAGTGTTCATGCAATCTTGGATTCAATACTGGATTTTGAAAAATGATGCAGCAGAAAAGGCGAAAACGTTATTTTCTACATTTAATGTTCTCAGTCTTGACGATACAGTATTTGATGCTCAGTGTGTGTGCATTGATGTACTTTTGTGTCTTCTTGTACTGAGTTGGACCCACATCCATGATGAGAATCTCCCATTCCACCACACACCTGTTTCGTTTATTCTTTGGCCTAAAAAGTCGATGGATTGACAGCTAATAGATGATTGTGAGTGATTACATCTTTTTAATGTAGTAAAAACTTACAGAGTAAATAATTTTGGGAGGAAAATGTGACCTCACTCTGTTTCATCCCTTCTTTGTGTCTCCAGCCTGGTCGGATTCTCCCTCCAGGTGCATCCAGTCTCCTCCCCTGGCAGCTCAGACAATGTTTTGTAGTAAGAACCAAGCTTGTACTAAAACGTGATGGCCTTTTGCCACGTTTGACTGGATCTGCTGATTATCCTTCGGGTTCTCTAACTGAAGAGTCCAAGAAAAGGAGTATTTCTAGTGAATGGATTAATTTAGGCAAGGCAGTTTATTTGTATAGCACATTTCATGTACAGGACAATTCAAAGTGCTTTACATAAAACAAAGGCATTACAGATATTTAGAAATAGTAAAAGGCATCAACACATAATCACAATAAAATAATAAATGACATTTAAATGATTAAAAACAAGATAAGTTTAAAAAAAAAAAAAGTTAAACATGCAGATTTCATACAAAGGCGCATGAGAAAAGAAATGTTTTTAACCTGGATTTAAAAGCGTCTACATTTGGTGAAAGTTTAATCTCCACTGGCAGTTTGTTCCATTTGTTTGCAGCATAACAGCTAAATGCTGCTTCTCCATGTTTAGTCTGGACTCTGGTCTGGACTAGTTGACCAGAGTCTTTGGATCTAAGAGCTCTGCTAGGTTTATATTCTCTGAACATATCACAGATGTATTTAGACCTCTTGGGAGCTGGAACTGTTTCCCGTCTCATATTTAGACATAAATATGCTGGTTTTGGTCCATCATTGCAGAAACCTTTCCCATCATTGAGTCCCATATTATGAGCTGTGCAGCATGTGAGGACCTTATTGTTCTGCTACTGTAGTTTTGCCCTTTAGGGATGAAGGTTGGCTTGTGAATTAGGTCATCACCAGTCCGACTGTGTGTTGCTGTCGTTGCCAGGTTAGAGAAAAACATGGCAACAGCTGCTTCATCTAGCATGTGAGCCCAGTTTAGTTTTCAGTTTGTTGCTGGTTCCTCCAGATGAAGATGGAGATGGGAGGATCTTTTGTTTTACAGGAAATAGAAATTATTATTTCCCAGTGAAAAACAAAAAACAGCTTAAATTCTGGATTTTATGTCATGAATTTAAACACATCTGGCTTTCACATTTGCTTTCTTTGCACAATTTGTACATAAAAAGTAGGGGAGCACTCGGGGGATGCAATAAAGTCTTATTGACAGATTTCCTGTCTGTTTTCCGGTAGTGGAAGTAGCTTAAACAGTTGGTGACAAACTCCTGCCAAGGTTCTTTCTGCTTCTTTTGTTTCCTTCCCTCTCTGTGGTCCACATACAGGCCCCTCTCATAATCCCTCTTTCTGAGCTGCAGGCTGGATGAGGAGCCGTATGTTCAGCCCTTCTGTCTCTGCACTTGTTTTTGGGGCACCTGGAAAACGAAGGGGAACGTGGGGAAGTGAAGCGGCACATGGAGCCACCATGTCTGCTATCCCTCCTTCAGCCTACGTGTTGATCACAAAAGGCAGACGTTTAGATGAAGTGTGTGGGCTCTGACCTACATTTTAGCTTTAAACATCCTCCACTGTGGCAGTAATATGACATAAAAATGAAACCATATGAAGGGTGAGCAAAATATTACCTTCATAACGGAATTTTACATCCTTTTTTTGGGGACGGAGACTCAAAATGTCTTATTTTAACTTAACTAAATTTATTTTTAAATGTCCTATCTCAGTACTTCTATGTGTTGATTAACAATACTGAGATTTTAAGGAAACTTGAAGTTAATTAATCTTTTACTCCATATTTCCTCATTTGGACTTGTTTGGTGTGTGGTATTTAAGGCTTATTGTGTCACGTCATGTTAAATAACAAAGCAGGAGGTGCCTTTCACAAAATGCAAGTCAGAGTAGATCGATATCAGTAAAAAGATTAAATGTAAAACTACTGGAGGGAAATTTGCCAGAAGCAGCTCAGCCTCATGAGCAATTTCAAAGTTTGAAATTTATTTAACTTTATTTAAAAAATGAACTAAATTCTACTTAACATGCTTCATATAACACCAAACCTTTTCCTAAACCTCATTATTGTCACAATAACTTAAATAACCGTCAATGTCTGTGTAATAATTAAAGACAATCCTTAAAATGTATTAAAATGTGCTGTTGAGAGTAAATCTGTTATAAAAATTGGGATGCACTTTAATTTATGTGCTAATTCACTAAAATTTAAGTTAGACGCACCACTGCAACCAAAGGTGGTCTGGAGTCAAGTGACCATGACTTTTTACAGTTTAGGATTATGTTTTATTCTAAATTTGCTTTTAGAGTCGTCTGAGAGTTTGAAATGACAGGGTGACGGTAAATGTGGAGAGAGACGGAGGAGATTCTCCACATGCCGCCGCTCCGCTCTGTCGGCTCCACGGCACGTCGCCTCCAGTTGGTCCGGCCCAGACAGCGAGCTGATGGAGGTCGACAGGGTCACTGAGGTGACATTTCCAACCAGAGCAAACCCCACTGAGGCACGCCCCCCACTCCACCAACACCCTCTCTAAAGCCTCTTCACACTGAACTCCTCCAGTCTCACAATGAAGGCAATTAAGTGAAGAGGCTTCACATTTCTGCACGCTGCGTTCACAAAATACCAGATAACGGTGGAACAGAGCAAAAAAAAAAAAAAAGAGAGAGAAAGGGATAGAAATGAGGATCTCAAGGAAGCAATGAAGAAAGAAAGGGGAGATTACATAATGGAGCGTAGTGAGGGATTGGCTCCTGGCCGATCTTGGCAGCAGGTTTCTGAAGACTTGGTCTGGAAACCCAGTTAGTGCTACTTATTGGATGAGGCCCAGAGACGCTGCCTGACTGGGAACAGCTGATCTCCAAGAACGCTGCGGATTAAACCGCCATTACACAAGCCGGAGCTTCATCTGATTGGATGACACAGTTCCGCGGCGGCGGGTGATGAGAGGCTGCAGGGCTAATTATTGTTTTTGTTCAAAGTACAAAGCCATCACACGCATTTGAGTTCCTCCAGTCAGCCAGAGAGGAGGTGGCGTCAGTAAACTACAACCTCAAAGCTGCTGTGTTTAGCTGCTGAGGCGACAGATTTGTTCCAGCTTCTGGTTTGTTGAGACGGAAATTTCTCAACAAGTTCTTGTGGTCTTGTTACTGACTTTAGTTGTGATGTTTATAATCCTTTAAGGATGAAATCTGAAGCTTTTGAATCATCTGACTTATGATCAAACTGTTGACACAGCAGTTCATGACGGGTTACGACTAAAACCGAGTCATTTGATCCCAACATTTCCCTGTGCAGGGGTCAGGCTGTTTCCAGCACAATGCTTTATGTTATAAACTGTTTGGCATCATAATCACCACAAACTTCATCCATCTCTGAGGTTTGATGTTGTGTAAAAGGAATTGTAAACCACATCTGTTGTTGGAAAAACTGGGATGATTTTAAATGGAGTATGGGAAGATTACTTCCGAAGAGGAAAAGCATCTTTGTTATTGTCCCTACACGTCCATACAGCAGCCTGCACTTCAAGGCGTTCTGGGTGTAGCTAAAGAGAAAAGTTAACCTTAACTCAGTCTTTAACCTCCGTTTTTAATTCTGCTCCATTCATCAGGACGTTGTGAGAAAATAACTGAATGCTAACTTACTGCAGGGGAGGAAGTCGAGATAATAGATGGAGGCAGAAAAGATAATGAGGCGGTTTGAGGGAATAATTGAGTTTGGTGAAAGCGGTGTTTTAAGTGGAAAGTGTGATGATTCAGGAAGCAGAGAGATTGTTGCTGTTGTGACGCTCAGACGGATGAAGTGATAACAAAGCTGATGATTTACTAAGTAAAGCAGAAGTTTTTTTATTTATTTTTATTTAAACCAACTCCAGCTTTCTTTTGTCTCATTTAAAATGTACTTATCAGTAAATATCCTAAATGCCCCCCATCCCTGTAGCTTTTCAGTAGACTGTTTAAGTCCACCGGTGCGTCGTGGTCGGTGTTCGTAGAAGCTGCCACAGAAAATCACACATGCTCAAAATAATTGAAGTTCTATCAACTTAAAGTGGAGAAATGTGGTTGAAATTTGATTTGCTTATTTACAGAGCAAAAGCATCTAATTAAAACATTAAGGTGAAAAGTAAATTGGTATTTTGGTGTAAAATAGAAGACTAACTTTTGTCAAAGTAGATATTGTCTTTTAAAAATGTAATTAAGAGGGCTGTTGTTACGTTTCTTCTAAATGAGGCAAATGTTTAAAAATTAAAGTTAAAATGAATGTGTAGTTCAAAAAGTCATGCTTTTATATTTCCATTTAGAAGAATAATCCCCTAAACAGTGTTTTACGTTTATCTGTGACCTATTATTTGTAGTTACATTATCATTTCTGTTTTAATTTTATAGGCTTATTAATAATGTAGTTATTCCTGAAGAAACAAACAAAGCTTAGAAAAGGTTTACATGCTGTAATGTGGCTTTTCTTCTTCAGTTTTAGTTCTATAAACTTTCTCGTAGCTGGATTTAATTTATCTTAATAACCTTGGAGTTCCTCGGCCACATTTTGGAAACCGTTGGCTGCCTTACCTTTGGACCAAGAAAACAGACTGTTACTAGTTTTATGTTGTATCATTGGGAAAAATGTCTCTTGTGAAGAGCATAAAAGAAAATTAAGAGTCGGGGAAATGATTTTAAAGTTATGACATCTGTCTCTTGATTGATGATTACAGAGGAGAAGCTGGTCAGGAGGCACAAACTTCCAAGTAAAAGTCTGAATTACCAGCAAAGCTGAAAATTGCTGCTTTCAGCTCTTTCTCAGCAGTGAATTAAGATATTTCCACACTTATTTGTAGTTGATGTGCTGGGTGAAAGCGTCGCGGCTCACTGATTCGCCTCTGGGTTTGGAGGGTAAAACTCGGTCAAATTCCGGCTTTATTATGCTAATTTTCCTCCTAATGAATATCTGTGCAAAGTCCAAAGCCAGAAGTGTGTGTGAGCTGTTGAAATGTAGTTCTGTGATACACTAGAAGCACTACAGCCAGCCCACAACCCCCAAAACACACATACGGATGCCCAAACTTCCAGTTTGTTCAGCAGAATATGTGAGTTTGACTCAATTTGCTGTCGGTACAATTGGGTTATTTTTTAATCTACTCTGAGATGATGACTTGCAGCCGCATCTGCTGGGAATGAGAAGACAGGAATGTGATGGCACATCATGAGCAAGGTTAACAACATCTGATTTGAAAATTTCCATCATGACTGAGTAAGAAGTGCTGGTGAGGATGCTGGTCCTTGTGGAGATTTTTTCCTGTGTAATATGATGGAATTTTGTCCGAATGAGGAAGAATCTGCAGACGTTTCCCAGCAGGAATAAAGCATTTCAGAGCAGGTGGTTAACACCATTTACCAGTATGGCTCAAATGCTCCATCACTTTCATTATTTAATCAGTTTAAATAGGTTTTTAGCATTTTTATTTCTTTTATTTTGTGGTACTGTTTTAGTTGTTTTGATAGATTTAGGCAAATATAATAAAACAAAATATAAATCCTTGGTAGCAAATTAATAAAAAAATTTTAACTATTAAACCTAAAATAAAAAAAAGTTGTTAATAATAATAATAAAATGAAAGGAAGTGAAAAATAAAAAATAAAATAAATAGCGACATGTTGGACTGCAGACCGTCTCATTCTGATCAGTTCTCACTGACTCCTCTGCCCTTCTGAAAATGAAGAATATAATAGAAATAGAATAGAAACCCTTTAGTAAATGAAAATCTTTTTAAATTAAGTGTACTCAGTGTAGACGGCAAAAAGCCTGTATTCTTGCTTTAACTGTGTAAAGCTCTGCTTATCATCGTCTACTGGTTTTAATGTTTAATGTGTAGATTGTAATAGAAACAACAATCATGGTGAGAGATTCTGCTCCATGTTGACATGATGGCTTCACACAGTTGCTTCAGATCTGGCGAGTGTATTCAGTCTTTTACAAAAAGACATTAAAAACATTTCTTTTAAAAAGTGGAAGTAAACTAGAGCTGCCATTACCTGCATTTCCCTCTTCGACGTCTCTAATCTCTCATTTAAAATCTGCTGCAGTCACACTTTATTCCCTGAACTCGCTCATGCACATCTTATGACTGTCATGCTTGCCCTGCAGGCTGCCACGGTAACCGCTTGTTCAGCGCCTCCATTTAAATCTTTACAGCTCCTGGGGGATTTTCCACAGGCCCACTGGGACTCCAGTCCCCATGTTCATGTTCCTCCATGCACAGGTCAGAGGTCAGCATACTTACTAAGTAACACACCTCCCACCTCATTATTACCAGATTTCTGTCTTTTGAGGATAAAAAGATAATTCTTATTTAAAAAGAATGAATTTACATTTTGTTGTTAAAATATTTCACAGCTTTTCTGAAAGGATTTTCATAAGATTTTACTTTGAATCTTAAAGTGTTTTTTTTTACACAGTTTTCTACTAATCGATCTGGGGCTGCGCTCCCTGTCACGTGTCTCACACACTTCTGAACATATGCCTCATTGATTCATACTCCTGTTGCTAACATCAGCAGGCGGACCGTGACACTGGAGCGTTTGAACTCCGGGTTCTGAATCCAGTTTGAGTGCTGGTGGGCTGAATGTGTAGCCATGTGATCACAGATCCTGAGTCAGCTGCAACACAGGCTGCAGAACAGTTTGTTTCTGTTCGAAATGTGTGCTTGATAACTGGCTCCACAGGTCTCCTACTCGGGCACATTCATCCACAGGAAGGAGGGAAAAGGCAGCTCTTAAACTTCTGTCAACAGGTAGTTGATTGGAAGATCCTGCAAGACTGTCTGCTGGCCTTGAACTCCTTGAAGAAACATGCAAATGATTCTGAATATGATAAAATGCCAAAAGTAGTGAATTCATCAAGATTTTCTTCCCTCTCAAGGTTCCAAGAAGCTTCCAAGAAGTTAGGTTTCATTTAAAGAGTGAATAAATGGTAAATTAAGATCATATAGCTTGGTTTTTGGTTTTTACGGAGAAGCTTTGTTGCATCACCTGCAGCAAAAGTAGATCTCTTTTTTCCCAGCTGTTACAGCTGGAGAAGATGTGCAGTGCATGCTGGGAGTTGGAGTCCACGTGACCCTCCTCCCTCCTGCAACAGCTTTAAAATAGCTTCTATTCTTACTGTTATAATAATTAGTTTTCCCCTCCTCTTACACTTCAGTTTTTTTCCTGTGCTTTCTTTTCTTCTCTCGTCCACCCTTTCTTGTCTTCTCTCCACCCACCCGATTTTCTTTCTTGCAGTTTTTTCTCATCCATCTTTTCATTTTGTTGCTTACCCTGCCTTATATTTTCACCTATTTCACCCTTCCTCTCTTATTGTTTGTCTTTACTTCCATCTAACCTCATTGTTCTCTCTTCTCTCCTCACCCTTTCTCTTCTCTTTTTCTTCTTTTTCAAGCTCTTTTTTGTGCTCTCTTTTATCCCCTAATGCTTCTCTCCTTATTCTCCTGGTTTTCCTCCCACCTTTTTGGCCTCGTATCTATCCCTTTTATTTCTGTCATCTATTCACTTTCTCATCTATTTCTTTTTCCATTTGCCACCTCTTGTTTCTTTTTTTTCCTTCTTTACTCTTGGTTTTTCTCTTCCTTCCACATCTGTCACCCCTCTTTTTTTATCTCTGCCTTTTTTCTTCCATTCCTCACATCTTCTCCTCTTTTCTCCCTCTTTCGTTCAGGAATGCAGTCATGTGCTCTCGACTCTTCCCTCTAAACACATTCTTTCTCTCTCAAACAGACACACACTCTTTATCGATGTGGCAAATGCTTGTTTACCTCTGATGGAAACATGGGTGTGGCTGGAGTTTGTGGTTAGTCTGAGAAAACACGCAGAATGAGCCTTTAATGGCTGGAAACAGCCTCTGTCAATCTTCTGGTCTTCATTCTGCTTCAGTCCAGAGGATCCTGAGTTTGGAGTTAATTTCTCCGGACTCTTCTTGCTGTGGTGCAATAAAAGAAGCGTTGTGTGATCAGCTGAAGACGCACAGAGCTGTTTTTGTTCATGAAGGACAAAGAAAGGAATTATTTCCAGAGGGTTGAAGAAATTTGGGACACTTGCTCTCCTTGCTGCAACACTTTTATTTCTTTAGCACCACTTGATTTGCAGCCAATGAAAATTCTGCTTACATTTTGTTTGGTTTCATGCAGCAGAAGCTATCCAGTGTTGGATAGTGTGTTGGATCAGGGTCAGGGCTCCAGACTACCGTAACCTTTTACAGGGGTTGCACTGGTTTGTCTATCTTTTTAATTTGGCTGCAGCAGCATAAAATTGAGATCAACCCAAGTTTTCACAGCGTTGCTCTTTACACCAAATTTATGATTATGTAAATTTTTGTCAACTAAAATAAAGTTTAGAAAAATTTTCTTAATTTTAAGAGCATATGTTAAGTAGAATTGCACCATAATGCTTCATATCTTTTTGTATTGCATTGCATCATATTGTCTTCTGTCACACTGTATTCCATAGTATCATGTAGTATTGCATTTTATAAAATCATATATCCTGTTTCCTCCTTATCAAATAGCAAGTAAACATGAAGGAGGAAATACAAGTGTTTGTTTTGAGTTTTGATAAGTCTGTAATTATGAATTGTAGAGTTTTGTTGTTGGCTTGTATTCACGTGGACGAGATGCTTCATCCCCACATCGCTAGCAATTGTGGTGACAGTCAGTCTTGAAATCACACATGACTAATCGAGCTTGGTGTCTCCACTGCAGTTTGAAAAACTTTAAATGTTTTGACCACAAGTTAAGCCAGCAAAGTAAAAGTAAAGATCCCAGGATTTGTTCGGTCAATTGAAGATGTTAGCCACCGATATCATAGCTGTCTGGTACTGAACAGACGTTTATGTAAGTGGGAATCCTTTCCTCTATTTCAGCAACTTCTCCTTTTTAATATGTCCATATTTAACTTTCTATTGCAATACAAGTTATTTATACTGTTTAATTGATCCTGACTGTGTTTAATAGAAGAAAAGAATCTGATCACCACAGACCTGTTAGCCCTGTTTAGATGTAACAGAGAGCAAACTGAGGAAAAAGGAGTGAAGGTGTTTTCTGTCGGTGTGGAGGTGTTGTCCTGGTCATTTCCTCCTGCAATTGGAGAGGAAAATGGTGAAACCTGCTAACATGACACAAGCAGGGGGTTTAAACATCTGCGAGGAGGAACCTCAGCAGGAAAAAGGACACAAATCATGATTATAGTTTTTTAAAAGATGGCGTGAACGTGTTGTGTAAACATGACGACTAGTAAAGCTGCTGTTTAGTTAAATCCACTACACAAAACAATCAGTCCATGTATGTAGTGTTTTATCTGTTATGTTGATGGTGCTGCATCTAAATAACTCGCAGTCAGACGAACAGGTGCAGTCAGCCCTGTGGCACATAAAGTATTGATTGTTGCCTCATTCAGTTAGAAAACCAGCTCAAGTAAAACCTGCAGGAAATGTCCCAGATTAAATCCAGGCTGAACGACTGGAGCAAAATAAGTGACGGACCACATGTTGTTAATCCTGCATCTATAACTAAAACGTTACTTCAGGATGAGTAGAAAACCTCTGGAGATGCTTTAAACTTTGACTTGAATCATCTGCAGTGAACATTTTTGCTCTTGGATTTCTTTGTTTTATTCTGTTGCAGCAGAACTCATTTTACGGAAATTCAGCTGAAGGCCGTGAAGCGCTCGGCATTCAGGCTGGTTTTATCTTTTTCTGTCTGCGTATATGTGTGTTTGTCAGCTTGTGTGCAACATTGAGACAAAGAACGAGAGCAACCAACTGCAAATGCCTGGTTTTGTATATATTTTTATACTTTGTGTGCAATGACATTTTTTTCTTGATGTCCAGTGACAGATGTCCCGCTTCGGGCGTCGCCGACATCTGTGTGTGTGTGTGCATGGCTCCAACAGTCATTACAAAGAGGCTCCTTTGTGTGTGTGTGTGTGTGTGTTTGGGTTTGACTACATGCCCACATGGAATTTTGGGATATGTGGGAGCTGCAGCACCGCTCGTAAAACAAGAGATGATGAAACAGACTGTTTCTCAGTGCTGGAAATTTTCTTTAGAAAAGTAGCAGGATAACAAATGTCAATGCATTTAGCAGTTTTAAATGTTGAGTAAGTTATTTAAACTTTAATCAGTGTTGTGCTAGAATAGTTTTTTTCTTCTTTAAAAATTTGGTCTCCAACACTGCAAACCTTCAAAAAGAGGCAGATGTTAAACCATGTCAAGAAACCATTATTATTATTTTTTTTAACCTGACATGCATCATGATTCTCACCAAAAGAGGTGGGAAAGGAAAAGAAAATCCTCCCCACTCTTTTCAACGTTACATTTGGCTTTAAACTCTACATGCAGTACAGAAGCTGTTTGCAGACACCAGGAAGCAGCAATGCTAACATGTAGCATAGCAGCATGACGGACATGCAGAAACTCTGCTGAAAGACCCCACCAAGCATTGGCATCCAAACCAAACAGTTCAAGCTGTGAGCAATTATATGTCAAAAACATGAGAACATCACTGCTCACTTTAAAGTTTCTGCTAACTTCCACCCAAACAAGGTGTCATATGAAAGCAGAGACTCTGCTGAAAACAAAGACGTCTGTCTCTTCGCTGTGGGACAGAAACTCTGGAAGCTGGCAGCCAGAATCAGAAATAGTCTTTTTTTTTTTTTTTCTTTGCCATTTTGTGGTGAAAAGTTCGATTCCAGCTCTAAAAAAACTCTGCTAATGTGTTCTTGTATGACTGCCTTTGTTTGAAAAGAATCATGAAGGTCCTGCTGGTTTCCATGGAGATGAAGGAGGTTTTATAGTGAAGTATTCTTCCTATCATAGACTGTCTTGGGCTTCACGTCTTTCTGGATCTTAATGGTGTTTCTAAGGTGAATGTGGGGGCTATCCCTGGATCCTCCTGACTCTGACCATTGATAGAGGTGTCCATCATCAACATCCGCTAATGGCTTCCTGAGATATTTACCTTCATAATGCCTGTATTAAAAGAAAGAAATGTCCTCATCAGGCATTACTTTACTCATTCCTACATGAAATATCTTCTCTTTTAGAAGGAGATAACCATTTAAGTTCTGTGTTCCAGGTGAATTTACTCTGA
>CM047982.1:30144098-30158581 GCA_026261665.1 Melanotaenia duboulayi
AGGAGTTAGTTATGGGAATAATTGCACTGAGGATGTGTGGGAAAGATAATTTTAAAAATAACCATGAGATCNGGAGTTAGTTATTGGAATAATTGCACTGAGGATGTGTGGGGAAGATAATTTTAAAAATAACCATGAGATCAAACATTTAAAACCATCAGAACAAATGTGGAGGATCTGGATCATTATGTTGTTATCCTGGTCATCTTGATGATGATTATTATTATTTGGTTTTAGTATTACAGTTTATAAATTTTATTTCTATATTTCACTTGTTTGAAAAATAAAAAAAATCATTTTTTCTGCAGAAGAAGATTGATGATCACATCCGAATCAGCATCAGGAATCAGTTAAAATCAGCAGCAGCAGTACTGAATATTGGCAAATATGCAGTGTCATGCATCCCTGCTGTTTCATTGGTTCTCTTCATCCTCCTTTTTCATCCTTTTTCAACCATACCACTCTTAACCTTTAAATGCTGTATGTGTTACATTTGATACGTACAGGTTCTGGGACCTTTATCATCACTTTATGGTAAAAACTTTGTGCACAACAGGGTTTGGAGCAATCTGATACTTGTCTCCTGCCCCCTGGTGGACACCTTTTGTACTACAATAATATCTGTAAAAAGCTGTAAATACACAAAAATGATTTTATTTATCTTTTCTTTACATTTTGTTAAAGGGACAAACAAAGACTTCAGATTTAAAAAAATGTTGAATTTTCTCCCTGTCGGGTTTTAACCCTCTGGCATTCTTACAGCCTGAGACTCACTGGCGCGCCAAAGAGTTGTAGCTACAGAACCTACAGAAGCTACAGAAGAAGTAGATTTCACTGCATCGCCCCCTAACGACAGCTAATACNCAGCTACAGAACCTGAGTAGATTTTTCTGCATCGCCCCCTAACGACAGCTAATACAGCATCCATCTTCATCCTGTTTCCTCTGAGATCTCCAGTCAGTAAAGTTCATTGAGGTTGACTCTTGTCTCATCTCTTCCTCTGTTATTTTCTCTTTTCCTCACTTTTCAGAATGATCTCTTGTGTTTCTTTTCTGAATTAGTCATGGCGTGGTTGTTGCTGGTCTGTGACCTGGTGCTACAAAGCAAAACTCAGCTTTTTTCACCTTCGTGTTGACACTGAACGAACTGCACCTTAGACTTTCATTGTACAATATTGCATTGCTACAACAACAATAAAGACTTAACTCACTAACTCGATGCTCTGGGATGGGAAGAAGTTGTGAAGTCTGGTTTCTTAACCTTGGGACGCTGCAGGCTAACGATGGCTCCAAGAATCTGAATATTCTGTATAGTTTTCAGGTCAGAAAGTTATATAGTGTTTTAAAATGCTTCCTCTCTTCCTTTCTCCTCTCCCATTCAGTTCTCACCTTCATTTTTCATGTTCTTTCCATTCATGTCTCCTTGCATTCATTACCATTTTTTCTTCATTATACCGCCCTTTTCAACTCTAACTTCTGTCTTTAGTTTTCCTTTTTCTTGGATTTCCATGCTATACCTCTCTTTTTTGTATCCTGTATTCTCAAAACCGTTTACGTTGGGCTCATCTTTCCTTTTTTGCTTCCTATACGCCACCACACATCCCTCTTCACGTCTTTCTCCCTTCGGACTTTTCTCCGAGCAGGAGAGCGACTACTTTTCCAGCCCAGGTCCTGACTGTGACTTTGCAGTATGCAAGCGGAGGTGAATCAGATCGTATAGCTGGTGAAGGGAGTGTGTGGTGACATTGCAGTTGTTGGTTGGGGACACAGTCAGTCAGTGGAAAAGAATCTCTTCACTAACACACACACACACACACACACACACACACACTTTCAGCTGCTCAGTTTTACATAATCACCACATACACCTCTACTCCAGTCAGAAATAATTTGGAGGAGGATGTCACGGCTTGGGGGGTTGATGCCTTGCTCAGAGGAACGAGTGGAGGAGGAGACGGAGTTCTCAAAGTATCCAGTGAATGAAATCTGGTGGTTTCTGTGTGTGTGCTTCTAATGCACGCACGCACGCACGCACACGCACACANATTTCTAATGCACGCACACACACACACACACACACACACACACACACACAGAGAGAGAGAGAGAGAGAGAGAGAGAGAGAGAGAGAGAGGCTAAATGCTGTGATATTAATAGAAGTGTGAGGGTAACACTGTAATCCCTCATGGCTGTGGCATTCCTCTTCTCCTGTATCAGCACACACACCTTAACTCAGCACTTTACACAGCAGTGTGTGTGTTTGAGTACTTGTGATACCATAATTATTTTTTTACTAACTAGTTAACATAAATGCAGAGGAGAGAAGAAACGTGTTTTCACATGATTACCTGACACCTGTTCATTTAGCCTCTGTAAATAAACAAGCTCATTAAGAATTGTAATAAAATTAATTTAAACGAGTGGACAGTGAGATTTCTACTCTGTACCATCAATTTTATCGGAATATATTTAGTGGATTGCCATTTTTATTTAGTTAAGTATCTTAGAGAAGATGAATTTTGAATGCAAAAGGCAAAATAAATGAACATACTTGAGTTGAATCAAGTAATTAAGATGAAGCACTTTTACTCTGGAAGCTTAGTCATAGTTGAGAGTACCCAGCAATTTTTTTCTTTTAGTTTTAGTTTGATAATTCAAGTGATAGAAAAATATTTAATGATTTCAGTAAGAGAAACATTAGAAATAAACTATCATGTCCATTTTCCAACCATACAACTAAAATGTCTAGAAGTTTCTCTTGTTTAGTTTTACTTTCTCTTCTTGTTTCTCTGTTATGATAAATAACAAGTCATTTAGGAATAATAAAGGAAAACTTCATCTAGTGTCACCTTGATGAGCTTAACCTTCAAAGCTCCTTGTGAGGAAACCAGTTTCCTGGCACCCAAAACTTTTCTGGTCTCCATATTGACCTCATATCAGCAGTAATCCTCCTTCCACCAAAGTTTCAGTGTATAGAAAACATGTTCTGGACATGAAGCTGCAGGTCACCTGTTAGATGATGACTGACGATGAAAATGAAGGATTTATGATTAATGTTGGTCGTGTCACGTGACTGTTCTCCAGTTACTGGTCATCCTTTGGTTTGAAACCAGTTATCCAGGCAGCTGCTGCAGCGTAACAGACACGTCTGGGGTGAGGTTATCTTGGCAAAAACCATGTCCACACCAAGTTCTTGCTGCGAAGCAACAACTATTTACACTTCAGGTGAACTAGAAACCATCATGTGTTGAAAATAAAAACAAGATTTTGTTTTTATGATCACGTTTCTTCCACAACCTCATGTAAACTCAGATTATGTTCATTAAAGTTTCTTCAAGCTCAAATCATTCCAGTTAATCAGCTACTCAAGGAAACNATCATGTTCATTAAAGTTTCTTCAAGCTCAAGTAATTCCAGTTAATCAGCTACTCAAGGAAACAAAAACGTCCCCTTAGGGACAGGTTTAGTGTATCAGAATTTAAGTAATTTTTTTCTGTCTCTGCATTATTTGAACAGAGTTTTTTTATATTCCAAAATGATAGGAAGTCATGCTGGCATTTTGTAAGAAAAATGTTTTTTCTATTTAACCTGTCCAGCAGAATAATGGTCTGCTGCCGCGTTGTGCCCAACAAAGGAGGAGCTTTTTGGATATGAGGTTCCTCTTGAAATAAGAGCTGATCTTCATTATAAATGGTGGCCATATAGCCCTTAAAGTGGGGCTGGTTGAATGACTCCAAGTCTTGATCCCTAAAAGAAAAGGGACATTTTATCTCTATTAAGAAAAGGACTGGGATAAGGCCTGTAATGATTTGAGCTGCCACTTCACAATTTCTGCTCCTTGGCTTCATTTAATTTGTGAATCTGTGTGCAGGTTCAGAAATGAAAACCTCCAGTGTGGCCTTGTGACTTGAAGCTTTCAAGCTTATTTAATTTTCTACATATTTTGGTCAGTTAATCTGATTGTGGACACATTTAAAGAATAATGTGAAAAACCACATACAAATGTTGGATCTGAACAATAAACTGGAATTGATGAGTAAGATGTGAATTAAAAGGGACATATGTAGGTCAGAATTTTTTTTATTGAGGTGTGAAATATCACTTGGCCACTTGTATGCAGTGTTTGTGGTTTTATATGTGATCCGTATGTGATTCCTGAGCTTGTATCGCTCACAGAGACAAAAAATAAGGATTTGCTGAAATCATTTATGTTATAAAATCTATTTAATCCTTATTTCAGTAGCAGAGATCACATAAGTGTTGGTTTCTTGCATCTTTGTGGCTTAAATATTTATTTATTATGAGCAATAATAGCTGTTGTTTTGTTTTAAAAAAGCTGTATTTTCAGTTCTGATGATTCAGTCAGAGCAGACTGGAACTGTCTCAAAACTAACCTGGACATCACAGAAAAGACAAAAACAGCCTCTTTCTCTGACCAGTAGAGTGCTGGTCTACTGTTCTGACAGACTGGTTTACTGACTGCTCACAGATCACACTGCATACTTAATCTGTAGGTCAAAACAAGCGAGCCAGTGCAGCTCTTCAGCCGGCACACCAAGCTGTGCTTTCCACAAAGAACAGACACACATGTACACTCGGGGTGGGTTCATGGGACGGGACTCCTGACTGTTCTTGGGACCGATGCAGTGTGTAGCTGCAGGGTTCTGGCGATGCTCTGCATGCTGGCAGAGACGGAAACATGTGACTCAGCGACTCGTCAGAGCCGGTTCTGTAGCCTCGAGGAGGAAGATATCCAACAGCCAAGACCTAAACAACACACTCGAGTTTTAACAATAATAATTAAAAAAAAAACATTTAAAAGATGTAAACAGATTTGTGAAAGGATGCATGTGTTTTCATTCGCTTAGCTAAAGAAGTGTCTTAAAACGGGTGAAATCTGGGTGACTGCACTGTAAGTCTTCTCCTGGCACCAGTTTCATCACGCCTTCTGCCGACATGCTTGTCTCTCTGCACCCGACCATGTGTGCACCGCAGAGCGCGCCAGTTGTCCGTTGGCATGGTGACACTGTGACTGTTTATTTGTGTATTTTTGCATGTCTGCTTATCTGGTTGAATCTCTGTGGTAGCCGGTGAGATGACAGAGCCACGACCTGCAGGCTTCCTGCTTCATTTCAACAAAGCTTTGGATGGCTAACGTTCATCAGAGGGCGGCGTCGCCTGAATGTAAGCATACATGTTGCAGGGTGTTTAAGTCACATACGAGTCCACTGCTTCAATTTCACTGGCAGGCCAAAACAATGTGGTCTTTACTGTTAGTTTTCACAAAAAATGGTGTAAACAAAATAAACACATGTGGCGTGAACACAAGGCAAGGCGAGGTTATTAGCCTGTAAATAGAAAGATGACTTAGTAAGTATCTGTTCCAATCAGGGATTTTGTCACGCAAAAATATACTACATGGGATCACTGAGAATTATCCAACCATAAACCTGCCCGAGCTCCTTTCCTGGCATGCCTTCAGTGTTAACTTGTTGTGTCAGTTCATGCTGCTCAGTTCAGTTCCCACAGGTTAAAATGAAAAGTTTGCGTTCAGACTCACCATTTCCATTTTGAACTAATTCACAGTTCAGTTCTTTTCCCTGTTTTTAGGTAAGAAGTGAGAATGAAAGATTGAACTTGAGAAAGAAAAGAAATTATGTTGTATCTTGCAATGAAGTCAGTTATACTAAATGTTGAATTCTATCACACTAAATAGATCACGCATGTGGAACAGATGTGTGGACAGAGGACAAAAACTATCTTATTTTTCTGAACAACTGTTTTCAGTGTAACGAGTCATTTTTCTCGAATAAATATTTTCAACTAGTCTCTTCCCAAATTATTAAAGCAATAACAAAAAACAGTGCAAATTGTAGAAATATTAAAAACAAATATCTTCTCACACTGGACTGATGCTTCAGCTCCACATGATGATGAAGATGATGTTCTGACTTGTCTTTTAAAAGCGTGCAGATATCATTTTTACAGAAATGTTAGATTTCATTTCCTACGGTGCGTAATCATCCTGTAGGTGAATGTTTCTGAGGCGTCTGATGTGCACGCTGCGTCTGCAGCTTCTCTGCAGAGAGTTGCTGGCTTGTTATACTAGATGGTGCAATGCATTGTGGGTAATCTAGTGTGAAGTAGAGGTAGCGTTGGGAAACTGTAGGCAGTGACTGTTGCAACACCTGACATCATCCTGAACGAGTTCAAGTTCTTTATTTGTAAATACGGTTCGTTCAGTTCAGTGTTTGTGCACAACGCTGGTGTTCAGTAGCCGTGAAAGCCCACTCATGAGATTTTCAGTAGTTTGTCTTTGGTCTGCTGAACAGTGCTGTGCATTTCCCTCTTGAGACCACAGTGACTGTTTTGACTGTTAAGTGCTGTCCGTGAGTTTGTGGTGAGCGAAGCTTGTCAACACCTGCTCACCTGCAGTCTCTTCACACAGTCTCTACAGTCTCACGCTGATGGATTTTCTTGAATTTTAAAACTAGAATCAGCAAATTCCATTAAACATTTTAACAAAACTCGTGGAATCTTGTATTTAGGCATCAACCTTTGAGATGATACTTGATATTTGCTCTTTACATCCAACATGTGACCAAGCCAGCTGCTGATTTGTGGATGGACCTTGTGTCGGACGCTGTGCTTTTTAATAATGTGCATCGTCATGGTGGATTGTGAGGCGCTAGCTTTACCTGGCACATGTTGCACTGCACCTCATTTTTGTGTATTTTCTTAAAGGTTCTACACAGAACATTTTGCTGGTTCATGTCTTTGGCTCTGCATTTTTCTTATATTTAAAGCACCTAGTAATAGCAAAGTGTTTTTTTTGCCCTGTCAGTAGGCGGCTTGGTTGGTGGTCATGGTAACACATCACCAGCAGATGATGGTTAAAACAAGACAGCCACATATTAGGGCGTAAGTTGAATAAATTATTTGATTTCTTACAATTAAATGACTACTAAGAAATTTGCAGATCATTATCCATCACCCATCCTAAATGAGAGGAGTGTACAGCTCCAGTCCCCAAGGGCCACAACCCTGCAGGTATCAATGTTTCCCTGCTCCAACACACCTGATGCAAATTAATGAGTCATTATGCAGAACTACATAGGCTTTTGGATCCATCTAATCTGAGTCAGATGTGTTAGAGCAGGGAAACTTTGAAAGCCTGCAGGACAGCGGCCCTCGAGGACCGACTTTGGACACCCCTGCTTTACTGTCTAGAACTTGAGTCTCACGAGGAACTTTAATGAGTTGTAGGGATTTCCGAGTACCTTAAGTAATGATGTATGATTGCAACAAAGTGTGTGTTCGTTTTGTCTGCGATCACAACATCTAATGCCCTAAGAATAATAAAGGAACTATAAACAGTTAAATAAATAATATTATATGTATTATAATAAATTATTATTTTTTTAAGGAATACCTGCTTTCAAGCGGGACAAAAGGTCTATCAAGTTGCAACATAGCCAGTCAAAAAGACACTTAAAGATATGAATTCCACTCTGTGGTGATAGAAAACCATCTCCTTAAGGCAGCTTCATCACCTGAGATGAAATCTAAAAGCTGAATCTGGTTAAAGGGTCAGTAGTCGACCCAAATGAAAGCTGCTTCTCTCCGTGTGAATAGAACTTCTTCTTTAAACTAATACTAAATAAATAAGTTCAGAGGTTCTTTCCATACTTGCTCAGTTTGGAAAAATATATGTATTTTCTGGTAGAATTTAGTTTTAATGGCTTTAGTGCTTTCATAACTGCTTCTCTTGGCTTTATATGTGCATCTCATACGGAAAATCCCCAAACTTTCTGTTGCTTGTTGGGTATTTCAGATTAACATGTAAAGCTTGTAGACCTTTAGGGANATTTGTCCTGCACAGTGGCATGTTTTACTACAACGTGAAGTTCTGAGAAGTGTTGCTTGTTGGTTATTTCAGACAAACATGTAAAGCTTGTAGACCTTTAGGGAGATTTCTTTGTTGTCCTTCTGCACTTAGTTGTTTTTTTTTTTAAATCCCCCACAGGAAACATGCATATCAGTGTATCATAATTAACTGGGCATTAATTCCCTCTCTGGTGGACCTAAGTGTGCCATGTACTGGCCATGCAGTGACCCACAGCGCCGGTAATTTTTTTTCAAATTCATATTTTTAATTAATGCTGCCCCAGATGGGGCTGTGATTGAAGTCATTGCTTGCAGGGAACTTTATTGGTTACAAATCTCCATGGAGAGCAGTTTATTCAGCTGCTCCTGGCTTCATCATATCAACAAAGTCACACAGAGTACACATGCCTTTTTTTTATTCTAATTTTTTATGGTTTTTCCTCTAATAATTGCGTAATCCAAACAGTTTGGAGTGATTCTCCTTTCATTTCCTCTCGGATTCCACAACAGAGCTGCAGGGCCATCTTTGGACTGATACACCATTGTGCCAAATGTACTTTAGTGTTTAAAAAATGGTTATTTTTCCATTAGAGCAGCCATTTTTGGACTGGGCTCAGCTGGTTTGTGGTCTTTCTTAAGAGCCTTTTTTGCCTGTTGTGTAACAGCATGACACTGATGTAATGGCTACAACTGTGGGAACTGACCCAAAAGTCAGAGAAAATAATGCTCCACCTGTGTGGAATTTGCATACATGTGCTAACAGACAACATCGGTGGAAATTTAGGCCATATAATTTCCATAAAGCCTTCCGGCACACCCCAGCAACTTCCCTTATATCATCACCCGTTTTTCAGGAACGGTAGTGTGTAACTTTGTGGGGTAAATTGTGATGGATAGAAGAGACCTTTACTTTGTCCTGTAAATTATGATTACATCACTTCCTATCAAACTTTCCACCAATCAGGAAGCTTAGATGGAAGTTAATGTCCAATCAGGAGCAGCCAAAGATCAACAAGTGAGCAGAAAGTTCTACGTTTGTCTGAAAAGAAGAAAAATAATGGTCTTCAATGGTTGGAATAAAGCCACCACAATGTTTTTGATGAACATGAGGCACCAGAAAACAGCTTTGTTGGAGTCGGTTTAGTGGATAGCAGGTAAATAGAAGCATAAACAACTGTAAATGAGGGAAAATGTGTAAATATGTAAATAGTTTCTGTTATGTGTTTGTTTCAACGCCAATATTTTTCTCCTGAAAGCCAAGACTTGAGAATGATGTGCAGATGAGAAAAGGCTTGGTTACTGTTGTTCTGTGAGGTTTTTCTACAAAGTTCTGTTAGAAATAAATTTCTATTTGTTATTTTACTGTTATCTATTGATATGTTCATTTTACATCATTTTTGTCTCATAATCTGACAACTGAGGCTGTCCTGAAAACATCTTGTCTGCATGCTGACTGGGATTAAAAGGGCTGAGCTTCTACGTGGACTTTTACATAGAAAAACAAGAAAAAATGTCTTAGTTTTAAGGGTTAATGCTACTTTTTGCATATGTAGATGTGACTTTGAATAAAAGGAAATTAATTTAAAAAGTGCTCCAAGTTTAAAGCTGCAGAATTGAATAATGTAATACTAAACTGCAACTTTAAAACTTTAAAAATAGCAGACTTTTTATGCAAATGCCATGCCAACAAACACATTAGTTGACGTTTTATTTGGTCGACTGTTCACAAAATGTTATAAATCGGCTAAACACATAGACATTTTCATACCCACTTAAAGGGAGAGCAAAGTTTATACGTGAATCACTGATAAAAAGATGCTTTTTAAACCACAATAAAATAAGTTCTTTGAAAGCCAAGTGGGAGGAAATACAAGTTTACTATAGTCTTCAGGAATTTAAGATTTTTAAGTAAAGCACGATTACAAGATGAGCAAACTGATAACTAAACCTTAAAATGATTATCGAGTAAGTTGGTCTTACCTTTTGTAAGGACCTTTGGGTGGAAAAACAGGATCTCCATCACTGTGAATGGCCGCCTTGGAGAAGAAGCCCAGACTGGGCCTTATTCTGGATTAACATGGATTAAGTGTGGCAGAACTTCATTCACAGAGCAACCGGTGGGGACTCGTGTCAGCTCAGGTAATTGAAATGGAAAGTGAAGAGTTACAGCTGAATGAGTCTGGAGCTTCACAAGCTGCTTTTCACCTTGAAAGCGACGAGTTATCAGTGCCTTTTGTTTAGCACTTGTCAGATGTTTTGGAGCTGGGTGGCTTCCTCAGCACCTGTCCGTCCAGGAGCTATTATCTCTGCTCTGCTTGTAGCTGCCTGTTTGATTTATTTCCAGGGGGTCTGGATTGTTGTCTGGGATATTTTCCCAGAGTCAGGTTTGCTGCTCTGAACCCAGTGACTTGCTTTAACTGAACTCTTCACAAGGCTAACCTTATAGTCCTCCTCTCTGTTTCCCTCCCCCACTGAATCACACAGGTTTATTTGTGGGGTAGAGTATTTGTTTTATGACATGAACTATAAGTAGAACCCACCTATTCCTATTCATTCTCACCAAACCCTGTTAAAAGCAGCACAAACATTGTCCCCTTTGTAGCAAAATTCTGCAAACTTAAGGAACAATTTCATGATTAAATAAAATGTTGTGAATATATCAAATCTAATCCTTTATTGTCCCTGGAGGGGGCAATAAAGGATTTGGCAATCTGTTCCTTTAAAGCTACAGACTTATAATAACATTCATCTTAAAGCTGATTTGTCTGTGTTATGTTCTTTAAACGCTGAGCAGAGTCCAGTACGTGTATTTTAACATATAATCGGGAATAATCTGGTGTCCTTGAAACTTTATTGAGGATTTATATCCTGTATTCTGTGTCATTAATATTAAAATGTATGAAAAATTAATTATTATACTGTTGCCAGAGCATCATCTCTGGTGGGCAGAATTAAATATCCTACAGCACAGGAGGATCTTTAATCCTGTCCTTAGTCTGCAGAGGAAGGATGTAACTAACTCTGTTTGGAGACAAAATGGCTCATTGTGCTCTCCTCTGTGCCTCCAATCATTCCTAATCACTCTTTTGAACAGAGGAAATCACTTTGTGAAAGTACGAGCGCATCAGTGAAGAGTGGTATTTTATCAGTGACAATGGACAGGGAGGGGTCCGGTCTGTGTACTTGTACTGGAAATTGTATTCATGCAGCTAATGTGACCAGTTTATCCAACAAGATGAACTCTTGGATTTATAAACAACAAGCCGGGAGTTTAGTGGCCAGAGAAAACTTAGAGCATCCAATGTCCAACTAGGAAAAGTACAGTAGAAAATAAATAAAATAACATCTGAGCTAATTTCTATCTTCAGTCTCTGAGACACAGAAAACACATTACATAGGAAAACACAGTAAAATAGAGAAAATGCAATTAAAAATATTTAAAACAATCTTCTATAAAACATTTTGAGTTACACAAGTGTGTGAAAAGTGCTATATAAATAAAGTTTGATTTATAGATTTAAAAAAGTAGCTACCTAGCCAAGGACACCAACTGATCAGACCACGTATTATTTAGGAGCTTCATCAATGTCACTTTACTTTTAATAAAACAAAACTCAATGCATTTATGCCATGCAAGCATATTTCTATTAATGAATTAAATGTAGCATGTCCCTCCATTTTTTTAGTGTAAAAGTAGTTTTACTCATCAGCTTCTGTGTTTAAAATATTCCTCATTAACACAACTTGCATTAAAAATACTCTGTTTTTATTTGATCATTCTGATGTAAAACATTAGAAAAACAAAGCTTTAGTTCATTTTTCACTGACCTGTTTCCTTGGCTAAGTAAACCGCTTAGCTGAACTTTTTATTATTTCATGCAAAGCTAACGTGGAGGCAGCAATGCAGCTACGCACATAGCTCCCCATCACCAGGTACGAGTGAGGAGTGGATGAATAATGGAGACACAATGTAAAGCGCTTTGAAAAGTGCTATAAATAAATAAATCTAATCCATTATTATTATTATTATTACATATTTAATCTGGTTTCTTTCAATATTTGACTCATTTTAAATGGTTAATAACATAAATCCATTAATACAACACTGTCCTAGGGTCCAGACCAAATGAAGCTCTGAAGTGAGTTGGCTGCTGTCAGTACAATAAGAGAAAGCAGGTGCTTGGCTTCTGTTTGCATTTGTGCTTGTAGAGGTCCCATATAGCTTGTTGACTCAGTCTTTCAGTCACTATTTGGGTTCATATGTAGGAGATTAGCTTTTGTTTGGCCTCCTATACCAAATGGAAAACAAATATCTGCTTTGTTCACACGGATTTGCTCGGTTAACCCTCTCCCCTTCTATGACAAACACTGATTCCATCGGCAGTACATCTTTTATTTTTAGGTCTTATATTTTTTACTTTTCAAAGACTTAATATCTCTTCAGAAGTTGAGTAGAAAACTTTCAGTCAGCTCTCCTTCTGCCTCAGGCTTGCTGGTATTTTGATGCCTGATAGAGATTTATGATGGTATCACCATCACATCAGGGAAGTGGGCAGTTTAAGAGCTCAGCATCAGTTTCTGGCGTATTGGGTATCTCATCCTGCTTTTGTTAATGTCATCACAAAAACTGCCAGCTGCACATCGCTCCTATCAGCACTCTGCAGCACCTCTTTCTCTTCCCTCTGAAGCTTTGCTGCTCAGCCTTTTCTCTCTGGATCCTCTGACCACCTCTGTCTCTCTCTCTGTGATTGATGCCTGACAGAGAAGTCAGACGGAGGCTTTACCGACTTGACTGCTCTGCTGGGCTGCTATTGATTCTTTTTCACTTAAGCCATAATGAAGTATTGGCCAGCCTCGGGGAGTGTCAGCAGTGCTTAGCAATGCAGCAGGTGAGAGGAGCTTACAGGCACGAGACTTAATTACCTCTGGTCCTTGTGTATTCAACTTCCCTTTGAGCTGCATTGATGGCATTGGTACAGTGGTGGAGGAGGAGAGCGCTGCAGCTAATGACTGAGTAAAAAAGGAAATTATAGGTTTTAATTCATCTTTAGGAAGGAATTAAAACATGAGAAATGTAGCAGGTCTGGACAAGAGAGATCCAAAACAACACTCAATATCCTTTTTTTATTAATGGATGACATGATGAGCTGTGAGACCCACTAACTTCAGCATCTTTTAGGCTTTTTGGAAAAGCAGTTCAGTAGCAGAAAACAGTTTCAGAACTTTTCAGTTTTTCTTTTGTTAAATGCCCTTTAAATCATCATCCATCCAGGGTCTGTCTGTACACACTTATTCCAGTGCAGAGTTGCAGGGGGCTGAAGATAATTAATAATAATTATTATTAGTGGTAGTTATAATAGCAGTAGTATTATTTATTTTATTTTTTTTTATTTGTTTTCCCTTTCTGTTTTCTTAAGTGTTTTATTATTAGTAGTAGTAGTAGTAGTAGTTGTAGTATTAGTATTAGTATTAGTATTAGTGTTAGTATTAGTAGTAGTAGTAGTAATAGTATTTAGTATTTATTATTTATTATTTATTATTATTATTGTCATAAGGTATATGGAGCACCTGCACACAGACATTTCATTAATCATTTTTTCAGGCTTCTTTTTGTTGCAGTTGGACTGTCTATACATTCACATTATAAACTGTACACAGTCTACACTGTAATACCTGGTGGGATTCTCCAGTTACATTTCTCAGGGCTAATGAGTTCAGTTGTAGTGTACATGCTGTGCTCCATATGAGAAATAATCCCAGGCTCTAATTTAGCATGCTCACACACAGATACACATGGACTGGAAACTTATGTTTGTGGCAAAATCCTAACTTATTCTGTGCTGTCATATATCTTTAAACCGTCGCCTAATACACATGAAACCACCTGTATCCTCCTCCTCATGTTAGAGGTGTGTGTTTTGTACATGTGGATGTGCAGAAGGATACAAACAGTTCGGGGGTAAAATCATAATTAGGATTTTTAACTTACTACATGCTTGATTGTGTTTCATTTTAGGTAGACAATCCTTTTTACCAATAGTTGACATGCATGATAAGCTGGAGCATTTTCTAGTATTTTGGTTTTACTCACCAGTAGGACTTCATGACATCAAGGAAAAGATGTTAATCTACATTCTACGTCCACTTTATAAGGTCCACCTGGTTTTTGCTGTTAGAGCTTTACATGGGCAGGAACCTCCCTACATCTCTGACCTCATCCATCACCACTTACCAGCCCGTGCTCGGCTGTCCTCAGGTCAGAGGTTACTAGTGGTCCTGTGCATACACTTCAAGACCAGAAGGGATTGATCTCTTCAGAAAAAAGCAGCTGAAGACTTTTTCTTATTCAAGCAGGCTTTTAGTTAGATGAAGGTTCTCCTGACTGTGTGCATTCATGTATTCTTTTATGAAGCTTTATGCATGTTTTGTCTTATTTTATTGTAAAGCACTTTGTAGTTTTTATCTGTGAAAGGTACTATTTAAATAAACGTTCCTTTCCCTCCTGTTCAATTGCTTAACATAAATATCCAATCAGCCAACCACATGGCAGCAACCCAATACATGAAGTCATGTAGATATGGTGAAGACGACTTGCTG
>CM047982.1:30167809-30186925 GCA_026261665.1 Melanotaenia duboulayi
AACATGTAGCTTATAACGTCTGAACCGAAGTTCACACAAAGCTAATAAGCAGAAATGAAGTTTGAATGGTGCCAGTCTGGATGAGAATTAACGCTGTGTGTTTGCTAGCTGCAGTATGTGAGGAACCTCGGGGGGGCAGGGACCTGTTTTAACGAATGTTAAGGTCAGAGGGTTGTCAGGTAATAATGACGGAAAGTTTAAATGTCCTTGGTTTAGGGGCCTAATATGTTATCTATGATACTACTGCAAAATATATTAAGTACTAAACTCTTCTGTTGTCACCATAGATATCTTTACACCCTACAAGAGTAGCAGCTCTGCCCAGTGAGTTCGCTAATGTGCCCCCTAGTGGTATTCTCCTGTAACAACCATAAAACACAAGAAAACGTGAACATTTATGCTCATAACAGCGCAGGTTGCTCCTTTTTCTTCATCTTCTTTTCATTTATTTATTAAAGCAGGCATGATGTAAACTCACTAACACTCAATACTTTGCATAGCATATTAATCCCCAGCGTCTATTGTGTTGGAATGATTGATTATGAAAATGTGTTTTTGCACCGTGCTGCTGCTGCTGTCAAACAGATGGATATAAATGAAGTGAAGAAGGTTCCCTTTCACTTTAACAGCCATGATACTCAAACTGTTGCTGTCTGAGATGTCCTCCAAGCCAGACAACAACATCTGTTCCCGTGTTAAAGGACTGCAGGGATTTGTTGGAGAGTAATGGATAGATGTAATTCAATACAGAGATTACAGCAGGATCCTGCAGACCTTTTTCTTCAGATTTACTTGCTCCTGGTTTACTTTTCTCAGATCAGTTCCCTTCCTTTAAGTTCTGTCTGCAACAAACACCTACAGGAGCTGCTGACAGAGCCAAACACCAGCTTGTTTTATGTTGAGGGAGGTCAAACCCTTTGAGGCCTAGTTTCAGATCTGCTGAGAGGGCTGAGCACGCCACCGCCAACAGTCAGCTTCTCTGATGATAATACTCTTTGCTACCTCTGGGACAACAAACCTTGGATTGGAAATGATATGATTGCAGCAGATGGATGTTGAGGCAAACTTGTATACAGTTCAGTGTAATTTAATTCACAGTATTATTGTCCTGGAAGAGAAATAGTTTTTTATCATGAACAAAGCTGCAACATGAAAGCTTACTTAGTTAAAGGGCTGGTGAATAAGCCATGGTGACAGATCCTGCGCAGGCAAGTTTCTCAATAAAAATGAAACTAGTAACTTGATACAGCTCATTCTTTGCTGCAAAATGCCATCTTGACTTGACTGATCTTGCTGGCTTTAAAAGCCTAAAAGAGCCATTTGATATAAGGTTACAGTGTGCAGTGGTTACGGTCTATCTCATAAACAAAGGTAGATATCGCAAGTGCACGCTAGTTTCTGTGTGTGTGCACATTACAAAATGAAAACATATGACATTTCAAAGAAGCAGCAGGGGACAAAGGAAGGTTTGTGGTTCAGGTTTTCATGATGTCCAGAACCAGCTAAAACTGCATTCAGCTATTTGTAAAACTCTGACGTGTTTGCTCTGAAACCAGTTATGATCCTTCACCCAGGAAGCCGATCTTGTCGCGGCACCCTCATTCCACATTTTCTTACTCAACTTTCCCACAACTGTTCTGCACCCCTGCACCAGCTCACACGTTTGTCCATGTCATACATACCACGGTAAACAGCGCTCCGCTCGCCGTGTGGCTCTGGGTCTTTGGGTAGCAGATGGAGTGTTCAGATAGCGGGTGAAGTAGGTTTTTTAGTTTCTGCAGCAGTGATGGATTGTGGTTGAGGTGAAGCTTGTGTCAGCTGTTTAGGCCTCCTGTCCAGCTGTGTGGGAGAAAGGTGTATGTGTTTTTGTGTGTTTAAGGAATCTCAGGCATTTAACCACTTGAGGTACATCTCTGTTTGTCTTGTGCAGATTTGCATTGTGAAACATTTTTAATGGATTTTGTAGTAGTTGGAAAAATGCTCAGATTGAACCTGGATCTATAAAAGTGCCTTTTTTTAACAGCTTGCTTTAATCTTTACTAAGCTGTACAGCAGACATTTTCTTTTACTTTACTTTTAGTCTTCTATTTATTTGATTTCTTTAGCTATTCTGTAAAAATATTTATAAAATAATATTCAGACAGATTTATATATTCTGTTGAAACACAGCCGTATCTTCATCTTTGTGTATATATGACATTTTATAATATATTTGTTTGTTCTACGGTGACTGGCGGTGTGTTGAATGATTCACTGATGTTCACTGAAGTGGTGCATTTGCAAATATATCACCCTCGCCCAGGTACATACTATAAAACAACCTTTAAACTGGGCTTTACTATAGTGGACACTCTTAATGAAAGGGTTAAATCCAGTCCTTGAGGGTTTCTGTCCTGCAGGTTTTAGATGTTTTCCTGCTCCAACAAACTTGATTCAGATTAAACTGATGTCAAGTTATGCACAATTAATTTGAGTCAGGTGTGTGACCATGTGTCTGACTGCACCATGGTGGGATTGTCCTACCAACAATAATAATCAGGTTTCCATTGACTAGAAGAGCAAATCTGAAGCGATGTTTTGAAAAGTTTTTCCATTTCTTTAAGCCTGTAAGTAAAGTGTAGGGTGTAAGGCTGTATGGTGATAAAAAGTAGGGATATAGGCTACATTGCTAGCATATGTCATTTAGTAGTTGTTTCTTACTTCTAGCTCTCCACATTTTGAAATCACACGTTATTTCCCTTCTTGCTATTCATTTTTTTTGCTTATAACACATGACAAAATAGCAAGTCTATGCAAAATCCCATGTTTAATTNGTAGATTACTTCTAGCTGTCCACATTTTGAAATCATACGTTATTTCCCTTCTTGCTATTAATTTTTTTTGCTTATAACACATGAAAAAATATCAAGTCTATGCAAAATCCCATGTTTAATTGGTTTAATGTTCATTCTTTTGTTGTCAGTTTACCTTGTGTTCATTTGCTGGAGTACCAAGCCTGTAGAAACCCTTCTTCACCACACGCTGATTTACTGGAGTGTAAGCTCATGTTTATAGAATGAAACCCTCCTGGTGACTTTCAGAAAAATGCTTGATGCACCAGATAGGAGTTTTAGACCCCGTTGCTTTTCAGAAGCATGGCATTCCTTTACGCTACATGAACAAAACAACTCCAAATATGTTTTACAACTGAAGACAATCAGCTGATAAAAAGAAATGTGTGAATCAAGACGCTCAGAAAATGTTCACAGATCTTAACTATACTGTTTTTAATTTACATTCTTTACTGATCAGAAATGCTTTTATGATTCTGTGTAAAATGAAGAAATCCCTGTGAGATTATGGGAAGTGTAGGCCTGTTAAACTTGTTCTACAAATGTTTATATTTGCATTGAAGAGACAGTGTGGAGGACCGAGGTCAGTGTGTGTCTATGTGTGTGTGTTGGTTTCCCTTCCTCATAGTCCACGTCGCATGTGATTGCCTCTTTTCTGTGTTAACGTGTCATCCTTTGGTTTCAGAAGTGTGTGCAAATTACTCTAAGCATGAATATGTGTGTGTGTGGGTGGTTTCCAGCTTCTCAGGATGTCTGCGTCCTGACTGGTTTGGCTTCTCGGTTCCCCTCTGCCTTTTTCCAACATCCTGTTTTCAAACGCAGACCCACAAACACACACCTGGGTCGTCATTCATCCAGAGCTTGAAATGCAAAACATGAAGACTGCTGAGTCTCATGCAAACACCAAAAATCCCTCATGCACAAGAATGACTGATATTGGTTGGGACAGACTTAACAGCCCCACATCTCACATGATTGGACCAAAGAAAAGTACAAATAAAACAGAGCTGCACGAAATGACGTAGAAGCTGTGAACAGAAAGCAGAAGGACCCGTATCAGCAGCAGTGTTACAGAAATCCCTCCCTCTACTGAAAATGCACACAAGTGCATCTGGAAGGAGGCGTTATCGTCAGCGTACCATAAGGAAGACATAGCAGATGCTGGAAGAGACGTCTGATTACAGATTTTCTTGGTATGATCATTGTGAAAGAAGTAATGATGATTTTTATGTGTTAATTAAATTCCAAACACTATAAATGTTTAAAATCACATGAACACTCCTAATATGTCTTTAAGTTTTAATTAGGGGTGTCAAATTAACATGTTAATACAAAGAGATCTTTCTTTTTTTTTTTAGTTAATGCCTTCTTTCTTTTTTCTCCGTAACTCATAATAAGGTTATTACTTATGCTATATTATACTTTAGCATTATCTAGGTGAGAGAAGCAGGTTTTGAGTTTCTCTCGTGTAAAGTGACAATATTAAAGAAACTTTACAATTAATTAATTGTGGTGTTTAATACAGCGATTTAAGTAATCGTGACAGAAGTGTTTAGAAGAGACGACACTGTAACAATAACATGGTGGAGATGAGTTTATACTGTTAATGTGCATTTTTCTAGTTTATAACAACTTCACCTGGTCTTAAAGCAAACGTATAGCTGCACTTCCATGTATTTACATTATGTACATTATTTACATTCCAGTCTGGACCCGCCTGTTTTATTAGTCACAAGATTTTTGATGTGCTTTTCTGATCATTTGCCATCTTATCGAGATGATTTTATTCTCCCATAAATCATCTTAACTGTTGTTTCTGCAGCTAGCATCAGATCGTTGAGGTCAGAGATGAAGCTGGTAGCAGTTTTACTAAACTGTCTGCAGATGATGACCAAAAAAAAGCTGTGACTTCATTAAATTTATTCAATATTTATAAAAAATACATCCATTTTTACTTGAAGAAAATAATACCTTCCCATCCTTTTGGATGTCAAAGTAGCTCCTCTGGAATTTGTTCAACATCAGGTTTTTATTTTTGAGATTTACTGTATATTATTGGTCCATCATCTCTGGCTTTTTTATGTGGTCGGAGCTCATTGGGTGGACTGGGAATCCCACATATGCTCCTAATATTGTTATCATTCTGTGAGTGTAGAGAAGAGATTGTAGAAAAGCTCTGCAGATGGAAACTAAAGTAAATATATACAATAAAAAAGTACTTTGAATCTGCAAGAGTGTGAGCTTGTTCTAGAGAAACGCGCTCTAAAGCACTTTGTAGAACCTAAACAAAGTTAAGATCATGTCCCATTTAACCATCTCACTCTTTTATCTTCAATAGTAATTAGATTTAAGAAATTTCCACTTCATGATTCATGGTATTGTTAAACCATGTTTGAAGGAGGACCTAAATGTAGACTAGACTGACTGGAGGTAAACTGATAACGACATTAAAGCACTTCATTTTCAAACTGCTGCTGTGGCAGGAAAAAAGTAAAAATATAAAAAAAAAAAAGACAAAGCTATGGTACAAACAAATGACATAAGAAGCGACTACAAAGATGTGTCCCAGAGCAAAGAAAAAGCTGAAATATTTATGCTGAAGGAGCTGCAGGTGTGACCGGGGTGTATAGAATACGTAAGAGGAAAACCTCTAAAAATGAAAGAGGAAGCAGGAATAACCAGAATATTAACTGAACCAGCAGATGAAATCCTAATAAGGATTAACACAGGCGATCAGAAGAAAATACCAATCATTAACCTCAGAAACATGAACCTGAACTGAAGGAAGCTTCAAAGTCAAACCCAGAAACTTTATGAACAAGACATAATTCCAAGAACCAGCTTGGCACAAAACACACAGACCCTAACGGATGGTAACAGTTTTACAAATAAAAATACTTTCAGTTTTGTATTTCTAGTTGTAATTTTGTATTTCTGTAGCAGAAAACCTTTGAATTCTGTTTTTTTTTTTCATTACTAGTGGTAATGTAGTAAAACTGAACAAATCCTTTATTTCTCTGGATGTTGCTCCTCTTCGAGCATTTCATTGAACTGGAATATCTCTGTTTTTGTTTGGTAGGTTGACTGGTTTTCCAAGTAAATCTAGGCTGTTGTTGGCGTGTCACATCANGGTGTTTTTGTTTGGTAGATTGACTGGTTTTCCAAGTAAATCTAGGCCAGGGCTGTTGTTGGCGTGTCACATCATGTCCGCCTGAGCCTTGTGGGTAAATAGATAAAACTCCAGTATTCTATTACAACAGGTGCACAACTTCAGTTTTGATGTGGTATTTAGTCAACACTGGAACGGAGCTGGCTCATTAATAAAGCGTTGAACTGAAATTTTGTTTGGGAATATGAGTTGGAAAAGGAAGTTTATTTTTAAAACTCAAAGTCTTTTTTGGAGTTTTCTGTCAGGAGCTACTAAACCGACAGATTTGACTCTTTTTCATGCTTTTTATCGTAAAGGAACTTTTCCTTTAATAGATTGTACTAATTCTGTAAATCCAGTGAAAACCAGTGACTGTAACAAATTCATATGAACAATAGCCAGTTCATAATACAGTCCGATATCACGACATGAGTCATTTCTCCATGTTTACAGAGTTAGATGTTAGAGAACAACAAATGAAGGTATAAAAACCAGCACAAGGCAACTTTGTGAGGCCAACTACAGATTAGAAAGTACAGAGTAAGAGATGAGTACCATAAGGTAGAGAAACAGAAATTACAGAGAGAAATTACAAAGCTTGAGATGTGATTAGTTAAACCTTGAACCTCAAATTTATAGCTAAAGTCTGATTCAGCAGAGCAGCTAAGCTCACATAACACAACTCCTTTTCCTTTTTAAAAGGATTCTTGTTTTACTAAAACTGTAAAGCAGGGCTGGGTGTTGTCCCTAATTCCCTGAATCGAATCTAATCAATTTGATTCTCAAAGCCTGTTTTGATTAGATTTCGATTCAATCTGATTGAATGTGATATTGATTCATTTACAGCTAATTGTGTAACACCTACTTTTATTCGTTTCCCCAGATTCACAGCCAGAAAAGCTGTGATGAAAAAACCCACACAGGACAGAAAAGTCACATTTTTAAATGTCCTGATAAAACCATCTCATATGTGGAGTCGTTCTAAATAGTCTTCAAGTTCAGATCTCAGATGATGTGTCAAAGTTAATAACAACTGCAAAGACTGTTAGACAGCGTCAGTTTCTGAGTCAGAGAGTTTTCTGAATGCAAGACAAGTCTCAAACTGATGGAGCAGAGTAAAAACACCACCTGTTGATATCCCAGTGATGATGGTGTGGCTGCTTGTTATGCTGCAAGCTGGTGTACTTGCAATAATAAGCTCTAAACTCCCGTTGGTGTGTCTGGGTTTGGTGGGGGAGTCTGGAACATGTAGCTATGGTGAACTCATCACAAATATGATTGCAAACCTCGCTCTGTCTCTCCTCTTCGATCAATTCCCTTTTTTTTGCCTGAGCATGAAATGGACCGGCGGCTCAGAGGCAAGTTGTTAAAGTGGAGGAGTCACAGTGTGTGAGCTCTTCTCTGGGTTTGTGTTTCTATCCTTTTGCATCACTCTGCACCTCCCCTCTCAGGCGAATTCATTTGTGTTTATTGGTAGGAATGTTAGATGAGCTCCGCTTGCCAAATTTGCTGAATGTAGCACGAGTTTATCATAAAATACTGGCTGTAATAAACTACTGCAAAAATAGTTTTCTACCTCTCTCTGCTGCAGAGGCTCAGGGGAGCCGCTCCCAGTGACCCTGTGGGACCAATCCATTTTAGAAACCTGAAATCTTGACACATGGCTAGATATTATTTTTCTCTGTATGACTGCGGAAGAGAAAGAGAGATACAGGACAAAGAGATTGCATGTACAGCACACACTTGGTCAGCGAAGACCATGGAGGGAGAAAGGCTGGAGCCTCCCAGGCATTTTACTCATGTAGAGAATGTAATGAAATCTGAGCCAATCTTCCTCCACTCGCCCTCTCCCCTCCTCTTCTTCCTCTCCCTGCTTCATCATCGTAGAGCTCTGCAAACATGGCATTACTGGAAGAGAAAAAAACAAAATAGTTATGATGATTCAGCTTAGTGTTGTTCAGGCACAGAAATGGTTTAAAGGATTTCACTGTTGCATTTGATGTGTGATTAAAGCCAAACAAAGCTGGTGAGGAACAAACTGTGTTCGGCTGTAACAGACCATCCAGTGATTGTTCCAGCACTTTTAAATCTGAGGTCCAGTCATTTTCACATTTGGTGCTCCATCTTTTTAAACTTTGTATGTGTATAGAAATTTGTGTTTGAGTTTTTTCTTTTGACGTGATATAATGCTTCATGTAGTCTGATGCTGCTGACAAGCCTGTTTGTTCCCTTTTTAAATAAGGCCTTGCTTGTATTTGATAATTCATTCATGGGATAAGCAGCAGAGTTGAGTATGTGGGTTCAGCAAAAGAAAAGCTTTTCACATCTTTGCTTATTCTGACTCTTGCTGGGTGACGTTTATTGGATCGGATGAAGTCTGAAGAAACAAGACATGTTGGGAATTTAAGAATTTATTATTTTAACAAGTATAACTTTATTTATATACAGTAGCACCTTTCAAGATGATGATCACAAAACATGCAGAAGAAAATTAAAAGCATTAGAGAACAGTACATCAAAATATTTTGGTAAAAGCTGTTGAGTCTGCAGGTCTCAAACTAAAAGGGAAAGAGTTCCAGAGTCCTGGTGCAGCTGCAGCTGCAGACTCTGTCTTTAGTTGTTTAGTCTCGTATGTGGCACAACCTGCAGGCCTTGGTCACATGACTATGGGGACATGCTAGAGACATACAGATGTAAAAGTTCTCTGAAGTATGCTGGTGCTTGAACATTCAGAGACCTTTAAGTGAGGACCAAGATCTTCAAGTGTACTTTAGAGTGGACGGAGAGCCAATGGAGCCGGACAAGTAGCGGAGTGACATGAGACGACTGCAAAGATTTAGTCAGAGGCCTGGCAGCACTGTTCTGTACAATCGAAGCAGGTGAATAATGAGTTAGTCATCCAACCTCAAATAAATATAATCATGAAAAGCAGTTTCCAGATCTGTTCAAGAGATGCTACCTAGCTTAGCAGTATTTCATAAATGATAAAAACAGGGGTGATCTAAAAACTGAACGGCACCATCTCAAGTAAAACCAGAGTCAAAATTTACAGCAAGATTCCTGATGGAAGACTAAGGAGCTAATAGACCAAGTGTTTCATTTATTAGAGATGTATGACTTTAAGGCACCCAAACAAGATTTCAGTTTGTTCTTCATTAAGTTAAAGAAAGTTTTTTTAGTCCACTCATCTATTTACACAATCAAAGCGTTTACCTAAAACATGCTGTTTAGATATCTCATGAAAGAGATGTGTAACTGAAAATTGTCCTTGCTGCAATCGTTAGAGACACATTTAAAAATGCTCAAAATGTGCTAAAGAGGGATTTAAACCAGAAATAATAAAAACTCAAAATGAGGGACACCAAAATGAGGATGGCTTAAGAAAAACATTTAATTCTGTAACAAATGGAGGCTTCCGTAACATGTGGATGAATCACATCTTTAGTACTGGTTGTGGTTTGATCACTTTCTGATATGCATTTTATAAGGAAGAAAATGTATAAATAAATAAACTTGACCAGATGGAAACACCTGCTGCAAACCAGTAAATCTCAAGCTACTATTGCTGCAAATTTTTACACAGTCGATATACATACGAAATACTTTCCAACATGAAAGACTAGTAAGAAGGTACCTACCTACCTAAAGAAGGAAAAAAAAGTCCTCGCAGTATGTCTACTTAATGGCAACTCTTTTTGTCCAGGTTGTTTGTGGTTTGGCTGACTGTTGCTGCCTCTACTGCTCCTGCTGATTAGTTAAAAGCTTCACCAATTTGCAAAGATGGTGTTCTCTAGCTGAACTACGGCTGAGCAGCAGCCACTCCAGTGGGTGGTGAAAACAACGAGGAAATCAACGGTTCCTGAGATCCGACCATCTAAACAAGTGCTTCTCCATCTGGTCTGCAGGACCCACTGCCGTGCAGGTTTTAAAGGGAACCCACCTTTAGCACATCTGAATGAAACTGATAAACAGGCTGCAAAGACCTTAATGAGGAAGTTCATTAAGCTTAATCAGGTGTGTTGGAGTAGGAACAGATCTAAGACATGCGGATGTGGATTAAGAAACAGTGATCTACACCATTCGCTATCTGAGGAAAGTGAACAACATCCTGCATGACCAGCACCACCCTGCTCGTCACCTCCTCCTCCCGTTGCCTTCAAGTCAAAGATCCAGTCCCATCTGGGCCTGAACCCCGAGAATGGCCCACAGCCTGTTGCTGAACAGTGCCGCCCTCCCCTCTCATCCATCAACCAGGGACACTAACCACATCCCAACACAGAACTGTGATGTGGACCGAGCATCGTTTTAGCTCACTATATAACTACCCCCCTTCCCTTTCTGTCCCCTAACCATGGACCAAGACACAGTAACTGTGAACTGGTCTTTGTATTGCTGTAATATTATGACTCCACATGTCTGTTTACCTTTTTGACATGTAAGCTGCAGCATGATTACTTTTTATACATGCCTGCTTTGTAGGGGTGGTGAAAAAAATTGTTTTTAATTGGAATCGAGATTCTTGTTCATCAAGATTCAGAATCGTTTCAAAATTTCCAAGAATCGATTTTTAAAAGGCTAAAAATYATTRGCTTGACTRCTTTCATAGCTGCTGCTAAWTGACMAAGACAMGTTAAACTTTGCCAGGTTAGCTAAGTTTAAACCTTTTTCTGATGAAAATGATCAATTTTCTTCCAGCTAATGAAACAATTCCTCAGAGCTCATTCTGGCTTATGGGGGAACAGAGTTAATCAGCACGTTTTGTTACTCAAATAGGATTGAATTCGAATTAAGATCTGTTTGAATCGAGAATCGATTCTTTATCGAATCGTTACCCCAAGAATCGGAATCGAATTGAATCGTGAGTTGCTGCAAGATTCACACCCCTACTGCTTTGTATTGCATTCATTAATTCTTTGATGTTCCAACAAAGTTTTGTTATTAATGACAATAAAGAAAGAAGGAATACTGGTTGAAGAATGAGATACCAGCCAGTGTGACCAGTATGAGGAGGAGGTACCAGGCTGTTCGTTCTTCTACGATACTCAGTACCAATTAATAAATGGTTAAACTGCTAACATATCTATGTTCCTCCTCTTCAATCATCCAATCCAGTAAGTACCAAACAAGTCGTAAGCAGATTAAGTTGTTTTGCATTTGAGAAGATTTATAGTTTTTCACAGGCACAACCCACATACGCTGCTGCGCATCCAACAAATGCATTTTCCTCTCATCCTGTATGTTGCTGCATTTAGAAGAGAATACACAGGTTTTCCAGCAGGAGAAAATGTATTGCCAAGAACTTTTACAGCAAAGAAATAATCCACAAACTCTTTTCCTTCATTTTTGTGCTAAGTTTATATTAGAAGAAAAGAAGTTATAACCAGTAGAGTGATCGAGAATGTATCCTGCTTAGAAGTCGTGAAATTCAGTTGCTTCATTAATATGGTAAATTTCCCAAGAAAAATCACTTCATTAAGCTTTCAGTGGTCAGGAATGAAACGCAGGGAAAATACTTCCATCAGGGACTGAGTGACTAATTAGCAAAACCCTCAGTGGGTAGAAACTGTTTAAAACACTTTAACTAAATCTCTTGATTTTGTAGTGTAGTTAGTAGAACCAGGCCTCTTTTTGTAGAACTGGCTGTGATATGAAGAGAAATGGAGTTTGGGAATTGGGAAGTTTCCTTTTAGGAGATTACTTAACTAATTAGGTAATACTTTTCTGAGTTTGAAACCTTAGAAATAAAGATACTGATCTCCTGTTTATGTTGTATATGACAACATTTCCAGGTGTTTTTCTCTTCAAATGTTATGCTGAGGAAAAGGGAAAGGGAGCCTCCTTCAGACTGGGCCGCAGACTTTTTTTTTTTTTTCAAACCAAATCGGTCCCTGATTGTGAAATAATGTTTGTTTAACTATTTTTTAATCCCATTTTTGTATTGGTTAAGGATGATAAGAGTAAAAAAGAGTAAAACTGTCTTGGAAGCTTCACTGATCTCCATTTCTCTTTATAATCAGTTTTATTTTTAATCACAAACACACACCTGAGTGAGACGTTTCACAGGTCAAATGTTTAAAACAGGGAAGGAGATGATGGAAAGATGGAAAACAGAAAAAAAGAGGTTGAGATTTCTGCACAGAGAACATCCTTCACACACTGTGTCCCCAAATCACATCTCTGGACTTTTATTATTTTAAATCATAAAAGTAATAATCATTCGTCCTGGTTTAAAAAAGACCGAATCGAAGGAGGAGGGGCTGGATATTTATGTGAGGAGGCGGGTAATGAGGGAGTTGGTGGTTTATGGATCTTAATGGGCTCATCTAAATGTAAATGAGTGGCAAGGAGAAGACAAGCTGTCAATCTGTGTGCCGGCTGCTCGGAAAGCAAAATGTTTAAAAGGAGGCAAATTGTGTTCAGTGACAGAGTTCATTTCATTTCGCTTCAGTGTGTGTCACTGGTAAGGACTGAGATTCACCCGAAGGTGCTCGAAACTTCTTTTGCGAGGAATTAACAATAATATATAAAGTTGCTGCACTGGATCAGCCAAAATCTCGGATCGGACTGGGCCTAGTTTCAATCTCTGTGCAAATTCACCCGCATGTCTACATCCTGACAAGCCTGCAAGCCAACCTGGTTTGGAGATATTGTGACTGTTGGCTGCTTTTTGTCAGAAGGGACAGGCCAAGAACAAGTTTTAACTGTTTTTGCATCAAAATAAAGTCAGTAATATCCTGATGTTTCTGAGGGATTTTATACATAAATGGCCCATGATGTGAAATGCTGGCTTTGCCGTCCACTCAGTGGCGTGTAGGACTGTGCTGAACTATTATGCATCGGCTGAAATGAGCTTATGCCGTTTTTTGTTTGTTTGTTGTTGTTTTTTTTTTTTTGTTTTGAGTTATTTCCTTGGTTCTGTGCGGTTTCTGAACATTTGTTTATAGAACATTGTCTAAAACAAAGCTGAGGATGTTTTTCCAGATGTTGGCTTTGACAGTGACGTGAGGAATATAAGGAGGCATTTTGAACAGTTTGGTTTTTAAAGGTTATTAAAGGCATAAAAGGATTTTGGGAGCTTTTTTAGGCACATATCTGTGCCACTTGGGCTGTTGGGGTTAATGTTGCTCACGTGGTAATGTTACCACATGAAGGCCAACGAAATGATGGTCAAACAGAAAGTTTTTAGATTACATACCTGAGTGATGGTGCATGTTCCTCCAGTAGTGAAGTTGGTTTATATATTTCTGTAATGAACTCTGGTATTGCTCTGCAGGATCTGTCCAGTTTAAAATACCTGATAATTTGAATGTTTTTGGCAACTGAGCTGCAGCTCCAGCTGCTATGTTAGCAGGTCAAACAGGGATTTGGTTTGTTGATATCCCGCCACCACTGCAAGTGCTACCACCCATGGTCTGAGTGTGTGTGTGTGCGTGTATGAAAGAGGATTAGCCATATTAGCCATGTCAGATACACACATGTGGCTGGTGCGGATGCAGTGGAAACTCAATCTGCATAGTTGGAACGACTGGGTCACCAGAGGTGGTTATGCACCAGCTGTGTGTGTGTGTTTCTAACAAAGGCACAGCTTAAGCATTTAGGATCCCAAAATGAAGACCAGGATCCAGTATCTGGATTTCACTGTATCAGGATGACGCCGAGCTTCATATGTAGTTAATTCAGGGGAGAACTACTTGGCAATCAAACTATTTGCAGCAGAAGACCTCAAACATGGTTTTCCTTAAGAATGTATTGGGAGGATTTTTCTCAGGAGCTACGTTTACAGGTACAACAGTATTCTACTAAAAACTCAATATGATCGTTTTTATAAGATCAAATAAAACACTTTGGTGGGGTTTTCAATCTCTGCCTTCCTCATTTTAAATATATTTAAATATTCCCGTTGTTGTTTTTGATCTTGTGAAATGTTAAAAACGTACTTTAAAAAAATTAAAGTGAACTTAAAAACTTTCTGATGAGATTTTATTAATAGGAAAGCAAAAACAAAGACACCAGTGCTTAGTTTAAACATGAAGTAATTCCAAGTTTTCTCTTACAGTGATGTTGAATGCTGCACAAGTTCCTGGAAGCAGGATGGCTGGGAAGACAAATCATTGGAATATCATCTTATTGATAAGATTAATAGTTTCATGTCTGTTTTAGAGAAAAATACTTCTTTTGTGATCAGTTAAGCTGGATAAAATTCAATAGTTTTCACCAGGAACAAAGGAGGCTGCCATAGCTTGAGCCTAGAAATAACCATGCGTTTAAAAAAAAAAAAATGTCATTACAGACAGTAATCATTTAAACAACCAAAAAACAAACAACATAAAACATACAGTAGAAAACATACTATATAAATCTAAGTGGGCAGCAGAATACAGAAAGCTTAGTTAGCTGGACAAGCAGTTACACACACCTGCTGAGTCAGCCTTCCAGCTCTTTCAGACATTTTTAAAAGCACTAACTCCTGCAGTTTTAAGTCCACGTGTAAGCTGTTGCAGGGGCAGAGAATTAAAAGCCTTTTTGCCAAATTCAGTGCGAGCTTTGGGGACTGTCAGTAAAGAAAATCATTACAGCACAGGCAAAGTGCAGCTAATTGGTGGACACACCTTGGATTAACATGTCTCTTTGGTCACATGATTTTCAGTCTTTTCTAGTGGTACCATCATCTTTGTCCAGGCCTGTTTCATGAGTTTTTTTTTTTCTAAATAATTCTGTTGAAGCATGGTTAAAAAGCAATGTCTGGCTTTCATTGGTTAAATTTCATAGGATTTTTATTTCTATAACCATTGTGAGTTTTTCTTTTATTAACCGAAGGGTACAAACAATTTTGTCCACGTATGTAAACTTTTAAAGAAACTAAACATGTCTTCCAAGGTCAAAAATGGTCAAAAAACTATATTTTTTCCACCCAATACACCACTCCACATTTGCCATCAAAAAACAATCGCACCTACTTTCTAGAGAAAAATAATAACACCCAGGACTTAAAACTTAGGGAATGTAATTCCAACAAATTGGCCAATGCAGGAGTTGAGTGAGGGAAGTGAAAAGCTGATGCGAAGGGCTCCTGGCCAAACATCAGTAATGTGACAAGTTGGGAATGAAAACGTGTTGGCTGGTCACCATTAAAATACCAGTTTCAGTAAACCAGAGGTTTTTCAGTGTTTTACACCCAGTTCCTGTGGTTGCATTTGGCTGGTTCAGTGGTTACACCCCTGAATTTTATGATTTTTTTGTAGCAGTGTAGCATCAAATTTCCTCTCAGATACCTAAAATATCTGTTTTTCTTTCATAGCCTCTGTATGAAGTGAAGTACTGAAGGTTTAGTTGTAGAGAGAAGAACATGCTGTCATTTTTAAGTATGGAAAAGGAATTTCAGAAAGAAAGTCCTTTCTTTGGACTGTAAAATGAAGGAAAACTCTGAAACCCCCAGTAGTCAATGTCCTGCGGTGAAAAGAGAAAATAAAACTATGATCCTTAAAGTTCGCTCTACTCTTGGAGTTAAGGCAGTGTGACGTCTCAGCCACCCAATTATTTAACAAACTCATATAAAACTAACAAAAGGAGACATCTAACGTTTCTTTCAGTTATGTTTCTTAATCATCTGCCCACTTGAATTTCCTTCCAGCTGCTGTCAAGCCACACTCGCAGCCCAATGCAAGGCTTTCTTCGTCTTCGTGATCTAACATTTGAGCTTCCGGCCATGTTTGATTTGGGACAAAACCTGGAGTGTAAAAAGCGCCTCTTCAAGGTTAAAGGGATTTTTGTGTTCTCACACACTAGCACCCTTTCATCCCTGGAGCTGTGTGGGAGTCCATTAGGGGAAATTCATGAAATGAATATCTAAAGGGCTGAAGTGGCAGGCAGGGAGAAAAGAAGAGAAGGAGGAAAAAACTGTTTCTGAAAGGCTTTACTTTTGTTTTTGCTGACTAACCTCAGGAGTAAAAGTGTTTCCTTGTATAAAAAGATAAAAACAAAAGCTGTGAAGAGACCGAGGAGGGAGCTGAGTTGGAGTTTTAAAGATTCTCGCTCCTCTCAGATTAAAACCACATTGTTTTAGCAGCACACACTGGTATTTCCTCTGTCAGACTTCTCGGTGCTGCTGGGTGGAGCACCACAGGGAATGCAAGTGCCTTGCCAAGCAGCACTGCAGCTGACTCTGGGCAGCACATGGAAATACTTCTGCTGCTCTCACCATACCAAAGCAAGAGACGACTGTGGTGTCTCAGAGAGAAAGTCATCACTCCATGTCAAGTTTGGCAACTAGAATTAAATGGCAATTTTTGCAGCCTCAGGCTTGTAAAAAGTCTGTATTGTTTTAGTAACAACCACCTCATTATATAACACAAACACTGTGTTGCCAGTTAAAATAAGTCTTTGTTGCATTTCATAGATCTGCAGCAGATTACAACTTCTGTGATATTTGGATGACTATTGATTTGGTAATTAATTCTTTATAGGATTGAAATGCTCAGACAGGATCAAATAATTCAAAACACTGGCTAACAAACTTCAGCTTAAATAAGCAAAAAATAATATAAATTATCAGGAGAGTTAGTTGAGATGTTGATCATTTTAACAAGCATTAATTATAAAGCAGATTAGAGGTATTAAAAATATCTTTGTTTGGTTACTGAGCTAAAGAGCTAAAGTTGTACTCAAGCATGTACTAATCTCCTAAAACCTTTAATTTAACACTTGTTCCTAATTTAGTAATATGGATAAGGATATGATTATGCTAATTTAGCCTTGGGTACATCTCTGCCTACCATGAAATTAGAAGCTAGCACAACAAGATAAGTTAGCAAAGGGCTAATGGCCTCTCCCATGTCAAAACAAATTGGTGCAAATAGCTTGCCACCTAAAGAACTAGCTACTGCCGGCTAGCACAGTGATTCCCAACCCTGGTCCTCAAGGCCCACTATCCTGCAGGTCTTAGATGTGTCCCTGCTGCAACACACCGGATTCAGATTATTGGCTCATTAGCAGACTTGTGCAGAGCTTGTCAGAGATCCATTTATTTTGAATCAGGTGTGTTGCACCCAAGCGGCAACCGCCGCCTTTAAAATGTGAAGCCTTTGTGGAAGTGCCAAAAAATTGCAGTTCACCCCTCATCTGCTAGGCGCAGGCTCCAAAACAGAGCAAATCGCCTTAGATTCCCATGTTAAAAAGGCCAACTTCAAAGCAGAAATAAACATGTTTAAAGCCTGGTACAAAAAATCCATTTTAGGATTATTAGGTCATGTTTACCTTCAAGACAACTGTGAGAGGGGTGAATTTATTTCTAATTAATCCATTTGGATGTTATTTCATCTAGAAATTTGGCATTATTAGAGGCATGTCCTTTTGATTGAAAGGCATCCAATATCCGAGGAAAGAAGGGAGAGTGCAGCACAACTGCNCGGCATTATTAGAGGCATGTCTTTTTGATTGAAAGGTATCCAATATCCGAGGAAAGAGGTAGAGTGCAGCACAACTGCGTACAACACAGCCGGCTAACAGCGCGCCTTAGCTATAACCCGCTTACCTCAGTTAGCTGGTTAGCTAGCGTTAGCTCGGGGTTAGCTCGGTTAACTCTCAGTTACAGGCAGCACGGAGTTTAATGGTTGTCAGTCATCTACCCGCACCTTCACAGTCCCCCTCTCAACTCGACCTCTTTGACCATTATTGGATTTTCCGGGACTAACACACACGTGATGCTACCAAGATGGCGACGGTGGGAACGCCCAGAGAGCTTCACTTTTGCTCTTCAGAAACCTACAGGTGACGTCACGGAGACTCGGTCCATCTTTTATATAAAGTCTATGGTTGCACCAAGGAAACATCTAAGACCTGGAGGGCCAGGGTTGGGAATCACTGGGCTAGCAAATACCTACTCTAATGTATGGCTAATTTCTCCTCCTAGCTTATGCTAGCCCCTCAATCAGTTTATTAAAATACATGGAAATTAGCTGCAGTGGCTAGATGGCACACTTGTGACACAAAGTAAAAATTTACATCCATAGCGTTGATGGTTGATTTTGGACTCAATATGTCCTGTAAAACATAAAGAATACATCTCATAGACATGCTAACAAGGTTTAAAAACTTGATTTTTAATTAAATTGGGCTCTAATATTCCATCATACTTTATGTTGTCTCTTGTCCTGTCTTTATACCATGTGCCAGGTGACAATATGCCAATTTACTGAGGATGTGCCAGTCCATTGTGGGAGGTTGGAGGGGTGTTAGTGTTCTTTAAGAAGCAGTTTTAAACTCAGAAGACAGAGGGCTGTATCCTGCCTGTTATCATGATAGTATAATTTGTTTGTTGCAGTTGTTAAGCACCATTAATTCTTCTTCAAATCTCTATTGCAAAAATAAATTAAGTGACACATAAGCAGCATGTTAAATACAGTNGCATTAATTCTTCTTCGATCCTCTCAGTTTCAAAAAGAAATTAATAAAATGACACATAAGCAGCATGTTAAATACAGTATATATTACTCCTAGTTTAAATAACTTCAGCAGCGAGAGTGAATTCCCTTCTAAAGCCTTGGATCAACCTGTGACTGAAGCCCCATGAGTCAAATTACCACCCTCAGTGCCATGTTGGCAGTGAAAAGTGTGGCACAGGTCCTGTGATTTCTGGCTTACCATAGTTCATTTCCAGTTAATGAGAAGCCAGTCATATCTAAGATCTGGGTGTGAAAAGCTTATACTTTACGCTGGTTTTACACAGCAAGTGGATTATACACGTTGTGTGTATATGTGTGCATGCATGTGTTTTGTAGAATATAATCTGTAGGAATTAAGAAGATTCTGGTCCAGCTTACAGCTCAGAAATGGGAGGAACTGTGATGGACAGTGATGCTCTAAAATAAAACTGGAGCAATCCTCACACAAGCTTATTTCTCTAACCGGTGGCGCAACCCCGCTCTAAAAGGCTTATGATAGGTTTAACCTGTAGCTTTATTTATCCAGTGAAAGCTAACAGTGCACACATGCTCTTTTCCAGTAATGCCCTGCTTCACCTGCTGGTGGCTGCTGGGCTTACTGCAGGAGCTAATAGGGTTCTGTTTGTTAAGACTTCATTATGAGATTGAAAGCCTCAATAGAAGCTTGCCCCACCCAAATTTTCTGACCAATTCTACA
>CM047982.1:30200345-30212513 GCA_026261665.1 Melanotaenia duboulayi
AGACTCAGTCAACCGTTGATCCAAGGCAGGATGGATCCATGTTTTCATGATGCTTCCACCAAATTCTGAGCCTAGCATCTGAATGTGAAGCTGAAATGGTGACTAACCAGACCAGACAATGTTTTTCCATCTTCTACTGTCCAGTTCTGATGAGTCTGTGTGCTCAGACCAACAACCATGCCACGTTTTAAATCAATTAAATTTCCTTTCTTCCTCGTTTTGGTTCTCAGTTTGAACGTCAGCATGTTGTTTTCACCATGTCTACATGACTAGAAGTATTAAGTTGCTGCTATGTAATTGGCTAATTAGATATTTGTGTTAAGAAGCAGTTCTGATAAAGTGGATGGTGATTGTATGAATGTCTATAAATCTAAATATTGGCACAAATATCTGGTAAAATGTCTGAAGGATCTTCTGGAAGCTTTACTTCCAGAGTGTGAGGGAGGAAAGTCCCTGCTTGATTCTTGTAGCACTGCTTCTTTTCACCCCCTCGCTTGTGTTTCCAGCTGTGAGAACACATCTTCAGCAAAACATTTCCAAATTGAAGCAAAAGTGTGAAGATATTGTGGATGGACATCATTGGCTCTGATGATACTTCTTAGATTTGTTTCATCTCTTGCTTTGGATTTTCATTCTCTTGATAAGAAAGAATCTTGATGTGAGCCACCTCCTCTCCTCCTTTTCTATTACTTCTCTCTCAGTCAGGTCTGAAAACTATGCTTGCATTCCTCCATCTTCTTTTCTTTCTTTTTATATCTTGGGTGTTGCAGCGTGGAAACAATAAAATCAACTCTGTTTCCTTTTTAGGAGCTGGAGAAATTCGCCACTCCCCCTTCTCACCCCCTTTTCCTCTCTCTGTTTCGTTTTTATCAATATCCTTTTTCCTCTTTCTTTCTTATTTACTCCTCCTTTTACTGAAACTCTTCCTCATATTTCTGTCTCATTCTTTTGCTCCCGTCTTCCGTCTTTATCCTCCTTGTTTGCTGCTAGCCCTCTTGTCCTCTGGCTCGCTCTGTCTCCCTCATACTGTATATGGTCATGGAGGTTCAGCTCGCTGTTTCTCTGTACACATTCTTTCACCGCAGGAAGGTGATTTAGCACAGAAAAGTTGTACATCGAAGCTGCAACTGTATGCAGAGAGAGTTTGATTCATGTGCGTGGACACCTAAATGTTGCACCCATATTTGACCATCATGCATCTCCTTCCAAATCTTAATCTTCCTCCTTCTCTCGTCTGGCTTCTGTCCATCTACCAGATGTTGTGAGGAGTTTCACCAGGCAGGTTAAGGTTTGTTTTATTTTGTTTGAAAAGATGGTTTTGACTAAAGTTCCCAGTAGTTAAAACCAAGAAAAGTTGGTAAAATCAACAAAAAGCTGATTAAAAGTAAAATTTTCCACATATTACTGGGTTTGCATGAAGAGTGAAGTATATATATTTATTTACCTCTTTATACTTTGACTGTTACACAACATGCTATTCTATCACCTAATCAGTTGCTATAGTAACTTACAGTTCTGTAAGGACCGCGTCCACCACTCGCCCTATTTGACTTCAAGGTCTCTGTAAAAAGCACTGGAGCCTGACGTCAATGCCGAGCCTGCAGTATGTATTTGCCTGATTGTCAATAATTCATGTGCAGCTTATAGCGAAGTTACACAGCTGTCAACCGGCAGCTGCATCCATATTTCAAAGCAGTGGAGGGCACTTCACATGGAGACAAACACAGGACTGCAGCTGGATGTGCACCTTACATGGAGCTGAGCACCAGAGCTGCTGCATGCTCCACATTGTGACTTTACACTTTAAACTACACTCTAACACTACTGAGGGGCTGTTTTGGCAGATACCCACCATAAATGTTGAATTGTTGATCATTTTAAAGGAAAATATAGATGCTTTCATTCATACTTAATTTGAATGCATCAGCTGCACTGTATGAACAGAACAGAACTTATTTATTGCTATAAAAAGAACAAATGAAAGACTATTTGGGCTTTTAAATATTAATGAATTTGATAGCTCTAAAGTTTCTGTGTGCAGCAGCCTTATAAACGTCGTATCTCCTGGTTTCTTTATTGTATGAGCGTGGAGCTCAGTGCCCAGTCTAGTGGTACTGGTGAGAGGAAGTGTTTACATGACATGATGCTGAACCCAGATTATTTATTTATATGGTTTGTAGCCCTTACCATGTTTTTGTGGCTGAATTTGACTAACCATGAATAACTGTGATGTAGAACGGTGAAAATTGTTGTCTTTTGACAACTTTTAAGCATTTACTGTACAAGTTGCTCTTTGATGATATGGATTAATATACTGTAGTTGTTAAACATCAGACTAGTATTAAAATCAGAGCATGTTATCAGGATTTTCAACCCTCTACTGTGACGTTAAGGATGGTTTGTGTTGGCTGCTTCTGCACCGCACATGTGACGTCCTGCACCACCTCTACTTATTACTGACTAAATCTGCAAGGTGAGTGTATGTGGTCGCCGTGTAAGACGTCACCAGTGAATCATCCGATCATGGTGCAGCTACAAGTAGTAACTGAATGAATTAACGTAGAACACATGAGCTGCATCTACAGATTCAGATTTCAGAGTTTGTCTTAAGTTTAAAATTAATATACAGACTATAGTCTTTAGTAAAAGGCAGTTTATCTCTTTTCTATATTTACCGAAACCAACATTTGATGAAACTGTTACGGGTTCTTTTGGTTTGGGTCTTTAGGACAAATAAAAGTTAACTTTTTTAGAGAAATGATGATAAAACAGCTTTTTCACCCTGTCATCATTTGTTTGATTTTCTTTTTCACAAGGACTAAATGAGTTTTTTTCCAGTGCCACGGAAAACAACGGCACAGCCGTTATCTGTGGGTTGGTTTGTTAGTTGGTGTTTGGTGGATTAAATGTTGTATTATTTTTAGATTGTTTACTGATGGTTTTTGCAGTAGTTTGGATCACAGTGATTATGCATGCATTGGGCGGTGGTTACTCTAGTCATATTTTTATTGTTAACTGAGATTTATTTGGCTTCTGGATTAAGTTGGAGCACGTTATACTGGGTTAGTTTTCTTTTACTGTAATAAAGTTATAAAACATATTTTGAATGCCAGCTGATTTGTTGGTGCATCAGACAAAGGGAAGACCCAACCTCAGCCTCACATGATTTCTTTGGTAGCTTCCACATTAGAGCCAACACTGATTGGCTGTCAGCTTTTGAATTGCACAACAACATTTTACCTTTTGAAGGACTGACGCTGTTCTGACTGTGTACAATTTTTGTTGGACCACCTTCACTTTGATTGTTTCACTGCATCTTCTGTTGCACCATTTAAATAGCTTCGGTATTTATTTCCAGCCAGAGTTTCCTTCATTTTTGTGTTGATGGAAGAATCAGACTGGTGAGTAAAATCTATTCCATAACATCTTAAATATTCTCACTTGGTCTGGACTGGTCTGGACTTTGTGGTTGACTTTCACAAATTTAGTCCAATAATTTGTGAGCTTGTTTTCTTAGAATAAGTCTATAACATCCGGAAATGGTTGATTCATGATGCAAGCAGAATTTTACTTGTTAATATGTGAATTAGACCATTTTTCACATTTTATCTTAATAAACTGGGGGATTAATGGACCTTTTACTCTTTATAATCAGGTGTGGTGGTGGTCTCTTCAGCTGCAGCACTGATTCTGTGTGTGTGTGTGTGTGTGTGTGTGTGTGTGTGACTCCTCCTGAGAGCTGTCTGAGCTGCCCCGGCAGCATCATCCAGCACATTTCTTCTTCTTTTTTCTTGTTTTTTTGATACTGGAAGAGGCAGACAGTAGATGGAGGGGAAGGGTTCGCCTGAGTCATCCTGCCTTTTTGTGCTTCTATTAAAAGATCCTCATCCCTCCATCGTCATCAGCTACGTCTTTGTCCTTGTCCCAGAGAGGAGGGGGATTTCTGTCTCGCTGCTTGTTTTGGTTGTGCAACAGTCCCTCTCTGTTAGTAACGATCAGCCTCACATTCACAGAGCTGACGCCCGAGTTCAGGGAAGAAGACATGTTGTAAACAAACCTTCAGGTTAGATGAAATTATCTAGAAAACCAAGTCTGAAAAATGTTTAACCAAAATGTCTGATGTCAGCATCCAGCCTGTTTACAGACTTAGACTGTCTGCTTGGACTTTTTCCTGATATATGTACAAAGTGAGGAATTATCACAGTGATAAAAAGATTATTAGCTGTAAAAATCACCAGGACCTTTCAGAAATAATCACCCATGAAAAGAACCGAAGGTGCAAAGTAAGCAGTGGAGGCAATTTTAACCTCTCCCAGGGAGATAAAGACGGAAACACTGGTGTGTGATGCTGAGGACTTTATGTCTATCACAGAAACGCTGCTGAACTGAATCTACCGTCATTGTAGGATTTTGAGTCGTATTATGGCTTAAAATGGATCCAGTATCCTTTGTAGCTTCACTTAGTAAAACCGTCTTTATTTACTTCATCAGGACATTTAGGAGCCGGTCTGTTACGTCTTTTGTGTTGAGTTTTAATCAGTAATGAAAAATTAGTCTTCAAATGCGACGTGACTTCACAGCTGAGTGAAGCTGTCGCATAACTGTTGCATAAGGAAGACGACAGGAATAACGGGCGTGGATTTGTAAAACCGTGGTTTGAAACCTGGAGCCATGTATGGTGAAAATGAATCATGTTCCTTTGTGATTTGCTAGTAGCAACATTTTAAATTTTGATTGAAAAAATGATTAGTGGTTCAGTGCCAGTGTATAAAGACTTCATGTACCAAATTTGTCCCACATCCCCACTAAATAAATTTGCCAATATTTTGGATACACAAACTTCTAGCTCTAAAAGCGCAGTTTTCATGTTGTAGTGGCATCTGGAAATTACAAACTAAATCCCACGTAACCTCCAACTACTTGTAAAGTGGTCATAGAAACTTGAAAGAGAGCAACTCTGTTTTTCTTCTTTTCTTTCATAAGATGATTATTCTAAGGCATGGGTGTAAAACTCTGGTCCTGGCCCGCTGTCATGTAGGTTTTAGATGTTTCCCTGCTCCAACACACCTGACTCAAATGAACGGGTCATTGTGCACAGTGTTGGGAGTATCAAAGTACAAGTTACAAGGTAACGCATTACAGTGACGATATTAGGTTTTTGGGGTAACGAAGTAGTGCGTTACACTAAAAATATCGCTAACGAAATTACTGGACTACAGTAACATGTTTTTCAGCGTTACTCGAGCCGTGTTTGCCTGTGTGTAAAGTGCTACTCTGTTTTAAGTGGTACGTGCATGCTGCTGCCTGTGTGTGTGCTTGCCTGGACACGTTGCCATAGAGATCAACTTGTGTGACGTAGCTGATTGTGCGCCAACTAAAGAGAAAAAAAAATGCAGCTCGAGAGCTGGAGATACGGGCTTTTGGTCATTGGTGATATTCACATTATTTTCAGTTCAGTCCAGTTTCAGTCCAACCTTGTGGTGACAGATCCTACTCGCCGGTCAGTGGAAGGAGTCCTTCAGCAGCCAGAGATTGACATCCCTGTTCTAGGCTATTAAAAGGGAAAATATCCTTATTTCTGCACTATTTTAAACAAATGGTAACCTGTTTTTTCTTTTTTTTTGTTTGTTTTTTAATAAATCACAAACGGATGTTACCCTAAGTCGTCTATTCTGGTGGATTTTTGGCATGTAAACCTTTTGAAGGAATTTCCATTAAACTGTTCTGGCCAGTTTGGATTGATATTGAACACAAAGCTGTTGGAGTATCAGACATGTTTGTTTTATTCTGGTAAAAGTCACCTCAACACAGCCGTCTGTTCTTCCTCTGTGCTGTGATGCCCCTCAGTGTCTCTTTTTCCCTCTCAAACTTGAATAATTAGCTGGATTCTGCCTCTTCTCTGCAGGATGTTAGATCCCCATCAGAGATTCTAATTACCGCCGTGCGCTTTGCCTTCACGCTACCAAAAACACGGACACACATGCACGGCACTGATCGTCACCGATGACGTCTGTGCTCAGTCGCTTTCTTGATCTTCTTGTTGTTCACGTTTGATGTTTTTAAGAAGGATTTGTCAACGTCTTTTTCCGTGTCTTTTAGATGTGTTTAACTGCTTGAGTCAGGCAACAACTCTCACTCTGGTATTTTTATTTTACTCATTCCACAGCCAGAAAAATCCTCAACTTGCTCCACATCTCATCAGCTGTCAGATGGCACATGGAGGCAGCAGGAACTTCAGCTATATGAAGTAATGTTTGCCTTTTAAGAGTCTGTTGCTTCTACTCAGTCATATATCACATCTGTCCTGGGACAGTTACCCAGATTATAAACACCCCCGACCCCAGCGCAGGTGTTTGGTTTTGGCTAACGCCACGTTGCTAGCATTGTCATGTGCACATGCTGCTACGTTTCCATTTAGTCCTCAGCCTAAAAAGAAGGTTTTCATCAGCATGTCTCTGTCATGTCCTTGGTCTGCAGAACATGATGTTACATGACGTCGCTGTAAGCCCTGCCCATCAGTCTGTGGTGAGAGACTCTAAACCCACAGCTCACGCACACCATCTTCAGTGGTGATGGTTTTTCTTGATGGAACTTTTAACTCTGGCTCAAAAAATCCACCAAACTTGGAAACTGTTAACCTTTAACAAACCTGATGTAAGCATATCTTTAGCTACCATCTCTGAGAACTTCATCAGGTGACAAAGTTAACCGCTCTGATATGGGATCTTCTGTAGGATCGATGTTCAACATTGTGGTGGACTGATGCTACGCTGGTTTCGCCCGGCAGAGATTAAACTGGACCACATTTTCATTTATTTCTTGAAGGAGTTCCACAGAGAACTTTTTGGTGGTTGATGTCTTTCTTTTAACTTTCTTTGTCAGTTTGATGGAAACACTTAAATGTGTTTACCTGCAAATTCAAATTCATTACCTCCATTCATCCCTTTACAGATCTTTAAACTACATTTCCCATGATGCTTCTTTCTTTTGCTCTCTGCCCCCTGTTTTTGTTTTGCTTTTTAATAACTTAAAGTATTTCTTAGTGACTCTTTACTCTAGCAGAAGTTTAACTTGTTTATTAAGTGTTGATCATTCGTCTGCAATTTACTGCAGCAATTTCTAGAATCTTCCACCATCTGTTTTCCTTCAGAGGGTTAAAACTTTTATAACAGTGCTGCTGGATTCAGATGTGCTTTATGCATCCTGAAAATCTGCTGATAGCACCATAGCTGGCTTGATTTATCACTCCAGGAGGTTGGTCAGCAAGTGTTTTTTTTTTTAGGTCTTTCTGTGAAATAGATGCACCTGTAATATTTTATGGCTCTTTTTTCTGCAAACATGGCAACCCAACTGAAACCGCTGTTTTTTTCTGGGAATGTTTTACATTCAACTGCAGTTGTGTTGTTTTTTAATTAGATTTTATATAAAATTCCTGGTTGTTGGAATGTTGTTCGACTTTATGGGGCTGATGTTTCTTTGAAAGCTTGGCTGTGTTTTCATCTGCAGTGTGATGATGCCATTCAGAGTTAGCCGAGTGTGTGATGGAAAGTAAAGGCTTTTCTCTTTCTCTGCAGGTGATATCACACAGAAGGGCTATGAGAAGAAGCGATCCAAGCTGATTGGAGCCTACTTCCCTCAAACACCAGGTAAAACGTTCATTCAGCACTTTTAACATTTTATAGATTATTTGTATTATTTCTCGAAAACCATGATAAACACACAGGTGACGTAAAATTAGTCAGAACCATGGTAAACAGGTGATAAGCTGCCAGGAAACACCGTACAAAACTAAATTAACCCTGAAACTGTTCTGTTTTAATTTCAAGAATTTAAAGTGCTGTAGCTTGGAAGTGAGTAGACACAAAAGCATGAAGTAAATGAGAAAAATGTCCCTGAATTTATGATGTGGGTAAATTTACTCATCTCTTTTGCATATTGAACTAGAAAAGGCAAAGAGCTGAAAAAGAAATCCATCAACAGTGAAAAAGTGTTTTGTGTGTCCTTTCTCTGTAATCTGCTCTGTATCAGTGACAATGAGCGCAGCTTCATCAGCTCAGTAAGGTACTAGTTAGTTAAACCAGTTTAAAATATAAAAATAGCTTTGATGTCATCTTTGTGTTGAAGAGAGTTCAGGCTCATTTATGCTCAACGCAGACGGAAAGTGTCGTCCGTCTTTTGCATCAGGGAGTTTAGTTGTCTGTCGCTTGACGCAGAAGACGGAGCAATACCACCAGAAATCGCAGGGGCAGAATGGCTGACATGCGACCAGCAAAAGAAACAAACCAGAGAAGAAGAGGATCAGGAAGGGAACAAAAAGGCAGAAGAAGAATGACGACGAGCACAACTGTGGAAATTGTGTGAGCTTTTGAAGAAAGACTATGAGAGTGTTTAGGGCGTGTTGGGCGGTTTATAACGATGCGTTACCGCTGACTCACGGGAGTGAACTCTCCACTACCCACTAGTGGAAGAATTGACTTGATAAGCATGGCAACGCAAAAGACACATGAAAGTGTGGGGACGGACGACGCATGACAAAAAGACGTTGCTATTTACGTACGTAAGGGAGCATAAATGGGCCTTTAGTTGGTGGCAGTGGCTCAGGCGGTAGAGCAGGTCGTCCAATGACCGGAGGGTTGGCGGTTCGATTCCCACTCCCGCAGTCAACTGTCGTTGTGTCCTTGGGCAAGACACTTAACCCTCCTTGCCTCCAGTGTTGGTATCGCTGGTGAATGAATGTGGATGAATGTTTGGTGATGGTCGGAGAGGCCGTCGGCGCGGACTGGCAGCCACGTTTCTGCCAGCCTGCTTAATTTAGACCTTATTTTATATGGAAGTGATGCTCTTTGCTTTTTTTCATTTTTAAAACTGTTTAAGACCCGAGAACAGATGGTGACAAACTGGGCCAAACCTGTTAGTGCTCATTTGCGCCATCTTTATTTATTCTTCCCGATTAACACATATACTGATATTTACACATCGTAACAAACCTCACAAGCATCCTCTTTTCTATGACTCCACAAGTATTCAAATAGACCTTGCAGTTGCAGAAATATACTCATTTCGTTATGGGTATTAAATTATCAAGCAGAAGCCTATAATGTAGGTACAGGAGTCGAAGGGTTAAAGACACGGCTGTTTTTATTCCCACAGGGCAGGACTACTCCAACACACCTGTATGGGACCCAGTTGAATAGCCCTGATATCAGGCTTCTAGCAGTGACTCTTCATTTCAGGAAAACATTTAAAGTAAAAGAACTAACGAAACAATCTCAGCATCAAGCACAGATCATTATTATAAAACAGACCGAAACATCATCGAAAGAAAGAGAACACGTCATTCTGCTGTATAAACTCGTTTTTTCTCAGCATTTACAGATTTGTTTGTGTTAAAGCTATTTTGTTTGAAAATTAAAAGGTTTAAAGTATGTTTTTAACCTTTTTTCTATCAGAGTAGGCTTCTAAATAAGGAAAAAAAAACTACACAGAAGTTATTTTCTACCTTAACAATTAATCATTTCCATTAACCGCTCCTCTCATTGTGCCTCCTGTGTGACTGACTAGCTAAGGACCCACTACATAAAATTTCCAGGCTTAGAGCTTATTGCTCATTTTACCGCTTCGTATCAGAAGACTGAAGTTTGTTCTTGGCTCGACAAGAGAAACTGCCAACAGGTTGTGTGTTTCTTTGATATAGTTTGATTCCCATGACTCACAACGTCGGTGTGGGACTGTGTTCCAGATGAATTTACTCTGACAGTAACTTCTGTAGTAATCTCATGTGTCATCTTTCTTTTTAAAAACAAGATTATACATATAACCCTTAAAGTTATGAAGATAATAATCATTTTATTTTGTGTATGTCTTTCAGACAGGAGACGGTGAAAATAATCTAATCAAAAAGAAGTTAAACCGTACATGTGCCCACATCATCCCTCCTTCCAAACTATTTTCCACAGATTACTGTAAAACTCTGTAAAGCGTTGTTCCTGTTTGCGATGCCCGGGGGCAGCTGACTGACACAGATAAAGCCTGACACGCTTACCGTAGAGCAGCAGCACATTTTGCTAAACAAACCTGTTGACATGCGGTTCTTTGACTCTTCGCTCATCGTTCAGCAGCGAGGAGTGAAGTGCAGCTGTCAGCTACTGTTCGGCTTGCACAGCAGGAACGTTGCACAGTAAACAAATGGAAGCTTAAAGATCTCTATTCATTCGTGATATTGGAAAAAATTACAAAACACATTGTGTATTTCTGAAGACTGCAGACTACACTGTAGGACAGAGGCATCTTCTCTTTAGTTTTCTATGTGTTCCTTTTTTCTCTCATCCTATGGGCTCCTTGTCTACATGTAAAGGATGTTTAACTATTGTCTGCATGCTTCTGATGTTTTTCTTACAGCAGTTACTGGTGTTTGTTTAGCCGAGGAGCCCTTTGGGATTTTGCAGAGTTTAAAATATCATAGCTCTATAGTTTGATGTGTTTGTTTCCATTATGCATCACGCAGAGTTTTTTTTTTTTTCTCCCAGTTGGAAACTGGATGGAAAAGCTTTGCATTTGAAAGACAACCAGTAAAGTAGCGTTAGTGTGTGAAATAAAGTACATTTTGATTGCTGAGGACGGGTTGCTGGACACTAGTAGACACTGTAGGCTATTACTAGACTGTGTCTCGGGAAGGGGGGAGTTTCAGGAAGTGCATTATGTGGAAGGAATTAGGGGTGTGGGATGGAGAAAATGTTTGGTATTCACATCCAAGCCCAGTTGGGGGTCATTCCCATCTCGCTTTGTGGGGCCAGATGACACACATTTTTCCCTTCATGCACGCACAGTCATGTTTTCACTTCAGAGAACATTGCACTGACTTGCATCAGTTTTCTAGAGGCTGACCTCAATAGCTCGCCCATGCCATTCACCTGAATTTACACAAACTTTTTCTCTTTTGAAGTACTCACAACAGGTGATATTATCACACCAAAAGAGCTGAAATATTCCTGAGCCTCTTTACTTTTCAGTCTTTTAATGTACACACACACATATGTCAACATGCATGCACACAATACCGCCTTGTTTCTCTTTTTACGACCCTCTCCCACACACTCAAGAACTCAATGCTCCCTTTATTCTTCTCAGACGCAAATGTACATGCTAACATAAATACCTGCTTCCTTGTCTTTTAGCTTTAAAGCTTATTAATCTGGACTGCCTGGTAGACTCAGTCACACTGATCAGTTTGAGTTAAGCTGTAAAAGTAAAGATTATCCCCTCTCTTACACAGATTTAAACAGACTGTGCTCCCACTGCATCTTGGGAAACTGCACCCTGTCCCTTTTGATATTATCCAAATTTAAATTTTTTTTTAAAATAATCTAATTTTGTTGTTAAATGTTCATTTTTAAGTCGTAGACAGAAGAACATGCAGTGAAAGTAAACATTAAAGGCCTATTTCTGCTCCCTGACGTACGTAAAGGAACATCAATAAGGACATCCATTTCGAACGTCATCATACGACGTTGTGCTTATATTTCCATGCGTCTTTTACGTTGCCATTGTTGTTAAACAGGCAGTGCTAAGGTCAGAATTTCCCCCTGCAATCCGACGTCCAGTAGTAGGCGGCGGTGATGCATTGCTATAAAGTTGTTTCCAACCACCCAGCACACCCTAAACCCTCCCATAGCCTTTCTTCAAAAGCTCACACACTTTCTACAGCTGTTATTGGTCTGTTTTCTGAATCAAGCAATGGATTACGAAGCTTCCTGAAAACAGACCAAATTACACGGGTAACCGATGCAGGAGACGGACGAAAAGTCCATCCTTCTGCGTATCCATCTTCTACGTTGAGCATAAAAAGGCCTTGAGGACAAAGTGAGCCTTTTACTACAAAACAACAGCTAAAGTCACAAAAGGAACTCTACTTACTAACTTGATGAGAACCACTGAAAAGTAAATAAGTGAGTTACAATGTGACTCTGGGATAATCTGAGAGGGAGAGCAGACTTTTTGGGTTAAGAAATGTTAAAGTGGACATATCATGCTTTTAAATCCTTCCTTTTTGCATGTAAATCATTAATTTATGGTCTATATAAAGTAGAACCGCAGTGCTTTGGTCTGGATTCCTGGTTATTCTAGCGCCACACACCTCTTCAAATCAAAGCAAATCAAATCAAATTTATT
>CM047982.1:30215076-30241028 GCA_026261665.1 Melanotaenia duboulayi
TCAGAACTATGCCTAAAAAATGTCCGTTTGTACTGTTTTACTAGATTAACTCCCTTTAACCTCAACTAACCAACACTGGGCCTCAGAATTTCCGGCAGTTTCTACAGTTCTCAAAGTCCCAAACTGGAACAATGAGATTTTACCAGACCTCAGGACAGCCTACCTCCTCAAGTCACTCCTCTTTTTGGAATGAAGCAAAGCCAGAAAAGCCCTCACCTCTGTACATGTTAAGATAAAATGACGCACGTTTAGTCATTTTCTAATCGCTCAAAGACCGGGCACCTGCTCTTGGCAGAGAACAAGATGGCACAAGGGATTCAACTTGAACGGGAGGCGTTCTGCTGCTCCATTTGTCTGGACCTGCTTAATGATCCTGTGACTCTGGCTTGTGGGCACAGCTACTGCAAGGACTGCATTAACAATCACTTAGATAGTAAGGACCATTCGAGGATCTACAGCTGCCCTCAGTGCAGGCAGATCTTCCTGCTGAGGCCTGTTCTGGTTAAAAATAGCATGCTAGCAGTTGTTGTAGAGGAGCTGAAGAAGACTGGACCCCAAACCGATGCTCCCATTGAGGACTGCTATGCTGGACCTGAAGATGTGGCCTGTGACATTTGCTCAGAGAAAAAACTGAAAGCCATAAAATCCTGCCTGCATTGTTTGGCTTCGTATTGTGAGAAACACCTCCAACCTCACAGCGACGTGCCTGCCTTGAGGAAACACAAGTTGGTGAAGGCGACTGTGGAGCTGCAGGAGAGCGTCTGCTCTCGGCATCAAGAGGTGATGAGGCTGTTCTGTCTTACCGATCAGTGCTGCATCTGTTATCTCTGCTCGAAGGAGGAACACAAAGGCCACGACACAGTCTCAGCTGCAGCAGAAAGGACTGAGAGGCAGAGAGAGCTGGAGGTAGCCCGGCAACAAATTCAGTTGAGGATCCAAGAGAAAGAGGAAGACGTGAGGGCTTTCCAGCAGGAAGAAGACACCTTTAATAACTCTGCTGATGATGCACTCGGTAACACAGAAAGGATCTTTACAGAACTTATTATTGCCTTTGAGAAAAAGCTATCAGAGATAAGGGAAAAGATTCAGTCTCAGCAGAAGACTGAAGCAGGTTGGTTAAAAACAATCAGACACAAAGTGGAGCAGGAGATCACTGAGTTGAGGAGGAAAGATGATGAGCTGGAGAAGCTGTTGCATACAGAGGACCACACTCATTTTCTGTTGAATTACCCCTCCTTGTTCAATATCACTGAATCCAAAGACCAACCCAGTGTGAAGCTCCACCGTCTGTGGTACTTTGAGAGGTTTGCGGTGGCTTTGTCAGAGGCCAGAGAAAAACTACTGGAGGTTCTTCGAGATGAATGCACAAAGATCTTAATGACGGTAACTGAAGCAAATCAGTCAGCAATGATTCATGAAAAGCCAGAGACTAGAGCTGACATCCCACAGACCAGAACAGACTACTTCCAGACTACAGCCGACTTCGTAAAGACCAGAATCTTAAAGAACAGGAATTTCTTACAGAACAGCAATAACACTTCGGAGACTGTAGCCAACCTCATCCAGAGACCGGATGTCCCTCCCCAGACAGAAACTCATCTCAATCAGACCAGAACTAACCCCTTACAGACCCCATCTGACCTTATGCAATCCACGGCTGATGTCGCAAAGACTAAACAGGACTTTGTACAAAGTGGAGATGACCCTGTACAGACCAGACCTGATGTCCTGCTAGCTAGAGCTCACACCTTCAAGAGCAGAGCTGACATTTTAAAAACAAGAGCTGACTTCTTACAGTACGCATGCCTCATCACACTCGACCCGGACACTGCGAACCCACATCTGTTATTATCTAAGGAGAACAGAAAAGTTGTCTTCACGGGAGAAGAACAGAAATATCCCGTCCATCCAGGAAGGTTTGCATATTCCTGGCAGGTCCTGAGCCGAGAGAGTCTGACCGGCTGTTGCTACCTGGAGGTGGAGAGAAGCGGGAAGGGAGTTCTGGTGGCTGTCACGTACAAGGACATCAGCAGAACCGGGACCTTCACCGAATGCACGTTTGGACTGAACAACAAGTCCTGGGCTTTAGATTGTTTCAAAAACAGCTACGAATTCAGGCATAACAACATCAAAACGTCCATCTCAGGCATGTGGTCCTCCAGAGTAGGAGTGTACCTGGATCACAGAGCAGGTCTTCTGTCCTTCTACAGCGTCTCTGAAACCAGGACTCTCCTCCACAGAGTCCAGACCACATTCACTCAGCCGCTCTATGCTGGACTCTGGTTGTCAGATGGAGCTGCAGCTGAAGTGAGCAAACTCACCTAAGCATATTTACCTTTACTACCATCAACACAGCGGTTAGTATTATGATACTTAAAGGTGGAATATGTGTGTAAAATCTACCATTTATTACCATGTGATATAATAAAAATATTATAATACAGCTTTCTGCTTCTGGGTATCTATTAGGGGACAAAAGACAAGTATCCGATTGTGTTCAACAGGATTTTGAGCAAAATTAATACCATAAATTGAAGCAAAAAGTCTCAGACTTTATGTGACAAATATGTCACGTTGGGCTCTTATGGGTTAAAAAATAAACCTAAAATTATTTAGATATATTTGCTAAACTTTCTATGTTAATGTGACTTGCAGTGCTTTGATTAAAAGACTTGGACACTGGCTTTGTTCCATTAAGTTTTTTTTCTGCTTCATGAAAGTTGTTGTGCAGGAATTTACTAGGAATTATTGATGTTATAATTAATAAACTGCTACATTTGTCAAATGTATTTTACCTAATATTTAAGTAACATAAAATGTGTACAATATTTAATTGTCATCTATTCTATAATATATTTCTATAATACATAATTATTCTATAAAAACACAGCTGCATAATTGTCTTTTTTCTGTTTATCACTCAAGCAAACCAAACACTAAACAGGAAAGGTTAAAAAAATTACAGATGTTTCTCACACCTTACTGCCACCATGTCTTTGTTTCTGCTGCTGAAACTGGTCAGAATTTTTTTAAACAAAACATGACACAGTCATCTGTGCCGACACATCTGAACTATTCATACCAAGACTTTTCTTTTCTGCTGTGTCATCGTGTCCAGCTGCTGCAGCTTCCTTAACTTTGTCTTGTTGATTCCCAGCAGACCAGCAGGTAGCCGTCTCCTGGAAGTGAAAGAGTCGTTTCAGCTGTGTGATCTTTGCATTTTACAATTATTCAAAAATAGAAAAAAAAACTCTTCTGATCCAACTGGTTTTATTTTTCTTAGTTTTGTGTAAATGTAAATATACTTTCTTATGGCCCTCATACAGTATCATCCTGAGAACACAGACTTGGGAGCTTGGAAAACAGATTGTCAAGCCTCGTCGGTTCATGTTGTAGCTATAATGTAGAACAACTTTGGTTGTTTCTTTAAATAAATAGGATTTGTTATAAATACTTGTCCAGTTTAAGGTACCTGTATGTGTTATGAGACAGTGAGGCTCCTGCTCTGTGAGTGAATGTTGCTCGACTGGTTGTGTAGTAGAAAAGCCAGCCTAGACATGCTGGACACTCAGATGTTTGTTTGGATCTTGTTCATGATAATAGCCAACTGGTTTACTGGAGGCCTCGCCACCAGCAAGAGAAACAGGAAGTTAAAAGAAAAATAGCATATTTTGGCAGCTATGCCATGTGAAGTATTTTGATGTTGTTTTCCTTAATTTCTTCATTTTTTTATGCCTGCATTTTTACTATATTTTAAATTTTAATTAAATTTGGCTTAACTTAATTTTTTTTTTCATTAAAATTTTATATTTTTTTTATTTTTCTATTTTAAATTCAAAGATTTATTTTATTTTGAAGCAGTAATACCTGGAAAACTATTTCACTCACTTACAAGTATTCGCTTATTTATCAGTTTTGATAACAAAGGGGGGTCTTTAGAGCAATCAGCCAAAACATTAAAACCACCTGCCTGATGCCATTATGGCCAAACCAGCTCTGACCTGTTTGGCCGGAGACACGGGGACCGGATCTGCTGCTGCTTGGTTCCTCGGTCAGACACGAAACTGGGGGGATGTGTGGCTGATCAGTGGATGGCTTCAACTGTTTACAAGCCAAATCAGTGAACTCGAAAACAACCAATAGTCCATATTAGTTCAGACTGATCAGAATCTGTTTCCTCTGCATCATTGATTACTTACTTTGGCCAAATAGTGCTTTAAGGTGGGAGAAGAAGGAAAGAGGCCTCCTATTTAAGTTGTGCAACAAACTGACATGTTTAACTGTCTTTACAGGGAGGGGATTGGTCCAAAAACCTGCATGTTAAATGAAAATTGTTTGGATCAAAGATGAGTGTTAACATGCGTGGTGGTCTGTTGCTCTGGTTAGCCCTGTGGTGGGTGTACCCAGTGTCAGATGAGAGAGGCTCCAGCCCCCAGGGAACCTCAGTACAGCTAATAAATGTGTGAAAACCGCCATGAAGGGAGGATTTACTGCAGGATTGTTGTGTTAAACTGTGCTGGTTTTAGTTGGGTGTTTCCAACAGAAGAGTGTTCCAGGAAAATCTTGATGCGGTTCGTTTGAGGCCAATAGATTGTGTTATAACGAATATATTCAATTCAAGTTAAGATGTTTTTTTGCTTAAACAGCTCTCCTTCAAACAGCCATCTTACAATATCAATGACAGAGTCTACCAGTGAAGTCATTTACTTTCAGAATATGTTTTTCTTCATGTTCTTTTCTGTTATTTTTCAAGTTTTATCTTCTCAGGAGACGTTTCTCTCTGTAAGTTAAAGCAAAAACACTCTGCTCGTCAAAGTAAAAACACTGATCGGTCTCAGCAGCTGGGTGTACACGCCCCTCTGTGAAACATGACCAACCTGTGTTTTGGCTGAGTTTACATTATTCCTGCTCATGTCATGTTGACATTTGCAGAGCTACCTCTTAACCACTTTAATGTTTGCAGAACGAACAATAGAAATATTTTTCTATTTTCCATTTCTACGGGACGATGATATAAACTAGATGACAATGGGACCTAAATAATGTATAAAACATTGCCAATAGAAAAGCCATACAGAAAGCANATAAAACTTTGCCAATAGAAAAGCCATACAGAAAGCATGAAAATCCAAAGTATAGTTTACATTCAGGAAATCAACCACAACCCAGATGTCCACGTGTAATTTGTTCTGCAGGTTTGTTTTCATTTGTTTTAGGAGAATGAATCATCTAATCTCTCAGTAAGACATTTGATATGCTGTTATTTTTTCCAGGGTTTGTTTAACTTACACTGTCCAGTATGGATAAAAAAAAAAACTAAAATAGACGAAGTCAGATGTATATCCTCAACTTACAAATTACCTGAAACATAATTAATATTGAAATATTGCAGCACACTAACTAACACACACATTTCTGCACCACCACTGCAGGTCCAGCTGGGATAGAAATGTAGAAGGATGTGATGAAACAAAAAGGGCAATACGTCCACAGCCTTTGTGATTTTGTAGTTTCCAACATCCTCACAAACCCCTCCCGCATGTTTCTCTATTCATACCAGATACACTTTGGACCAAAACCCAGATGTCCACGTGTAATTTGTTCTGCAGATTTGTTTTAATTTGTTTTAAGAGAATGAATCATCTAATCTCTCAGAAAGACATTTGATATGCTGTGTAATTTTTTCCAATGTTTGTTCAACCCACACTGCCCAGTTTGGATAAAAAAGATTAAAAATGGCATAAAAATTAAATGATCCATTTCAAATTTCAAATCAAATTACAAATAGTCTTTGTCACAGCATTATTACAAGGCCAGGGTAATTTAATAATTAGCAGTTGATTTAAACTGTTTGGTTCTTCTCTGACAGTCAGAAAATCGTGAGTTCTCCTGCCCTCATTTTGTCCAGCCAACAAAACAAAAACTCTCCTTCTGCCTCGACGCAGTCTGCCGTAAACCTTCTTAAAGGTACAGGCGCTCATTATTTGTCCTTCTGCTTCTAACACATACACATATATGATACAACACAGGTTAAATGTCTGATACCAAAGATACGATAATAGTGCAAATAATAACTTGGCAAAAGAAATTTAAACTATTTCATTATTTAGTTACATCTATTTTAAAATGTAACTAAATAATAAGACTAGGATCGATTTCAAACATAATTAATCATTAAATGAAATACCATTAAGTATATGGGTGATGCATATGGCATCTACAAACTATGTGGAACATTTAAAATACCACGTGGTGAGATGTCAGACATTAGTGAAGCGAGACACAAGCCGTCTCTGCTCAGGAAGTGAAATGAGGGATGAATCATAGATGCTATTTCGCTCTGTCATGACTTCAGGTGGATTTTTCTTGTAAGGATTCCTGTGGGGGGGTTTATGTGTGGCTAGTTAACATGTCATATGTCAACTTGTCAGCTACTTCCTTATGGTTTCCCAGCGTTTGCTGTGATGGCTTGCTTAAAACCTGACCCATGTGACACCCAGGACATCTTACCTGCAGCTATGTGTCAGGTGTACGTTTACACTTTGTAGGATTCTTGCTTGTACACGACCGAACTGAACCTCCCAACCGCAGTGGAAGAGAGAATCATCAACGGGTTGGTAGCAGAAAGAATTGAGCTTTTTTGTTAGTCTCATGAAGAAATTTGTGAGAGCAGTCTGTTTTTAGAACAAGTTGAGTAAAAGGAGAAGAGTAAGGAGCAGGGGAAATCCATCCGTCCATGCAGAATCCCCAGAGGAAACAAGAAAGCGAGGTGTTTCCCAGATCTGTCATATATTCCTCTTCTGCCGGGTAGTCGTTAAATGTTTGGCTAATCAACTTTTAGCTTTACTCCGGAGCAGCATCCTGAGCCGCTCTGAGAGCTCTAATGAAGACAGACGAGGTTGGAAGTGTGAGGCTGAGATGGATGCTCGTACATCAGCAGCTGTGGAGCAGTTGTGGCTGTCGGTAACAGCGTTATCTTCTTCAGACTTATTGATTGGTTCGTATTCAGGTTGTTCTGCCTGTGAAGGAGTGTTTGTGCATGTTTACAGGTGTACATATTTATCTGTGCAATATATCACTGCCGGAAACAGTTCCAAGAAAGAACATTTACATAAACAATATATACTGTATATATTTCAACTTAGAATATTTGGTTTCCTTTTTTCCCTCCTGTGACAACAGTCGTAAATCATTTCCTACTCCTAGGAGTTCAGACTTCCTCTGAATTACTTCAGCACTGAGAAAAAGTTACGTGGAAATTTCTAAAGAGAAGAATCTTTGTAAAGAGTTCTTGCAATAAACGGTTATAGTTGATGTTTTAATGTGCTTAGATAATCAATGATGCTGAGAATTCAAGTTTATAATGTATAAATGGATGCCTGAAATACAGCTCATTCCCATCGCTGCTACAAAATACACATCCCCTTCCACCTTCACGTCCACATTCATGCCACCATCCCACTCCATCCAGTCCCAATCCATGCCCCTAATCCCATCCAGTCCCCTGGGGCTGGTTGGGGCACACCTAAGTGGCAACTTTTGTTTTATTTTGCCAGTTCCACATCAGCAACAATCGCTCATCTATTAAATCTGAAAATTCTGATTTGAATCTGAATATCTTTTCCTTAGGAATGGATCCATCCATGGGCCAGGAGAGAAGAACACCGGTCACCCCCTCCTCATCATCCCGCTACAATCGCCGGCGGTCGTCTGGGTCCAGAAATGAACGTTACAGATCAGGTAACATCACACCTGTGGGACATTTTTTCTTCAGCCACACAACAGTGTAGAAACAGACACCAGTTTGTCCCCATTCAGCCTAACGTTGTTTGGTCCTGCAGACCTCTCCGGTTAAACTGGTTGCTAACCAGTGAGCCTGGACAGAATTTGGATTCATATTCACTCTGGTTATTTGTGGGAGATCTTTTGCTAAATTTTATACCTGAGTCATTTCAAGATGGCCAGCTTTAAAATTGGAGGTCATACAAACAAAAATATGAACAGCCATCTTTTGAAAAGTTGGACTTTTACTGGCTGATCTGCTGGGATTCGTTCTCTTTTGATTCAGGATTTGTGTTTCTGGATAAATTTGGGTCCACAACGACTTTTAAATCTCTCACTGAGCTGCTGCATCTTTGGAGGCATTTGTGGTTGATTCAGTCTTTCTGGTGTTTGAAGAATAGGCTGCAGTAAATCCAGTGTTGGCTTTTGTTGAGTCCTCCACAGCTCTCACAACATCCATGGTTCAATTTTGCTCTGTTTGGCACTGACTAATCTTTTTGGCAGGATTAATTTTGTCGTTTAATTCAGATAAATTCATCTCATTCAGAGATTATCGCTCAGTTTGTGCTAGTAATATTTTGGGTTTGTAATTAGCTAATATCTGCAGGCTCTGTTATTATGTTCCTTCATGCTGTTGGGAATTTAGCCAGAGTTTGATTTGATAGGATAAAAAAACAAAAGTACCCCTTAAGCAGGAAAACAGAGGCCATGGGAGCATCTCTAAACACTACACACACACACACACTTTCACACACTGTGCCGTCAACCACAGGACAATAAGTGCTTGAAATTTAAATGACCTCCCTTCACCAACACAAGCACACACACCAAATAAACACACACCTGAGAGCCCCATTCATTCTGACTAATGTCGTACTGATGTCATTATCGGGCCAACAGCCTGCAGTCGTGTTTGCCGTCTGCAGGCAATAGGCACTATTCAAACAGACCTGTGGCCAAATCGCAGGGCTTCATCTCGCTCTCAGAAACATTCATTTACAAAACGTCCTCGGCGGCGCTCCCTGTGCTTCATCCAGTTGGAAACCACAGGGTCTCGTGGGAGCTGCTGTCAGCCAGGGGATGTTTGTGTACGTAAACTGAATGCGAGTAAATGGGAACACAGTGCTCATTGTAACAAGAACACTGCAGCACAAAGGCCAGCTGATAATCCTGCTGCTGGTTTCCTTTTTCTGCTGGTGCTTTGGCTGATTTCCTGGATCTAATTTCTCTACTGCCTATCACTCCGCTCCAAGGTTTACACTGGAGGTCAGAGCTGTGATTGTTACCTGAAGTCATCCACGTTCTCATGTTATTTGATTAACCTCTCCATGTTTAGCTGGAACAATAAAAGATTCATGTGCTACAATGAAAACACTCTGGTAGTATAAGCTAATTACATGTATTTGTGCTAGACTAGAGAAACTGGCCCTGTAACTGATGCATCTCGCCAGCCCTTTTATTAGGTCTGATGCTACTTCCAGCAGATAAATCATCATGTCACAAAGATCAGATCATCTCCACCTGCTTTCTAGAACATGACAATGAGTTCGCTGGACTCCAAAAGCCTCCACAGACACCAGATCTCAGTCCAGTAGAGCAGCTTTGGGATGTGGTGGAACGAGAGATTCTCATCATGGATGCAGCCGACAAACCTGCAGCAACTGTGTGAAGCTGTCATGTCAGTATGGAGCACATCCAATGAGGAATGTTTCCAACACCTTGTTCAATCTATGACACTAAGAATTAAAAAAGGGGTCCAACTCTGTACTAGAAGGTTGTCCTGATTAAATTTCCAGTGAGTTAATATGTAGCTACATGAAGTGGATTTAGTATTATCTCTCTGATTTCCACTTTTCAGTCATTTGTCCATTGTGGCATCACAGTCTGGGTTTTTTAATAAAAAGCTGAGATTCTTTGTTTAATAGAATAAAACAGCTTATTTACCTTTATTTTTCTTTTCCTTTTTTCCCTCTAAAATATATTTTTGTTTATGTAAAGGACAGCAATCCAATAAGGTAAAGATGCAAACCACTGAAATGCACTGGCAAAGATGTATAAATGCACATTAAACTGCTTCGGGGCTGTAGCCAGTTCTATGTTAAATGAGCAGTTGTTGTAAGTTGAGTTTCAATTCCTGAGGTTGGTCAGACTATTTTAGGTTTTTAAATGAACATTTTTTAACTTGCACACAGTCTCTGGTTGCAGTGTAACAGAGCTCATAGAGCGAAGCATGACACAGCAGTAGTAACAGCTTGCAAAATCAATTAAATGCATGACAGTCCCACGATGGATTACCAAATCAATGGCTGTCTGGCATGCCTTGAAAATTTCAAATACAAATTACACTCACACTTTTAGTTACCCAAAGATGTGAGAATAAAGTCTTTGGTAGATTTGTGTTGACATCCAGATGAGTATCAGAGTGCAGCAGTTTTCAGCTCTAAGGAAAATAGATTTTGATTGTATGATGTATTAGTAGGATTGTGAGAAATACCAAATAAACCCTTAACCAGTGAAATGTACTGTTTCTGTCTCCAGATGTGCACACTGAGGCGGTGCAGGCAGCCCTGGCGAAACATAAAGAAAGGAAAATGGCAGTGCCGATGCCTTCGAAGCGGCGGTCTCTGGTGGTCCAGACCTCAATGGATGCCTACACACCACCAGGTAAGAACCTGTCTGTGTTACAACGAATATTAATATCAACTGATTCTTAACAAGTCTGTTGCTGGAATAATGTGTAAGATTGTACACCTCAGCGAAGCCAAGTCTTTAGAGCCTCTAGAGTGATGAGCACTTGAAATAAAACTAGTTTTTTTTAAAAATATTCTCCTTATTTAGGAGTTCTTTAAACTTGGCTTGCAGGCCCGTCAAAGTTTACCCAGCTTTAATCCGTCTGTGTTCCCTGTCTAATGTTTGCCATGGAAACATTAGTCATCAGTAAACTGATGAGCTGTCCAGCTGCTTCTATTCTATCAGAACAGAAGGGAGGTTTCTCAGAGTTAAGTCCAATCGTCTTTTTTTTGTGGAGGTGAATTAATTTTTTTCTATTAAGCATCAAGGAGTTGAGGTCATATAGCCATCGCAAACCCCTGCTAAATGGCTGGATGGATCCCGGTTGTTTTACATCTGCAAAAGAGATGGGTGGGGCCAACTGGTGAGGAACTGGGACTAACATTTGACACGTCTGTGGCTCCTAATCTAACCTTAAAGAATGACACAGTCATAAAAAAGCCAGTTAAATGCTGCTAAGTGTCGGGTTTTCACCTCAATTGGTTCAGATCTGCAGCTGTACACTTTGTTGTGTGCTGGTTTGAAGTTGGGCCGGTGTTTTAACATTTCACCCATCCCATCGAGACGTTGGACCCATGCTTTATGTGTGTTCACACAATGTGTGACACATGAATACATGGTTGAGGACGCCACCATAAATCCATGCAACCCTCAACTCCATGTGCTGGACCTCCGTGTTTTTGTGAGACTTTGCGTTTTGAAATTAATTTATTAATAAACCATCTCTATTTTTTCAGTTGTGTGCATTGTTTTCTTTTGTAAAGAGTTTTCTCAGCTGAAATAACACAGACTGCATCTCATTTATACCTCCTCGTGTCTGATGAAGCTCATCTGTCATATCTGATAGCTTCAGCTCTCAGTCATGTGATCTGTGATCCAGTCTGCAGATCGTCTGTAACCTCCGCACTCATCTCTGCAGTGTGGGATCTGTATGATTACAATTTAACTGTGTATCGGATTTTAAGTCACAGCCGTTTAAGCACAGAGGAGAATGTTTCAGTTTGAGTTGATGCTAAAGCTGCAGCAGCTGCAGTATTGATGTCCTCTTTGTGTTATGAGCTCGGTTGATGATTGGATGGGATGAGCCTTCATTGACAGATGAGGCTGTCTCTCCTCCAAAACCTGGAGACTGATGCACTCTCTGCTTGTCACTCAACAGCCAATAATCTCATTAGTCTGTCAATAATTCTAGAAAACTGGAACCACTTCATTGTACTTGCTCCAGTCACTGTTCAGGTGATCTAAGCGGTTTTTGGAAAGGAAATCATTCTCCTTGGAAGTACCTCTGTCGGTGTGTATATCCCTGTGGTAATCCACAAATTAGTGAAAAATTGTCAAGTTTAAAATGTCACAAAACCACGGACAAGGTAAGAGGAACTGTACAGGCTAATAATCCATGAAGTTGTTTTTCTGGATCATGCTGGGTACATTCTTCAGGTGGTAAAAGCTGATTTGGTTCCTGCTTAAATACAGCTTTTAAAATTTGTGCCTGAGTCTGAAATGACACCCAGATTTCTGTCTTGATTCGTTGATTTTAACTGAAGCTGGACACTAATCTGTGGATGCTCATCTTTGGGTCCAAAAACAATCATTTTAGATTAGTATTAGTATATAGTAAGTATCGACCTGACCAAGACACACACTTAAGTAAGACTGTGTCTCATAATTATATCACCACCAGTGGAACAAATCCCTTCTACATGTGCACGCTCTTTTGTACTTATATTCATATGGAATTGACACTTTAAGTTGATATTAGTCAAGAAAAGATTTGAATAATTTCTCCACTGTTACATTAAACACATTAGTTGCATATTTCATCAAACTTAGAATATTCTGAGTGTTTGTCATCATTTTACACACAAAGCCCACAAGTTCCCACACACACACATGTGAGTCATGCACGGACACATTTATCTGCCGGGGAGGTTAATTTAGAGACGTCATCTCATATCGTGCAGAGAAGAGGAGCAGAAGGGTGCCCTGATGTGATCTTATTGCATTATGACTTATTCCAGACCTAAATTTTCTCGAAGCGCTCTGGCTTGGTGACTCTGTCTTTACTTTGCACATTTATGTGTTTATTGCATGAGTTCCTGGGATCGCCCATTTCTTCCAAACATGTTTGTGTTTTGACTTTGGAAGTCTCTGCGTGTTCCTGCTGATAATGAGACACAGATTTACCCACGGCGAAGCACCGTGGGAGTTCACGTGTTGAGGCTGTGTTCACTCCCATGGCATTTAGAAGTCCAAACTCCAGCTGTAATCCAAACCTGAAGGTCATCTTAGTGAACAAATGGGAATATACATATATAAAAATTTACATAATCATTTGACACTTAGACACAAAACAGGTCAAAGAAGAGAAGATTTGCTTCTGTATTATAGACCTTTACGTAACTGTGTAGATTACCCTCTTCACATCATTGTAAAGCTCATGAACATTTCTGTATCACCAGCAGCAGGCAGCTGTTTGTCATCTTTGGTGCAGGTGGGAGTTTATTTCTGTTCCCAGCATCCAATGCCCTGAGATCCTATTTTACTATTGACAGGACCCTCAGAGTATAATTCACTTCAAATCTCTGTATTTATATTCCACCAATTCACAACAGAGGTCATCCAAGGACGTTTTACAAGTACAGTTCAAGTGTATTTAAATACGGTCCAATACAGTCTCCATCATGATGCAATACATGCTGATCAGTTCAGATGAGTGTGATTCTATTTTTAGAATACCGCCTTGTAAAGGTTTTATTCAGTCTCCGGTCCTCAGCCTGCACCCAATGGGGGTGATAATAGTGAGCAAGAGCTGCCTTTTAACAGGGACAGATTTCCAGCTGAACCAGACTGGGGCAGGACGGCCATCTGGTTGATTGGTTGGGGGTGAGAGGATGAGACAGAGGCAACCCAAACAATAACAAGGGAGTACGTCCGTGTAACTACGGTGTGGAAGACGTGTGCGTCAAGCCTCCGCAGACCTATGCAGAGCATATGGCGATGACGCCGTAACCAACCTTACCTAGACACTATGCGAGTATAAATCCAGCTTAATGGGACATCTAGTAGTCCTATAGCAGCTGAACTAAAGGGATGTTTCAGGGTCACCTTACCTAACTATAATCTTCATTAAAATGCAAAAAAAAAAGTCAAATTTAAGTATGGTGAGGTTGATAAAGAGACTCATACCAGCCACCAGTTCCGTAAGAACAAGGGACAAAGGTTTCAGCATCCCTTTTTACTCTCAGAAATGATAGGAATCACAATCTCTCTCAAATGTGGAACGTAGGGCTCTAAAGATGCACTACAGAACTTTTGCAATTTCCCCAGTGATGCCCCCTGCCGACAGCTAATGAGACGTTTCTGAGAATGAACATTTGCATCCTGCTTGTGCTGTGGGCCCTTTCCAGTCAGTTAAAGAGTCTTTTCTTGACTATTGTCTTTTCTCTTGCTGTCTCTCTCTGTCTTACTTTTCCTCTCTTCCTCGATAAAGTCTTCTAGTTTCTTTACTAAATCAGCCTTCGCACACGTTCTGAACAGCCAGTGTGTTTATATCTGCCTGCTAGTGTGTGGCGCGGTCCCATATGAAAAGGTTGTGTAGGGCTGTTTTTCTGCTGCTAGGCAGCGACTGGTCCACAAATGCACATAATAGATGTCACTGTGCCATCGAATGAGTCGAACATGGCGTATTAAGTTCCTGAAATTATGTTGTAATTAGAATATGTAACATTAGTGTTACACATTAAATATCAGTCATTAGAGGTTTGAAGAGTAAGAAGTGTTCAATTCTTCCATTCTTCATGGAGCCAATAAGAATAAAGGAGTACTCTGAAAAACACACCTTAAATATTTATTATTTTTGTTATACGCTAAATAAATCTAAGGAGGTCAGGACTCTCAGAAATGACCCTAGATGCTGAAACATTACTGTGGTTCGTGGAAATAGAAAAGAGAGAGAAGAGATGCAGTTGATGGAAGCAGAAGGTCAAAGTGATCATTTTAAGGATCCAAATATAAATTTGTGCAGACAGACATAAAGCACATTAATGCTCTATGCTGAAGACAGATACAAACACTTTAATCTGTCTATGCTCTGCTTTATGTGCACATTTTGGTCCGTTTCCAGGGCTCCTGCGGATGCATCCACTGATGCCGCAAACGAAGCAGTACCACTGGGAACTGTGGGGGCAGTGTTGAGCTGTATAGCTGATGTGCATCTAGCAAAAGGAAAAAGAAGTTGTGACATATTTAATGGCTGCACGGACCTATGCCATCAGTTGCGCTGCCTTTTTTTATGCGTCTGTCTGAGAATAAACATCACCATCTCCTCAACCGTCACCATGTTTGCGATGGTCTGAACTCAGGTGAACTCTGCACTGCCCTCTGGTGGATGCATTACCTAACAACCATGCCAACGTAAAGGACACATGAAAGTATGAGAGCACTAACATTTGAAACACACATACCTATTAATGGATATAAAGGGAGCATAAATGGGCCTTTAGATAGTCCACAAGTTACTGACTCTTAACTGGTATTATAACATCAGTCAAGTGTCAGCACCATTTTTTTATGTTATTTAAATCTTTGTTATGTAAAGTAAAAATGTTTTTGATGAAACTCTAAACTCTACATGGTTTTTGACCTTTAGAGTAGACAATTTGCTTTATTCTTTTTAACTCAACATGAGAAGCATTATAGACTGGAAAGAAGCAGCGTACCTGACATAACTGAAGTTGAAACTAAAAACTGAAGTTGAAACTAAATCTTCTGCCTGTAATTGTTTTAGTTAATTTTGTTTGTATTGATCTTGTGTTGTATTTATTCATGTGTGAATGTGTGGAAGTATGTTGCTGTAACCCATTGTTGTAACTGTGCTGCTCCTGCTTGGCCAGGACACTCTTGCAAAAGAGATTTTTAATCTCAATGAGTTTTTTTATCCTGGTTAAATAAAGGAAATAATAACATTAAAATAGCACCTTTATGAAATTACCACAAGGACCCAGAAGCTCTTCCACATCCTTTGGTTTCCCATCTCAAGTTTGTGTTTGCTTACATTCAGACCACGCCCATCACTCCACAGATTAGTTTTCTGTACAGAACAGAGAACCGCCATGCTTAAAATTAAAGTTCAGATAATAAAGCCCACGAGGTGAAGAAGTGGTTCATAGTGTTGTAACTGCTGGTTCAGTTCCAAACGTTCCCAGTCCACATATCTAAGTGCAGTCCTCATTCTCTAGGCTGCCAGTACCACCTCTTTTAGTTAATGTTTATTTTTTCATCTGTATGCAGAAAGTTGATCAGTTTAACATTATTAAGACCAACACTACCTCACATGTTCCAGCAAAACGAGATATCAATATATTGCTTGATCTTTTGATATTAAATCCTTTATTTTTTAATCATGACTGGAGTCCTGCACATACTCCAAAAAAAGGGGAAAAAATGGGTGTTTTCTAGTTACTGAGAGAAAAAACATATAAACATGCACACTGAGAGTACCTGTGTTTGAGAACTGGGTCACCACTATCAGCCTCATAGGGCCGTAGGCATTATGGAAATCACATGTAAAACATGGACACACAAACACAAACCCGTCTACACACCACTCTTCATGCACTTACACACTTCATATTTCAAAAACAACCCCCATACATCTCCTGCAGCGACTTCAGAGTCCAGATAATAGACTGCTGCCTGCATACTGTGTCTGTCTCTTCAACGGCATATAGCACATGGTGCAATCAATGAATAGCTTTGGAGTAACTTCTTTTAATAAAACACATCCAAATTAGTTTCTGTTATCAGTCATCTTTTTTTTTTTTTTCTCTCCTCAGACACCTCTTCAGGCTCTGAGGGTGAGGGTCAGGGGGATGGGGATGAGGAAGAAGGCGGAGACGGTGAAGAAGAGGATGGCAGAGGTGGCGGAGGAACTTCATCTAGCCAGGAAGGGAGCATCAGCATGGAGCACTGGATCAGCCGAGCGATCCACGGCACCTCCTCCACTACCAACACCACCTCATCCACGGCCTCCTCCTCCTCCTCATCTACACGCAGCGGAGGGAGCGGGGCGGCTGGCGGCAGGCTGGCTGATGTACTGGCCCAGCACGTCCACATCTCCGCTCAGCACCATCTCCGACACCACCATCATCACCGCCACCACAAGACAGGTAAGCTGGGACGCAGCCTGGAGCTTGTGCTGACACACTCTTTAAAGTTCTACTTTACCAGTTTTCCGTTCCCTAAAAACTTGCGTGTTACTCAAAGTTATATTTTCTAAAGTTTTAGCATTTTTAAATTAAATAAATAAAAAAATCAACTCCTTAAAGTGGCCCAGCCCAAGTTAGTCAAAGCTGGCGAATTCAAGTTTCCTCCAGCCCGGTCAAAGAAATAATTAAACATAGGGTGAAGTTACAGCTAGCACTTGCTTCCTCAGCTGCTTCCAGTAGCTAACTCCTGCTTGCTGAGCCTGTAGAACGACTGCTGGATGACTTCTTCTCAAAGCTTGTTCCCAGGCGGTTTCTCACAATAACTGTTCAGCCTCATCCTGCAAATAGTCAGGACTGATTCCTCCAGCCTTGTCTTTGGGTTGGTTTTCAGTTGTCCATCCATTGGTGCCGCATTGATTGATTGATTGGTTTAAAAAGGTTATTTGAACTTAATGACAAAATATTAAAACGAAAAGGAAAAATGAAAGCAAAAAAAGAAAACACAAAAGTTCAAAAGGAGTGGGTGAAAGTACAAGTTAAAGTAATTCCACCCAGTAAATCAGTCATTTTTCAGTCATTATATGTTAGTCACACATTACTGATATAACCTCTAGGCATTACATCATCTTCTAATGAAAACATAGTCATAGTAATAATACTAAAACTCAGCATAAACATCAATATCTCCTTAAACAATACAAGTTTGTCATGGAGCTGTATAGACATTAATTGTACTAACATGAACAGTAATAATGATAGTAATACCACTATAGTAAAGACATTCTCATTATTAGGTTTACATAATTCATAAGGTTGCAATAATTAAATACAGTGGTGGAATTAGGCAGCGATGGTAATGATCAGGCTACACAATACCACTTGATTCCTTCCTAAACAATACATGATGCTATAAGAGGGCTGTAAAGCAGTAAAATTAACAATATCTTCAATAATATTCTGCATGTATATTAGTATTTATTAGGGAATAGCAATCTCCACCTTGTGATGACTAGTACTCCTGCCCGTTTCTGTATTGTTTGCATACCATGGTTTTATATCTTGATTTAAATCGTGAATTTCCCTGCTGAGGGACTAATTAAGGAATCTGAAAGTAAGTGTTCCTCTCCCAGCTATTTCACTGTTTTACCCATAAACAGAAACGAAAAACTTTTTCTAGGAGTTCTCACCAAGTGCACTTTGAATTTTATGTTCCCTCGTAAATTATTCCCCCATCTGTCTGAAAAGTTTTCTGCATTGTATGGTAATAAGCTGGCTTTAAACATAGCCTGTGCAAGGTGTAATAACTTCCTGAGCTGCACCTTGTCTGCTGAGTTTTCTTTGTGTAGCTTAACACACAAAAGAATCTTTGCATGGTCAATTTAACAAGGTTAAAAAGTTTTTTTTTTTTATTGTTTCTAGGCGCACGGGAGCTAAGAAAAGATTTAGACACACCTACTCATTCATACTGTTGGAGTTGGTTCAGCCAAACTTTTAACATCAGATTTGTGAAAGAAGCCTTAAAAACAGTATTCATCTAGTTTCAATATAATCTAGCAAAAAGAAGCAGCTAGATTTTACTTGATGACTTCATACTTAATGTCTCATCATATTTACATCCTGCTGTAACGACTGTTTTTGCAGTGATTTTGTCCATATTTTGAATTACGATGACGACAGAGAGAAATTAGAAATGTCAACACATTGAACATTTTCTCTTAGTTATAGATGTTGATGAGGACTAGTTAGCCTGCATTTAAACTTTAAGCATTTCAACTAGATCTTGTCCTCACAGGACAAAACTGGAGACTCTATCAAGTAGCATCATAAAGTACAATGAAAACACTGAAGCAGCCTAAAGTGTTGACATTTCTTTGGAGAAAAGACTCTTACACACATTTTCCTTGTGTTGAGCTGCTGAAGATCAAAATAATAAACAGCCTCTTACAAGTACTCTGTGTTTTTTATGGATCCAGAATCCCCTCAAGACATCGTAAAGGTCCCTGAATCCCAGATTAGAAAGAACAAGGCCAAGAACTGCAGCTGAGCTTCAAAGCTCGTCTGAAACAGCCAGTAAATGAAGCAGCCGTCCTTGAGTTTATTCTTAGTTGTTGGTAAAAATGAGTTGGCTTGAAAAGTTTTTAATGAAAGTGTGTGGATCAGCCCACAGAAAGAAAGAAAGGAGGTGGGTGGGCTAACTGCAGTCTTTGGAGTTTAATTGGGGGTTCTGGATGTTAACGATACTTAGATGGAGGACCGTGTGTAAAAGCTGTTTTAGTTGCATTTCTACTTCCTGTTTGAGCCTAGCATCTTACTGACTGCTATGCTGGCATTCTTGGTCATTTTTCTTTTGTCTATTTTTCAACTTTCTCTTCCATTTTATTGAAAATTCACACTGAGTTTAAAGGCTCTGGATGGAAGGGCAGACTCACGCCATATTTACTTTTCATTTCCACCAGCATGTATTTAATCCTCCCTTTAGATATCCTAAAACCACATGTCCTCTGAAGATTTATCTGGCTTTGTGAAAGGAGATGATGTCAGAACATAGCAATGTTCTTTTTTTCCCATTAAATCAATTAGATGTCTGATATGGTGTCATTTTGTCCTGTTGTCATAATTAAAAGATTTATTTCCGCCTGACCAACAGAAGAACCTGGGCTAAAATTGTGTTATAATGAAAAACCAAAACAAAACAACAAAAATAATAACTGAACATTTTAAAGTTTTTGAACATTTTTCGTAAGACAAAGTAGAGTTAGATGATTTAGTAAGTTAGTTTGTTTAAGGATTACAACAATCTATATTTCAGAAATTTAATGGATTTTCTCATTTATTAACCACTGGATCCAGTCATATAAAAATTTGGATCAGTCCAGTTCCTGTTATCACAGAAAATCCAGTTGAAAGACCAAAAAACGTACGCCATAACTTCTAATGCTCCAGGATAGAAAAGCATCAAGTCTTCCATCTGAAATGGTGAAAATTATCATATCTGCTGCTTATTTACAGATTTAATTAACATACATAATGTCCTCCTATAATGTACCACCCCAATGTAAGGGAAGATACCACCTTTTAGGGAAACTAACTTACCACAACAAATATTCTAAAATTTTCTCACTTCCTGGTTGGGTTTAGACAAAAAGCAGAATTTCAGTAGGATTAGAAAAGAGTCACAGTTAGGATTGAAATACAGTTTTTTATGACACACTTTTTATGACTCACCATAAAAACACCATTGTACAGGTTTCCTTGGTTACATATGCTTGCAACACATTACAATAAAACTTTGTCATTTCCTAAATTGCTTTAAGTTGTAATGTCCCTTGTTTGGTGTTTAAAAAAAAAGCCTCATGTTTAAGCAAAATACATTTTTTTTACAAGGAAACTGTCACTGTTACTGAAACCTTTTTTTACCTATCACATGCTGTTCCTCTCATGACCACTAGACCAGAAATGTCTTTGTAACAGACATAAAACTTTATATTTGTGACTTTCTCATTGGGATTCAGCATTTAGTAATTATTAGGTGAAGCTTTTAGATTTTTTTTTTTTTGCATTGTGTCCTTCTCATCTTTTTTTTTTTTCCATGACACATTAAAACATACAAACTAAACCATTTCAACATGTAGTTTTCTTGCATCAGTCTAAAGAACAAGGCACTAACACTGCAGCAGGGTGCAGGGATACTTTCCATTACCTTCAACCCATGTTCAGAACACATCTAAAAGTGGAGAAAGTGGCCTGCTGTGGCCACAGAGCTCCATTTGCACCTATCCCTGCTGTTTGTTGAGGTAGCGTCATGACTAAACGCTCTGGTGCAGACAGGTTTGTTTTCATGCTGGCTCTGCTGGGATCCAGCTCTGAAGATAAGGCATGGACAGATACAAAGAGTTGCTACCAGCTCTGCTCAGCCAGCGTCCAGCACCTCTACTGATGGGATGGCACCGCTTGTGTGGCTGCTCTTGGTTTGCTAGCTTGTTTGTTTGGACTTGTTCCCACTGATTTTCAGTGCCTGTCTTCCCTGCAGTCTGAAATTAGCCAGAAAATTTGTTTCCAAGGGAGCAGCTGCTGAAAGCATTTTGAGCCTTGACAGGAAAGCACTCAGCAAGCTCCAATAAATTAAATGAGATGGTGACTGAAGGTGACAGGAAGGTGGTCTGCTTTTTTTCACTTTTTTATGGAGAAATAACCACAGGTTAAAAGTTAAAAACAACTTTTAAGGTGACATTCGCATATATGTGCCTTCAAATAGCAAGTTATTAAAATACCTGCACAGCTGATGAAAGATTTGGTTCTTAGCTTGGAAATTGAATTATGATGAAGTAAATTGGCATTCTGTGTATTTAGCTCATACAGCTTGGAAAATTATGTTTTCTTAGCTGTTAAATCAGTGTGTTGGACTTAACAGCTGCTCGTCTTGTGTAGTCCCTGAATCACTGGGGTTTTCCTCTTTCTTTTGTCTCATATGTTCTAGTAGGTGATGCAGGACTTTAACATGTGATTATGTTTAATATTGTTTCTGCTGTTTTTCGCTCAGGTATGAAGATCTGCTGTCGGCAGAATTGGGAGTGAAGAAGTTATTAAACTCGGGTGTGTGTTTGTTACTGTGGATAAATTCCTATTGAAATTCCATTTGCATAAATGTTTAGTGGTTTGATCTACTTTGAATTTCACAGTGAATAAAACAGTCTGAAATTGGATTTTGGAGAATTCTGCTGCCGTGATCCTTTAATCTTACACACCCCCAAAAGGAGTGATCTAAATCTGGAGCAAATGTTGACGTTTTCATCTTCTTTTGACTCTTCAACGAGGAAATGTGGCCGTGTTGTGGAAAAACAGAAAATGTTATTCCTTTTGACGTCGTCTTTTTGGATGCAGATCCGAACACCTGATAGGTACAAATGTCTGATATCACATGATCAGGTTGGGTTTGAGTTTAACTGAGTTGGTCGTTTTTGTGGGGAATTTCTCAGTCGTGTACACACATGTGGTTTGCAAAAGTTCTAGCAACTTCTAGATGCTCCAGTACTGATAATGTTTTCTTCCCTATAACTTCCTTGTTCCATCCACATTTTCCTTCAGGTTGCAGATCCTTTTCAGCTGGTCATGGTGACTGGCTGAAGTCTTCATTCTTGTTTATACTGCTGCTATTGCTGTGTGACAAATCACAAGGATTTTAATGCCTTTTTTGATAGAATTTGACATTTCTGTTAAGTTCTGAAGGCTGAAATTAAACTTTTATGGTTTACATTCTTCATCATTGAGAGGAAGCGAGTTGGTGATTGATACAACTCAACACCTTGTTTTAAGCTTCCTTCCCATTTTGTTCCTCACATGCAGGCCTTTTAACCCACCTCTCCTTGAGGAGGAGGAGGAGGGCAGTCCCAGCTTTTATGGTAGGGAATGGAGACTCTGGGCCACGACTCTCTGGTAAGTTGAAGATGGGAGCATGACTGATGGAGAGCCCTGACATGGGGTCACTCTCCCGCCATCCCTTGCCACAAACAGGGATGTCGTATTTTTTTCCCCTCCCTGATTTTCAGTAAATCTTTTTTCTCAGTCCAAGTTGTCCCCGTTAGACTATTCCTGCCTAATTATTTAATTTGTGTTAAGTCATGCTGAGAAAATATAAAGGAGAGCGTTTCAATGCTAACCTTGCTAGCATTGAGCTGTTGGAGATGCATGAAAAAACGAGAGAAATCTGCTGCTTACCGCTTTTTAAAGTGCAAATTGTTGATGAGGAAGATCAACAATGCTTTTGAAGAGGCTGGATAGCAGCTCATATGAGTCCCTCCCTCTCTTCAAGGTTCTTCTGTTTTGAGCTGTTTTTTGATTTTGGCTAATTATCCAGCATGTTGGAGTTGTTTGCTCAGCCAGAGGCAGCCTGCTTTCAGAACGGCTTTTCATCCACAGCCCAGAAAGCAGATGGTGGAGGAATGAAGGCTGCTCGCCTGCTCCCTCTTTTTTTTTTGTTTAGTTTTGTGTGTTATGTAGAACTATAAATGTTGTATCAAAGCATTTAACCTCTGCTTTTAGGAGCAAGAATTCAAGAAAGCTGCAAAAACACGGATTAATCTAATGATGTTACTTCTATACCTACAACCCAATATAGTGAATAAAGGATAATTTTCTATTTTATTATAGGGGCTTTCTTCATTTCTTTTATTTCTGGAGAAGTCATTATGTTACACTGAACAATAAACCCCCATACACATGTACACATGCATATACACTTACACACACATACATACAACATGCAGCCATATATGTGTGTAACTAATTGTTATATATCGCCCATGGTTTGTGTGTTACTGTTGTGATCAGGGTCAGAGAAGCCTGTTGCTGAACAGGCGTCTCTGGTTAATAATAACAGTGTGCAGAAAGTGGCTGATGTTGTCCAGTATGTCCAGCATGAGAAGCTGAGACTTCTCCTTTCAACCTCTGCCACCAAAGAGTCTAGCTTCATGCCAACCTCCGAGCATCAACCACTCTGATCAGCCTTTCCAACCTGTAGAGGTCTGCCTTTGACGTGCACCAGCACACCACAGCGTAGGAAAGTATGCTGACGACCACGGACTGATAAAATATCCTCAGGGTGTTTGCTGCAGATGCTGAAGGATCGTAGCCTCCTCAGGAAGGACATCCTGCTCTGAGCCGTCTTATATAGCTGCTTGTCCATTCCAGCTCATTGTCCAGCCAGAGCCCTTCCAAAGTCGAAGACCAGTTCTTTAGTCTTGGATGTGTCACCTTCATGATGTGAACATAATCCATTTAGTTCAGAGTTTGGCTGTATGTAATGTTTAAAAGTTTGCCTAAACTGAGCAAGTTTATACAAGAATCTATACTAGAATACTGGAAATGACACCCTTACCCAAACAATGTTTCAGCAGGGTTGTCAGCGATAGATTGAAGCATTCTCCATTGTGGGGCTTGAACATGTGAACTTTCAGCCACATTATCTCCAATCATCAAACCGGCTTTAAAGACGAAAACGCCCTGTCCCTGAATCAGCTCCCACAGGGCATGATTGGTATTCCTGCAGTGAAGGGAGCATTCATCATCATCTTCTTTCTCTTGTGCTGATATTCACCCCCGCCCCACATCATCATAAAGACAGTCTGATGAGGTCGCTGGAGTCTAGTGCACGTCTTTGCACACAAACATGTAGTAAAAGCACAGCGGACAAACGTGCAGCGCACATTCCACAGACAGATAAACAACAGGGAACTTCAGCGGGGGCATGTCTGGTTCAGTGTAGCTCAAACTGGACGCCCAGATGTTGCAGAGACAGAATGTGGAGAGGTCTGCAGTAATTAGCATGCCTGTCCTTCATGCTGCGGCGTTGATATGCAGCCCATGTCTGGACCAGATATTCTGTTTATGTCTCGTCGGCTAAGGCTCAGTGCTTCGCTTTAAGTCATCTCCCTCTTTTTGTTTTTCTCTCTGTTTCTTGGAGTTTTTCTCAGCCTATTAAATCGTATTGAGTTCACTTTTAGTCATCTGTATTGGTGTGGATGACTTGAGGAGATGTGACATGAATGAAAACGGTGAAGAAAAGGTCCTGAGAAAACAACTCATATATAATACAAAAATATGTTAGTTTAGGTTTTAAGGTTTTAGTTGGATGGTTTTAATATGCAGGATAAAATATTTTGATGTTAAAATTCAATTACAAATCTTTTAAAAAGTTTTTTTATTATTATTATTAGAAACAGCAAGTTCTACTGTAAAACTCATGTTTTATTTTCACCAATTTGACAAAATGTCAACAAGTAAAAAAAATTGAGACAGTTGTACGCTCTGTGGAGGATGCATTCTTATCCCAGGAGGTTTATCCAATCGGAAACCAGCTACCAAACTTATAAATGATAAACTCGCACCAGTAACAGCGCAGCTGGTGGTGGCAGATCAGAAGGCGACAACTTGTTCCACCTGAGTGGTAATTTTGGCGTCAAACGCAGCAACTTATTGAATTTTCCCTGTGTGTTCTGTCCCAGAAACATGTTAGCATTAGCAAGACTAACAACTAGCTTATCTTGACTGGGTTGTATACTTCTGCTATCCATTAGCAAAAAGATTCTGTCATTAGCACTGGAGAGGATAATGATTAGCTTCTTCAGGCTAGTGATCCACTGGATTGTATACTCCGTCTGCTATCGATTATATATCCTAATTTAGCTTAAAAGGGTATTGATTTCCTTCTGTTGTCATATATGTTCTCAAGTATATCCATATATGTTAGCATGTTTTTAAAATATCACCTTTATATTCACACCACAGCTCACGCCGATTTGATAAAACCGTGCATCAAAAACGTCGTCTTGGTTTCATTCCAGCCACAGAGGAGCTTTATTTTTCTTCTTTTCAGACACACATACAACTTTCTGCTCATTTGTTGATCTTTGGCTGCTCCTGATTGGACATTACCGTCAATTTAAGTTAATTTATTGGTGGGAAGTTTGACAGGAAGTGGCTCCATTGTAATTCCCTTAGCAACATAGTAATGTTAGTGATCTTATTTCATGATGGAGATGAGATAAATAATGGTGTTATCATTATGGATTTGCCATATGGAGTCTCACAATAAACAATAAATTTAGTAGCTGGATTGTAAACCTCATAGATGGGATATGTGCTGTTAATGTGCTGGAAGTGTTTATGTAAGAATAAGTCAGTGGAGATGATGGAAAAGAATATCTGCAGTTTTTACCAGATGAGATGAAGTTTTATTGATTTAAATGGAACTAAACGAAAAAGAGAGCGCTGGTAATAAAACCTCTACCTGCACTCATTCATGTTTAGATTTATCACACATCTTTGCATCATGTTACGCTCCAAAGTCTCAAAGTAAACAATGCCCTGCACGAGCAGCAAACAGCGTTTGATGTTGCTGATCTGCAGGCGAGACTCATGAAAGAGGAAAATCAGAAGAATTTCCAGGCTCCCTGAGAGCTTTGAAACATCGGGTAGAGTGAAACGGCATCCAAGTGTAGCACAACATAGCTTGAAAAGCGATGCAGAAATGAATGTTAAGGTGTGGCGTTGAGAGAAATTGGGTGTTTTTTTTCTTCAAAGAAAGGCGGTGATATTGATGTGAGGACTTCTGGGATAAGTACGTTTGTAACTCATCCTGGCATCATGCGTTTAGATCAGGGGTGTCAAACTCATTTC
>CM047982.1:30259241-30270835 GCA_026261665.1 Melanotaenia duboulayi
TCAACATTAAACAATCACATTTTATTAGACACCTGCAGGTTCATAGCTTAGTCAAAAAACACTTTTCCTCTCCAGCCTCCACAGATTGTGTAGTTAAAAGAATGATTAAAGATTAATCACTTGAATGGTGAGGGGTGTCCACTATTTATGATCAGTTACAACAGGCAGCAGCCCCCTCTCTGGACCCTTCCAAACAGCAGTGGGAGACAGAACTAGACTTGGGTCTCTCTCCAGCACAATGGAAAAGGTCAGATGGCTGGATACATACTTTATCTATATGTAACAGACATAGGCTGCTCTATTTTAAGGTGCTTCATAGACTCAATTTCACCAAATAGCAAGCTTGCCAAACTGTTTCAGGAGCTAATGATCAGTCAAATGTTCTGGTTCTGCCCGATGCTGAAGGGCTTTTGGGGGGATTTTCAGCACCATTGCGACAGTGTGGGATAGAAGAATGTCACCAAACATAGGTGGTGTGCTTATTTGGGGTGGTGCCACAGGACTGTAAAATCTCATCCACATACTGTATCTTACATGGCCACTCATTTTGCATAAGAAAAAGAAAAAGACTGCAGCGGCCTTTCATAGGCGTTGGATGATGGACTTGACGGTGTATCTAAAGGTGGAATGACTTTGATAAACAGCTCAATGCAAAGTAACGGCTTAAACTGACCGTGTGTTATATCTGCACTAAATCCCTGTTTTTTCTTTAAGAGTTTGGCAACTGTGTACAATACCACACATCTTTCACATGTTTCTAGTTGTTTTTGTTCCATGTAGATATGTTAAAATCTATTTAAAAACATTGACTATAACATGTCTAAAGCTAAAACTGCTAGAAAGTTATTTACAAACCATTAACAGAGTGACCACTGTCTCACAATCTGCCATGCCTTGACTCAGCTCGTCTTTTTCGTAAAATCCATTTGTTGATCTCCTTTTTAAAGACTTAATAAGAAACTCTGAACTAACTTTTAAACAACTAGAAAAGCCAAAGCAAGACACACACAAGGTCTTTCCAGCCGATCAAGAACACATTCACCATTTACAAAGAGCTAGGCTCACTCAAACTCNCGACCACTGTCTCTGTCTGTTTACAAAGAGCTAGGCTCACTCAAACTCAGGTTTACGCAGAGCTAATGAGGATAATGTGACACAACTGAACACAGATGAACCACCCACCTTCAGGCTGGGCTTCTGCAGAACTATCAGTATGTCTGCTGACACACCTTAAACAATGCCCCATTTAAAATCTTTAAAATATTCCTTTCCCTTTCTGCTGTATTCATCCTGCACCGCTCCATGCACACAGATGCCTCCACTTTCTGCTCTCATCTGCAGAGGAAACCAAACCACCTTAAGTAAAACCTGCACGAGTCAATATTAGACCAGTTAAAGCATCATTACACTGCTTCCATTCATTCAGGTGCACTTATCTTATAGTGCCATGCTACCCACATGCACACACATCCACTCCAGTGATGTATGTGGAAGCTGTTAAGCAGCACTTAAGCAGCGTTCACTGTTAACATCACAACATGCAACTGCTGCTGATCCAGATACAAATGTCAGATCAGGAGATAACAGCCTCTCTGTGATGTACTACCATGTTGGTCACGTTGGGTTCATGTCCTGTGGGCCAGATAGAACTTCTTCTCAGTAAATACATTTGAGATCAGCTTTTGTGGTGTAGATAAGATCATCATTTAGAAAAAGATGCAACAGTGAATGAAATGAGGCCTTTTATTGAGCTTTATAAATAAAATAACAACTTTGTTATGAAATCGGACTAACTAGACCACAATACAACAAATGGAGATAAGGAACTTTAGAAATTTTATTTGATAAATGCTTTAGAGGAAAAACTAATAAAATGTCTATTTTTCATGATGCCGATGAGCCACACTATCAGCTGCTGCTACAGTTTGATGGATGTCCAACAGTATGCTGCTCTGTTTTATAGAAATTGTAAATTACACTGGTTATTCTTGCTTGTTAACTAATGAAGGCAGACAAATTAAACTTATCCGTGTGAAACAGCACTTGCTCAGAAAAATGCTGGCCTCCTCACTGCTGCCAGTGCAGTTAGTTGCTTTCTAGGTTGTTAAATCCAGTTTTAACATCAGTGGGTGAATGCAAAGCTTTGATCTGCTCCTGAGAAGATGCAGAGTTGAGAAGCATCTCTTCAAACTCTATTCAGGATGATTAATTACAGATTCACCTTATGCAACATTAGCTTCATGCTTAAGTGATAATGATGATTACATGTGGAGATATTAGATCTATGCTAAATGCTATGCTTTATACTCTGCATAGGGTAAATTTGTTACGTCGGCTGCCTTTACAAAATCAAGAACTAGACAACACAAACTATAAACCACTGTAATCTGTAATATAACCAGCGAGAATGTATAAATAATTCACAATGCTCATTTTGGAGGAGAGAAAATAAAAGAAATTTTCCAAAAATAGGAAAATAAAAAGCATCATTGTATTGGACAACCCACACAACTTCAAGAGAGATGCTGCCCAATCCATGCAGCCATAACAAGGCATTTAATGTATTTTCTGCAGAAAATGTTGTAGCTGTAACATGTTAGAGAAGCTACAGAAACAAAAAGTCGTGGATCGTGTGGAGCCATTAACCCTGTTAATGTAAGAACAGCAGACGTGTAAAAAGCTTCAAATGTGTAAAAAGACATGAAAGCAGCATGTTTTAAGAAAACTTTCTTATCAGAGTATAAAACACCAAACCTATGTTTCCACCAAATTCTGAGCTTACCTTCTGGATGTGGAGCTGAACAGAGACTCATCAGACCAGCACTGTTTTCCATCTTCTATTGTCCAGTGTTGGTGAGTGTGTGTGAATTGTAGCCTCAGTTTCCTGTTCTTCGCTGACATGAGGCACCCGGTGTGTTCTTATGTTGCTGTAGCCCATCTGCTTCAAAGCCGGATGTGTTATGTGTTCAGAGATGCTGTTCTGCAGACCTTAGTTGGAACCAGTGCTTATTTAACTTCCCATTGCTTTTCCATCATCCCCAACCAGTCTGCCTATTTTGAACCAGTCTGATCTTGACACTGTCTACATGTCTTAATGTCATTTAATTTAATTAGTTTTTTTCTAATCTAAATCTTGACATATATTGCCGTTAAGTGTCTGTCTTGTGTTTTATTTAGATGTTCCAAGAAATAAGCAGAGAAAATGAGAGTAAATCTGTAAACAAACTCAAAGTGTGGAAAAGCAGAAGAAAGGAAGCAGAGGGAGTGTTTAGGAGATGGAGGAACATTGACCAGATTTTCTGATAAGACCCACAGACCTGCTCATCCAACCTTCTGTTTCTCTGGCGGCTCTTTTTCTATCAGTCATCCTCGCTCAACATTGCAGATGTAAAACTGGCTCAGAGCACATTTTCTTTCCCTTTTACCACTTTTTTCTGACCTTTCTGCTGCTTTGACTGCTCATTCTGCACCAAAATGTTTCTGAATGTTGTCTCCAGATCAGAGACATATATTGTCTATGTCCCAATATTGTTCTCTGTAACCATAGTAATGCCACCTTTTGTCATTCCACAGTAACAGTTGTGTGCCTCCTCCTGCCTGCAGGTGGCGCTGGTGTTCCCTAACAACGATCCCGCTGCCTTCATGACGGCGTTTTACGGCTGCCTGCTGGCGGAGGTCGTCCCTGTGCCGATAGAGGTTCCCCTGACCAGGAAGGTAAGTGCTTGGGGTACATTTGAGAGAGAAAGTACAGCTTTTTGTGCTTAAATGTCATTAAAATATCTGTTTATTTAAATGTATTTTCTCTAATTAAATGTCTGGATAATGACTTATATGGGCACTAGTAACATTAATGTCATAGTATATTGAGAGGTGTTTTTTGTCCTTTTTCTTCATGAAAATGAACAAAATATCATGAAAAAAAGAAATAATTCCCATCTTGACCTTGTTAAGTAGAATTTGTGTAAAATTATTTCATGCAAATGCAGATTTATTTTCTATCAAACACCCACCTCTTCAACAGTAAACGATATTAATATGCAGCCACTTTACACACATACCAACTGTTTCATTAAACATCCACAACCTCCGTCTGGAAGAGGGATTAAGGTGTAGTGAGTTTAGATTTAAAGGATATGCCATATGTCTTTGCTGTGGTTAAACAATAAACAGAGGCAGTGAGTTTGTTTCCAGTGTAAATCCATTTAAAAGTGGGATCCAGTTCAGACTAAAACCTGAAATGTGAATATGTCAAATTTCACCTTGCATCATGAGAAAGGGGGGTAGCCTTCGTCTGTATGTTACCTCAGAATCTCATCGTAGATGTCTGCCTTTGCTCCTGTAGCAGTGTTAGCGTCGCTGTAATTAGAGCAAACTATGCCAACCAAACCAATGTTGGCTTTAGGTTTTAAAGATGCACTACGTAACTTTCTGACCTTTAAATTCTGTTCTAGACTTGTTTGGCAGTGGAATCTATGATGTTCGTTACCGGAGTCGTCACTGCCCAGTGGCGTCCTGAGGCTGAGAAATTGCACTATATAGTATTTTCTTTTGGGATGCCGCGTGACATTGAAGATCTGTCATGCTAGCAAGCTGATGTAAACACACTGGCTGTTTTGAACATGCACCGGGGCTGAATTCAGCAAAGAAACACAAGACTTTATCAGTGGATAAAAAGACAAAGAGAGAAAGTGTCAGAGGAAGAGAAACGAGAAGAATCGACATCAGACTTTTACTGGCTGGAGAGAGCTCAGNTTAAAAAGACAAAGAGAAAAAGTGTCAGAGGAAGAGAAAAGAGAAGAATCAACATCAAACTTTTACTGGCTGGAGAGAGCTCAGACTACAGGTAGGATGGAAGATGGACACTGAATAAGCCACAGATAGGGGGCACGTTGCTGAGTCTGCCAAAGTTCTGTAGCCTGTTTTTAATGTCTAAAATAAGTCAAGTTAATGCATTATTATTGTATTGATGCATTAGTTAATAAACAACTATTATTTTCTCTTGTGTAATGCAGTTTTTGCAAAGTCTGTTGCTCTGTTCTAAATACACACACAGGAGGAGGATACTGGCTTGGGATGGCCGTCTTAATGCTTTGAGAGTAGGTCAGTGTCGAGGTCTGCTCCCCCATATTCACATATAGGATGTGCCGGGTTAACAGGAACAGAATTGCACATGTGGGTATTAGAGCTGGATACGTATGTATGTCTGCGTCAAATCTCCACTCGATCAACACAAGTAAAGAAGCGTGTGCATGCTAAAAACTCCTTCCTGACGTATCACGCTTGTCTCACAGAATTACTGTGGAAAGTGTAAAGGACCAGCGTGTGTGGAAGATTTGCATTTGGCGTAAAAGTCCAGCTTTTAGACGAATATCACAGCTTAAAGGAAAGTTTAGGAATTTGCTTTTCTTTAGCAACGCAGCAACTTATTTTTATAAGAGAATACAGGGTCATTTATTCTGATTCCTTGTGTCTGATTAAATGTGTAATATTTTTCCCAGAAGACCTGCGGTGTCAGATTAATCAGCTGATGAGTAAATGGCTGAAGAACAGTGTTCCATAGCTTGACTGTTACCATTACAAACTCATTACCTCATATTTCCCTCTTGTTAAACATCATTAAGAAGTTGAAAAGAGGACACGCTGCAGAGTCCTGCCCATAGAACCTTGTGTGGGGAGATAATTCCACCTTGGGGGGAGTTGAATAAAAAATATGAGTCATCAGGCATTGTGGTGCAACTCAGAGGACACTGAGCTTTGCTGAGCTGTAATCAGAGCCAAATGTCTCTGGAGAGGCATGTCTGCTGCTGCTGTTGTGGAGCTGATTGAGTCAGTTTGCACTGAAATGTCCTCTAAGAGAAATCAGAAGGGCTGATGTGAGTCAGGCAGTAAGTTGTAAAATTTTGACCAGTGAACCCATGTTTAACATTTTTCTTTGTAAATAATTGATGCCAAATGTTTGTGTATTTATTTATCTGTAAATGCTTTTATACATTTGTTCATGAACAGTCTTCTAATCTGATGGGCTTGAACATGCAAACTTTAGTGATTTGAAATTAAAGTTTACATATTGAAAACTGATACTTGATGTAAAAACTACAACTAGAAGCACTCAGACCTCCACCAAGCCATTAGAATTTTTTTATTTTTGCCAATGATTCTGGGCATTAGTTTTAGTTAAAAACTAAAGGCAAAATTATGCCTACCTGTGTCAGTGTCAAGGCTAGAAAAAGATACGAGGCAAAGCTAGTGGCAGTAGGGCTGAAGATGTCCCTGGACTGCTAGCCTCCAGATCCTGCTGCACCTGAGCTCAACCCAGTGCTAAATAATTTCACTCAGTGTTTTACATCAGAAATGACATTACTACACTTATGTCTGGTCACGTATTGCACGACCAACACAAACTGGAACAAAATGTATAGACCCTGATGTGCTTCGATTATTTAGCATAAGAAGGTGGCCCTACTCGGTCAGCTTCTTCTTCAGCTGTGGCTGAACTCTTCACCTTGTTACCTGGTTTGTTGGGCGATGACCAGTCACACTGTCCTGCAGTTGGTAACATGGATAAAATGTAACATGACATCCAGGTCTTCTTCACTGTCACTGTATTTCCTCTTCACTGTCTAAAAGTGCCTCTCACAGTTTAAACACGTTGAAGTCTTTGTATTGTAACAGGTCTAAAATGACGACTTTCTGTGCAAAAATAAGTCCGAATTTACAATAAAGGGTGCTAGTACATATACCACGGCACCTAAAATTAGCGCTCCCAGTGGTAGACCGTAAGTGACATATCACCGCATCGCACATCTGGATCCAGTTCGGGACCAACTCGTTTTAGGTCTCATTGTGGCAGCAGGTTCAAAATTAAGGTTGGGTAACCAGCACTGGCATGGAGCCCAGCCAATGTGAAAGGGCTATGGCAGGTTACCAGGGCAACCATTAGGTAGTACTGATACTAAAGCGCCTTCTGCTGGATCAAAAGACAAATGTCATGTGATATTCTGATCCATTCGCCTGCATTTATCTCAGTTTGCTCAGATTAAGTTTTTCTTTATGCAAAAATATTTTCTGCTCAAAATGTTACCGAAAAGTTATGTGTCTGCACTCAGAATGTCCCTCTGCTGCTCAGGAAGGAGGCACACTAACAACACCATAATATTACAATCCAGTCCGGCGGATTCACCAGGTTTCATCTCTTCGTCTGTGTGCAGGACGCCGGCAGTCAGCAGATCGGGTTTCTGTTGGGGAGCTGTGGAGTCACGGTGGCCCTGACCAGCGACGCCTGTCATAAAGGGTTACCCAAGAGTCCCACAGGAGAGATCCCTCAGTTCAAAGGTCAGACACACACAACCTTTCATTGTGACACTTGTCTTCACACCAGTGCGTTGTATCTGTATTTACATGCACACCGTCTTTGTCTTATATCAGTTCGTCTTTGATATACAACTGAATTAAAAGAATGAATTTTTTCCTTTAAAGGTTTTCTGTGCATATTTAACATTTTCTCCATCTTTGAACTGAAAATAATCACATGACCTAAAACTGCAGGATCCTAATTATTTCTAACTGTTAGTCAGTTGTCAGGTCTGTAAAAGCATAAAACTCCANATAACTGTTGGCTGTCAGGTCTGTAAAAGCATAAAACTCCATGACAACAGACAGATAAATACTACTGCCTCCAATGTGCTCATCAGTGTGTGAACTTAGATAATTCCTATGAAGTGCTGCATGACTGTGTGTGTGAGTGGGGGAAGGTGACCTGCAGTGTAAAACCATTTTAAGTGGTCATAATGACTAGAAAAGTTTATTTACGAGCTCATTAGAATACCACAAAGGAAACTTTTATTTCCATGGAGATGTAAATATAGTAAAGGAAGGTTTCTCGAGGCTTTAGCACAGTAATGTACATACATGGAACATCTCAGTTGTGTTAAGATGGAAAATAAATGAGCCATTGTTTAAGTTTCCAGCTATGTATTTGACAAACTAGTGAACAAATGACTGTGAAGACACGACTTGGCTCTACTTGTTCTGCAGGTGTTACTGAGAGTCTTGTAAATGGGGGAAATAGTCTGCGATGACAGGGTTTTTAAATTACTACAAAAATATTTTGTACTGGCGACCTGTCCAGTCTCTTACAGCTCTTGCCTGATGGCAGCTGAGATTGCCCCCCCCCTCCGTGTGACGCTGAAGTAAAGCAGCATAAAGGACATTTTTAGCCTTGTTTCCACTTAGGGGTCGTGTCAGTGAGGGTGCGGATATGTTTTGTAAAGTGTTATCTCATTTCGTTCCCACAGCCAACCATAACTGTACCTGAGAGTATCAGCCAGATAGCGATAGATGCCTCAGCATGATGCCATCGCAGCGCAAGACAGGACTTAGAAACAAAAGAGGAAAACGGCGATCATCCAGCAGTTTGTGTTCTTTCTTCTTGGCGGTGCTTCGTAACACCATTTTAAATGGACATGCAATCAACAAAAAGAAAATCTGTTGCTCTAAACAGGAGCGGTTCCTGCTTTATTTTTATGCCAGGACGCGCGGGAAGTGTTTTTTTTTTTAAATAATCAACGGATTGCAGCGTGTCAAGCTCCAGCCTGTTGGGTCAGATCAGTTAGATTGGGACCCCAACAGAAGGGTCCCAAAAACAGAGTATGGGTCAGGTCGGATATTAGGGTACCCTAATGCACCCCGAAGAAAAAGCACCCTGACCCGCACCTGTTGGTGGAAACGGGNGAAGAAGAAAAAGCACCCCGACCCGCACCTGTTGGTGGAAACGGGGCAGATGGATATTTGTCTGCATTGTGTTTTCATTCTAATGCAGTACTAATACTTGGGTGATTACATTAAATACTGGGAAAGCACTGAACTCACTGTAAATGTAAAATGTCTCATTCGTGACAGTAAATAGATTTGTATTAGAATGAAATGGCATCAGACATGGATGGAATCAATAATGGGCCATAAAAACTCTCATTTTGAGTTAAATAGATAAAAATTAATTCTAACATTAAATCCGAGCCTTCAAATCAATCTTTAGAAAATGTCAAACACCGCTGCAACACAGCAGAAACACAAGGTTTTTAGGCTGAAGTGGACCTCAGAAGCGTGGCTGTGTGGGACCACACACAGGTCAGAGTTCAGAGCTGCTCTCCTTTGTTACAGCCTGCCGGTGAATCTCAGTGGGATGAATAAACAGACTGATGGCAGCAGACAGCTGGGCTGAGTGATGGATGACGACAAAACGGAGAGATGTAGAGAGAGAGACTTGGTGATGTAGTAGAAAAACAGAGGAGAGGGAGAACGGATGGAGGAGAGATGTGATGGATGGAGAACAGGGAGACATTAGCTCCAAGCAGAGAGAGAAGATCCTGATAAATAACCACTGTTTGCTTTGCAGTAATGGATGTATAAATAGCAACATGATGCCAACAGATTCACTCAGCACAGATTCAAGATTGTGTGTTTGTGTGTGCGGCTCATTAAAGTGAAGTGCTCCTCGTATTGATCAGCAGGCTTTAAACTCATCTAATTCTCATGGCTGATTGTTTCTTCTGCCTGGCTCCCAGCAGCATTAATTCAGACATTAACAGGCTTCACATACGCAGGATTTTACATTCTCTCTTTTTCATCCACGTGAACTCGCAACACATCATGACTACATGAATAAATAGTGATGATAAGCCCACAATGTGAAACACGGTAAACATGGAGATTAATCATGGAGATTAATAACCGTTTATATTGAAAGAATCTGGAGGGATTTCAGGATAGCAAGGTTAAGCTGAAAACGGTGATGCAGCATGTTAAAAAAGAGGCCTAATGTTAACCTTGTCCAGAGACGGCATCAACTTCTCTGGGCTCAGAGACATGAACCAACACACAGTGGAAACAAGGACTGTCTGTTTTCCAGATCTTTGTTGGAAGAATTGGACACCATGTGCTTTGGATCAGTAACCAAATTATGAACCAGGCTAAAAGCCAGACTGCGATGGTTTGGGGTTGTTTCGGTGGCTGTTCTGTTTATGTAGCATTAACACAGCTTTTAGCAGCAGCATGAGCCAACGAGACAACGAAAGAGTACATGCTGCACACATTACAAGGAATGGCTGAGGAAGACGAGGGTACGGGAACTGGACAGAGGATGCTGGAGAGCTCTGTCATGAAAATGTGACAACTACTGTTGCAAAGGTTAAGATGTGTTTACAGGAAAAATGGCAGAGAATAACACTCTAAACTGCTCATCGGCTTCCTAAATGCCTGACCAGCTACTTGTAAGAAGAAATGGTGAATTTGCAAAGCAGGAAAAGTTTTACAGTCTCAGTTTGTTTCTGAATATTGTACGAAAAAGGATGTACGAAGATGTTGACAAGACAAAATATAAAATCTTAAGTTCATCCTGCCTGTAGTCACATACTGTAAACCGTGGCATCGTTGTCTTATTTACTNGCTGCCTGTAGTCACATAAACCGTGGCATCGTTGTCTTATTTACTGCACATGCAGAAGCTGTGATCCCACAGGTTAACCTACATCCAGACCTCATAGTGTTTTCTGAACCATAGACTGTATATGGCCTACTACACGAGGATCTGCACGAGCAGACTTTACTGACTGTTTCTTGTCCTCCCCATCATCCTGGTGGTGACATGAGTGGATGTTTGTTTTGTGTCACTGTGCGTCCAGGCTGGCCCAAGGTGCTGTGGTTTGTGGCAGAGTCCAAACACCTCTCCAAACCGCCTCGAGACTGGTTCCCTCATATCAAGGATGCCAACCAGGACACTGCCTACATCGAGGTAACGCTCACTCAGAAACAAAAACAAACACAAACAGATCCGCTTCCAAACAGCAGAACATTTCCGGCTGTGTAGGTTCAGTCATGAAATCAATGCAGCTTCATGTCTTCAGGATTAGAATCAGTCCTCAGCTGAGAGGATGTTTCCCTGCTTCTCAGCCGGCTGCCGGTCAATGCCACCATCCGGCAGATTGATCCCGTTTCAACTAAAGTCCTTTTTAGCAGCCTGGCTGTAATTGCACCGGCAGCAAGGTGGAACGTCTCCTTGATTGCATCTCAGATTGAAAAAGGCATTGGAGAAAAGATCAGGGCTGTTTTAATAGAAACATCCAGTACAGAAGAAAATGCAGTGTAGCTTTTTTTTTTTTCCCTTACTAATTTTCATTTTTAAGAAGATAACATCCCAGCGAGATTCACAGTGTTGATGTGGGTCTGACAGATATGTCAGACAGAGCAGATCTCGTTCTGTAACAAAGCCTCACGGGTTTCTGTGGATCATCAAAAGAGATGATTTTGGTGTCTGGAGATGAATGAATGTGTCTTTAAAGCTGAAGAGTTCACTGAACTGATCTTTGCTAAATACATGAACTCTGACACAAACAGAGCCGGTTGTCATCGTTTCTCATTATTGCTTTTTATGAATGTATACATGTATTTATTAAAAATATAACCTAAAGTTCTTTATGGTCAAAACTACTTAGAAGAAAATAAACATGGATTAACCACTTTTAATTTAACAATTTTAATTTAACAAAAACACTTGCAGACCTTTATTTTATTTCTTTTTATATTATTAATTAACTTTTA
>CM047982.1:30293551-30304162 GCA_026261665.1 Melanotaenia duboulayi
TGTCACTTAAATCCCCTTTTCTTCTCACTCTGATGCTCAGTTTGAACTCCAGCAAGTNGGCTCCAAAGTGGGCCAAGAAAATATCCTTCACNGCGTCTACGTGACTACCAGACACCAGAAGACTTATAAAAGATTTGCAAAAGACTCTAGAAAACTACCAGCTCACATCTAAAGACAAATGTTTTGAGTTTTAAGTCTCAGCCTAGCCTCAGACTGAGATTTGACAAAGACTGTNCTGTTCCAAGGCAGGAAGGATCCATGAAATTTATCTGCTCACATCTAAAGACAAATATTTACAGTTTTAAGTCTCAGCCTAGCATCAGACTGAGATTTGACAAAGACTGTGAATCTTTTGGGGTCTTTTAGCATTTTTTGTGATATGTTGAACAGTTGATATGGAACAGGGCTGATCTGCCCACAGTAAAGCAAACAAGGGGAGAATTTCACTCCAGGAGGGAACTACACGTCATTATTAAGTGTGGCTTTGCATCTCTACCAGGTGTTACACTGACTCATCAGAATCTGGAGGGATGAATGAGTTTTCTGTTCTTCTCTCATTTGTTAGATCATTATACTGTAACACATAAATGCAGCAGCAGACGTTTACTTCTTAATAACCGTCCGCTCCTCTTTCTGGAGGGTCCACCTACAACGTTTCATCACCGCTTCTTGTTCGTCTTTTTTTTTTGTCTGTTTTTGCCGGTGTTCTAACTGTGGAGATTCCTGTTTCTGCTTTTGTCAGAGCTCATCTATTGGTTGTTGATCGTGTTTCGTCACTGCGCCATGAGATAATATTAAACATGTTTGATATTGACACAAGACTAGGGAAAGATGACGTTAAACAGCGCAGATTACCAGCTTACACCTAACGACCGAGATGACGGGAGCGCGCTGGGACTCCAGTAAAACTCCTAAGATTTCCTAAAGACTTCCGTTTTTAGTCTGCGACCGTGAAAATTGTTTGGTGTGAGCTCAGCATAAATGTGTTATGTTGCTGCCATGTGATTGGCTGATTAGATATTTGTGTTAAAAAGCAGTTCATAATGTTTGTGGATGATGGTGTAACTAGACTAGAGCAGCACTAATAGATTTATATCAACATATTTAACAAATATTTAAATAACTGTACAAAATAGAAATAGAAAAGTCAAGATTATGAGACAAGAAATAAAAATATCGTTATGAAACAACTGCAGTTTGTTCCAGCTCACAGCAGAAATCATTCAAACATCACACAGCTGCGAGTGAATTTATTCCCAGAATTAAATGAAGATTCAACCTTCATCCATCAGTCAGACTTGTACTCCATGTCGATGGTGATGTTGTGATGTTTCTGCAGCTGCCTCTTAAAGATCTAAATCCATTTATATTTGAAACATACAAGTGACAGATTAATATTTTACAGAGTCCAGAATTAAAAGACGTCCTTTATCAAGAAAAGTTTGAAATTGTGAATGTAAATTTAGCTTTTTGTGTACTTACATCATAAAGTAACAAGTAATTTGGCTACTCTTTCTCCAACATAGGATGGGCTAAATGTTTTACATGACACAAAAATGATCATTTAATTAAATCTGGTTTTTAATACTACTCAAACGGAGGTTTTGTTTGAAAGTGTCTTCCTCTAAGTCATGAAAAAAATATATAATAGTTTTTTGCATGTAAAAGCTCCACTACTGAACATTGGCAGATTTTGTCACTTCAGCGCCCGCTAACGAAGGTTAATTTAGCATCCATCTCGCATCCTGTCTCTCCTCTGAGCTCTCTCCAGCCTGTCCAAAGTCTTAACTCTCGCTTTATTTTCTGTCTTTTCCTCTCATCCACCAGTAACACTCTAATTTTCTTTTCCGAATCAGCCACGCTTCTCATTTAAAACGGCCCCTGTGTTGATATCCAGTTGCTAGCATGTGACTTGGTACCATAAAGTGAAACACAACTGTCATGAGATGCTCTGGGCTGGAACAGAAAGTTGTGAAGTGTGGTTTCTCAGCCTCGGGGTGCTGCATGGCCACAGCGGCTCCAGGAATGTACATAATGAATGTCAGCGTGCCATCAAAACGAGGCAGAAACACAGTTTTAGGGTTGGGAAGGTATCTGTCCTTTAAAATAGTAGACCATAAGGGTTTAATGGCAGATGGACCAGCAACCACTTTTGAGTCTGTTGTCTCCAATGGGAGATGTGAACATGACCACGTGGTTTTTACTTCATCAGAAATTAGTTAAATTCTGGACTAAAATTGGCATTTTTCAGACCAGACAAGACCTGACTGTGTCTGCAGCACATCCTCACAAGACATCTCATTGCATAAGACAACATGAATAAAGGATATAATTTTGATAATTGACTTATTAGACCTCTACCTATGTTGATAAAATCACCTCCCGCACATCACAACATCTGATGGTAGTATATGTTTTCTAACTATTGATGTCACCAAAAAGGTTTGCACTGGTTACTTGTCATTTTATTTGTTGGGATCCCCCACGAAGTGAATGTTTTATTGGAAGTGAGCCATGACCCAACTTTAATCAAATTCAGATTGAAGATTTAAATCCAGATTTGGATTTAAGTTTTTAACAAAGCCTCAGGTCATATTTATCTGGCAAAAGTGATTTGTTTGGGAAATACAAGCTTGAGGCTCAGGCAGCTCATGAAACAGTCTTTATTATATTACACACAATACTGTTGTTTGATCATATTCCAGGTTTAAGACCTTGGTTTCCCTCTGGACTAAGAGCTCACAAGCTACAATCTGTCAGCTCTGTTGATCAAAAGCTAAAGAAAGAACAATTCTAACATACTGTTGCTCTGGTGGTGTAATACTTCTGAACCTTTGGTCCCAGTTGGTAAAAACTTGCAGCACAAATCAAACGCACCCTCCCAGACGTGACGAACTCTGTGCAGAGTTGAGTCTGTTTGGTTTAGTTACGACTCCTCCGTCACTGGAGCGGCTGGCAGCACAAACACAAGTAAAACAGACTTTCTGTGGTGGAGCAAAACGTAACATGCATGAGTTACACCCTGCGGTGAATTTTGAAAAATTCATGAGCGCAGAAACAAACTCTCCTTCTCCTGATTTGTTCTCCCTTCTCTGATTTCCATCTCACTCTCTTTTCTGCTCCGGTTGTTGTCGAGTGTGAAGTCCCGTTGGCTTCCCTCATTCTCCTACTCTGATCATACCCTCTTTCTCTTTTCCCTTTCTGCTAAATTAAGTGCATCCCCTTAATTTCCCAACACGCTCCAAGTCACCGAGCTGCAATATCTGAATTTTATCAGGATGCTTCATCAGTATTCAGAGTTGGTCCTTGAGCAAAGCTGCAATGCTGTTAAGCCTTGTGAAAGCGAGCAGAAGTTCTGTCATTAACCAGACACAACATGAGGGGGTTTGTTCCCAGAAATAACAACTGTGGTCATATCTTAAAGTGACAGCTCGGCTGTAAAACTTTTTTTTGGATTTCTTTTCTATCAGTAAGTTTTAATGGCAGGTCTTATCCTTGAGAAGCGCCCAATTATCTGGGAAGAACATTTGATTCAACCCTGAAGGGATATCGTAACATAGTACACGGTAAAAAAAATTGTAACTGTCTGAAAATAATAAATAGTCATAGATAGTGAAGTTCAAGATTTTGCTCCATGGGACGATAGCTGTTGGCAGGAGTGTCTTCCTGTACAGCTCATTGTTACATTGGACCTGAAGAAACCTCTGACTGAACATACTTCATTCACACTACTATTTTTTTTTCTTGCCCCAGAAAGGCACAGAGAATTTCACATTTTCTTTGGCATCTATTTGATATTGGGCTGTAAACCATGTTGAACGTCCTATACAGTGTATCCATCACTGTTGCTGACCCACAGCTCACCTAAAACCATGTTTCAAATAAAAAAATGGGCCCACTGTCAAGGGGTCAAGGGCCCACAGTTTTTCACCTCTGTTGTACTCTGACCCAGATTCTCTAGAGCCAAGCCCACCTCTGTCTACTCCTTGTGTTGTGAAGTGAGTTTTCTCAGCCTCTGGGATGTACATAATAAATATTAGTGTAGCATCAAAGCAAGTCAGAAGCACAAAGTCAAAATTAAACTTAATATTAAAGGTTCATGTTAGTGTTTGGTCAATGATCCTCCCTGTGACTCAAATAACTCAGTTTTGATCAAATATTTAGCATCCTACATTTTACTATTCCAACAACTATGTATGTATATCACTGGACTTTCACAGTCTGTTATCGTGTTGAATTTTTCCTTCAAAGCAGAAAATTTAATTATGAAATTAGTTTGTAGAAAAATACATTCAGTAAGTTTCGATCAAGAAGCAAAAAACTTTATTTTTTATTCATTTATTTTACGTCTGCTTTTGTGGTACTACTAAGCTGCACGATGTTCTCTAAATAAAATATTTTACTAAATCATCTCATTATATATGTCGTCATATGGGTCTTAAAATGATGAGCTAAAATGAATCAATTTCAAGCGGGCAGAGATGATTAAAACCAGAGGAACAAGCTCTTCCTCTGCTGTTGTAAATAATGCAGCATACACGGAGGATAATAATCATTGTCACTGTTTGTGTTTTTCAGTTCCTCTTCCTGGCCGAGGTGTTACAGTGGAGAGCCCAGACCACTCCAGACCACGTCCTGTACACGCTTCTGAACTCCAGGGTAAAACCTCACCACACACACACACACACACACATATATATTAAAAGATCAGTTTTAAGGAAATGTCAACTGAATATGAAGTCTGAAACATTTTAATTACCTAGAAAACAACTTTAAAAGGTTAATTGAAGCTGATTCTAGCTTTTTTTTTCCCTCCTGATATTAAATGATTAAATATGTAATTATATTGAGCTTTTTCTATATTTAGTATGAGAGTTACGACCAACCCAAAGAATCCTCATGACCAGGATCTTTCTTCATGCTAGAAATGGATATTATGAGGCTGACTGTGAATGAGGTTGTGTCTTACTAGCTGCAGTAAAAAAATATGATCATTAGGTTCGTTTACATGATGACAATATGATCCACCGGTTTGTGTACAGCTGTTCAGCTCTGAGATGCAGGGCTGAAAAATATGACGTGACATTTGCTGATGCACAGTGCTGATTGAATCCGTCAGTCATCTGATCATATGTGTTCACCTCCAGGGTACGATAGCCAGCTCTCTTACTTGTGTTCAGCTGCATAAAAGGGCAGAGAAGATCGCTGCCATGCTGGCTGAACGGGGCCACCTTCAGGACGGAGACCACGCCGCCCTGGTCTACCCTCCTGGTGAGTGCTGACTAGTGGTGTATGATTTGGTTTTGATCCTTTGATACCGATACTTTTTAATAAGGCTGCCAAAATGAACATTTTAATGCAAAGACATTAATCTGTTGAATTAAAGCATAATTTTTAAATACATAAACAACAAAGTGGTTGCACCATATTTAAAATCCGAATTTGACATTATCTTGGTGAGAGAAGCTGATTTGGGGCATGTAGGTGCCTTTATTACAGCGGTGAACTGAATCCACCAAAAACCACTTTATCCTCCTTATTTATGAAGATCCTGAGAGATTTTTTTTAGCTTTACATTTACAGGAAGGCTGCAGGATGAACCACTCAGTCATCACATTTGACATTCTGGTCCACACTTCTTACCAGTTGGTGGTGTGTGTGTATTTGCTTGTTTACCTGCTCAGCTGAGTCATGTGATGGTACAACATCAAAACACAAGAGAGGGGGAGGAGGAGGCGTGACTGCTCCATGCTGCGATGGAGAGAAACTTTAGATATACACAGTCTGGTTGTCATGTCCATCTCTGCCAACCTCGATTTCAAAGTTCTTTAGAAGCTGAACTAGAAGGAAGACCGGAACCAGTTAGGTTGAACTTATGTATTTTGTTAAAGTGAAGTTATGCTTTTATATTTTAATGTTGGATTACTCGTAATACGACTTAGAAATTCCTTCAATGAAGGTAGATTCAGCTTGATCAGCTGTGCGTGTTGCCGTGAGACAAACTTTGTCATTAAAATGTATGTTTATATATTACAAATTTCTAATATATTTTGTGTACTGGATGACTCACTTATGTCCAATTAAGTTTGATAATATACCATCCACACCCACGCATCATACTAGAAAACGGCCTTTAAATAGGTGTCCACTGTAGTGGAAATAAACATCCTGTACATCCTGATAAGGACTCAGACGCAGCATGTAGTGTTTGCAGGGTGCTTCCAGAAACTGACCAGTCAGTATGCGGACCCCAGGAAGAGTAGCTACCACCTTAGTGGCCGCTAATGGGCATCCGAATAACAAATCAGAAGAAAGCAGGAGTTTTAGGGTGGGGGCGTCTTAAAGCAGTCGGTTGCAGACAGGATGAATTGAGGGGCTGCATTAAATATTAAATAAGCAAAGTTAGATAAACAGAAAGTTTTCCTTTAACGTGAAATAAAACATACCAGAGTCTTTAATGGTTTAACTTAGTGGTAAACAAGGACAAACTGTGGTTTAAATTAGGAAGGACAAAACAAAGACATTGAGAGAGCTGAGCTGGATCGAATGGAGCTGCAGGTATAATTAAGGATAATGGAAAGAATAGTAATTTCCCTCAGACACACGATGCCTCGTGTCCATCGTGGCAAGACAACAGAACAAACTCTCAGACATGAGCAGATTGTCTTAAAGCAGCAATCGATTAATGGCCACTAGTCATCCGCTCGATAATTAATCTCCAAATCCCCCTTCCATTCCCTCTTTCTCTTCACCTTCCTCCTATCTCTCCTTTCACCAACACATATCCCCTTTTTCTTATCTTATTTCTTCCATCCCTTTTGTCTCTTCTCCTTCATATTCACCTTCTATCCCCTCTCCAACCTGCTTCCTTCTCTCTTCAATAATTACCCTGCTATCTTACCTCCTCCTGCTTTCCTGTCATCGTCCCTTTCCTCAAAATTTCTCCCTATCCTCCGCCTCACCCATCTCATCTGTTTTTCCCCTCCTCCAGGTATCGACCTCATTGCTGCGTTTTACGGCTGCCTTTACGCCGGCTGCGTGCCGATCACCGTCCGGCCGCCTCACCCACAAAACATCGCCACAACGCTGCCCACAGTCAAGATGATCGTGGAGGTAAAAATGAAGGCGGTTAACCTTTTCCCTGCATCTTTATTCTGTGATGAAGCCTCTTTGTGTCCAGTGTGAGAGAAAAATGTCTAAAAATGCTTCATAATTTATTTTACTTCCACTTTATTAGGTCCACCTGTTCAACGATTTGTTAACACAAATATCTAATCAGCCAACCACAAGTCAGGAAGTCAACACATTTAGTCATGTAGACGGGGTGAAGACGACTTTCTGAGGGTCAAACTGAGCATCAGAATGAGGAAGAAAAGGGGATTTAGGTGGTTGTTAGTCTGAGTATTTCAGAAACTGCTGATCTACTGGGATTTTCACACATAACCATCTCCAGGGTTTCCAGAAAATGGTCTGAAGAAGAGAAAATATCCAGTGAGCAGCAGTTATCTGGACCAGAATGTCTTGTTGATGTCAGAGGTCAGAGGAGAATGGCCAGGCTGGTTGGAGATGATGGGAAATGTTTTCTTGACCCATTTTGGACGCCACCACAGCCTACCTGAGTATTGTTGCTGACCATGTCCATCCCTTTATGATCACAGTGGAGCATCTTCTGATGCTACTTCCAGCAGGATAATGTACCATGTCACAAAGCTCAGATCATCTCCACCTGCTTTCTAGAACATGATGATGAGTTCACTGGACTCCAGCGACTCCACAGCCACCAGATCTCAGTCCAGTAGAGCAGCTTTGGGATGTGGTGGATCTGGAGATTCTCATCATGGATGCAGTCGACATGCATGTCAATATGGAGCAAAATCTCAGAGGAATGTTTCCAACAACTTGTTGAATGTATTTCACTAGCAAGCACTCACGAGTATTGTAGAGTATAATCTTTTAAGAGGAAATTTAAATAAATTAGGTGAAATGGAGCTAGAAAATGTTGAAGATGAGGTGTGGAATGGTAACAACCAGAAGCAGATTCACATTTTTACTCATTCATTCAGGAAACTGTGCAAAACCTCAGGATGAAAAACTCCACTTATTGGTCTTTAAATTACAAATAATCCTGAAACTCTGCTTTCTCCTTGTTCCTCTAAGAAGTAAAACACACTTTCTAGTATAACTTGTAGTATTGTAGAAGCTGGGAAATATCCAGCAGTCTGGAGATATAAGTGAAGCTGGAGGTCACAGCTGCAGCAAATCTCACGCTTCAGCAGCTCCGATTTAAAGTTGCTGCACTGAATTCTCCACATTAGCATATTCTCCTCCACGCTGAATTTATCTGTGTGAATGATGCAGGTGAGCCGGTCGGTGTGTGTGATGACCACACAGGTCATCTCCAAGCTGCTGAGGTCAAAGGAGGCGTCGGCGGCCGTGGATGCTCGAACTTGGCCTCCCATCATGGACACAGGTACACACCCGCATACACACAGTCATGCAAACTCATTCCAGCCTTGAAGGAGAACTGGAGAAAAACCCAAACTGGTTGATTAAATATCTTGGCTCATATTCAGGTGATCTGGATATTTGCCAGTAGTGCTGCAGAATGATGGTGGTTAGTTAAACGGTGTCTACTCCTCAGATGATTTGCCAAAGAAGAAACCTCCTCTGCTGTACAAGCCTTCCAACGCGGACACCCTGGCCTACCTGGACTTCAGTGTCTCCACCACCGGCATGCTCGCTGGAGTTAAAGTAAATACACAGTCACACATGATTCATATACAAGTGCAGGTTATGCACAGAGCCAAGAAAACCCAAACACACCCCCCTCAAAACAGTCTGGTCCAGGGCCTCCTGAATGGAAAAAATGAAACATAAAACTAAATAATATAAATGAGAAAAAGAACTTAATTTCAATTATACCTCAAAACTCTTTTTACACTGTTAGTGTGAAGATGATGTTATGCTGCATTGAACTATGGGTAACTGGAGTCATTAATGCGCCGTACTGTGAGGATCCTGTTAGCACAGAAGCTGTCTTTAGTATGCAGAGATGCTGACCTGCAGGGTCGTGTTTTTATGTGCAACCCCCATTCGAAGAAACTTCGGATTTTGTGTAAAATGTAAATAAAAACAGAACTTAGTGATTTATCAGTCTCATCAGCCATATTTTAATCCCAGTAGAACTTAAAGAACATATCAGATGTTGAAACTGAGACATTTTAGCATTCCATAGAAAATACCAACTCAGTCTGAATCAGATGCAACGGTTTCACCGGCAAGCCTTTTATCGTCATGTGACCACTGGGGTCCTTGAGGAGACACGGACAATTTTGCTTTTAGAGCTTCTAATTAAAAAACTAATGCCCACAATCATTGGAAAAAAAAAATAAATACAATGGCTTGGCAGAGGTTGAGTGCTTCTAGTTTTTTTTTTTAATGAACCACTCTCTTATATTTTCCATCTGCATCTCTTCACTCATAAACAACATGGCCACTTTTTACCAAAACAAACCATCAGATAATAGCAGAGTGTTCCCGAAAGGATGACGCTCCCAGCCCCACAGTTTGGTTCAGGAGACTTTCTTTTGTCATCGGGTTGTTTGTTGTTTATTCGCTAAAACACTTGATTCAACAATGAGAGCTCCTCTGAGTGGTGGAGTCTGGTGGAGTGTTTGAGGTGACGGTGTTGACATTTTAAAGATAACAGCGGTTATTGATTCACGCTACAGTGACACAAACCTGCATCCTGTCCTCAGCTCTTTGTTCCTCTGCCACAGTTCAGTGTAAATCCATCGATGCTGAACGCAACCTTTTCTTATCTGGTCTTTGATCCGTCCACGTTGCTGCCGCCTTCTTTCCTGCTTCCAGGTACTCAAAGAGCTCAGAGGAGATTAATCTGTTTCCAGAGAATAAAAGAGGAGCAAGATCAGGATCAGAATGACTTTCTAATCTTGGTTTAATTAGAGACAAAAGACACCTAAGATCTGAGATTATCCTCTTAAAACAAGACCATGAGGGACATGAGGCGTCACAAAAGAAATTAAACTAACTCAGCAGAAAGATGGAAATGAGGCAGAAAATTAACCTCATGATGATGGCAGCTACTAGTTGCACCCAGATTTAACAGATTACATCAGATTTTCTTTCTGTCCCACCTCTAGTCATCCATGTTGATGACGTGCTTGAAGAAAATGATCTTTTCATGACTCTTGATGTACTGATGAAAGGTACAGTTATGTGACAGGTGGTTAAAATGTGAACTAAATTATCACTCAACTCATTTTAGTTCTTTAAAGAAATATAATGTTTGTTTGGGCTTCGGTCCACCTAATGACAGGAAAGATAATTTAAAAAATACAGTAGCCACGTATTTAGAGACATTGTGGAAGGTCCAGAGTCGCAGGTTGGAGACTCCTGATGTATTGTTTGTAAACTAAAATTTACTGCATTTTCTTTATATAGCTGTAGGCCTTTTTTTTTTTAAGGAAAGAGACATTTTGTGCGTAACAATGTAATTAATCACGATTAATCACAACATGTCATGTGTTTAATCGCGATTAAAAATTTTAATAGTTACCCAGCACTAAAATATTATATTATATTATATTA
>CM047982.1:30312802-30355631 GCA_026261665.1 Melanotaenia duboulayi
ACTCCCAGCATGCCACTGTGCTGGGAGTTACAGTTGTGGGCTTTGTATTCTTTTCCCTCCCACAATTGTTTTTATCTTGGATAATGGATGGTGGTGAAAGAGAGGGGTTGGAGTTTGTGTCCTAATCTTTTTTCCCTCTTTCTCTGTCTTGATTTTTACTCTGAAATGTCACTCTCTCTCATCCAGAAGTACAATTGTCAACACAGGAATAAAGAGGAGTTAGTTTAAAAGAAGAGCAGGCCTTCTGTTGGCCATATTATGTTTTTATATATTTTTTTAGCACTGTCAGAGAAGATATCACTCAGCTACACCGTCATCACCCCTGGCTTTTTCTTTCTTTCCTTTAAAAGTGATTACATTGTGGCCATTTGTCTGCATGCCAATCAAATGAAATCTGATTTTGTTTTTTGTTTGTTTTCTCAGTACATGTACCATATGTTTTGTTTGTAATTCTTCAACACTCATTAAGCTCCCACCATTGTATGAATGTTGTAAAGGTTTGGGTTTCCATGTCTACTCTCAAACCCAAAGTTTTCCCTTCCCAGCTGTGAAGAGAAAGCTTGTCTCAGTGACTACTAATGCACGAGCAGTAGCATCCACTGCAGCCTGCCAGGAGTAGAAGTAGTTTGTGTCATGTATGCATGAACCTGCAGTGTTCATTTTTCTTTTATTTTTTTGTCGGTGCTTCTCAGGGCACATCGGGACCCGACCCAACGACTGTGTATGTCGACATGAGAGCGCTACGACATGATAGGTGAGTTCACTGTTGTTGTTTTTGTCTGACCTGATAGATAAAACCTACTTCATACTTTCTAGGTAGGGCATGGAAAAATAATTAACTATTAATCCTCCATATTGTCACAAAGAATTAAGGCAGTGCTGAAGTCAGAAGATTTTAATAAACTTTCATCCTCATATAGTATCAAAGTTCAATCAGCTCAAGACAGAATAGAACCAAGCATTTAATCTTATCTTTCACAAGAGTGAAAAATGATGTGTCTATTTTCATGCTATCCCTCCGTACTGTCGGTCTGTTTGAAATGTAGGATATTATCCATGTTAGGAGCAATTGAGGACATAGAAGCAGTTTAGGGGGCAGATGTAAATTAATTTCTGTTCTCAGTTTTGGGACCTTACAGTCCATCTCAGTCAATGCTGCAGGTAACAGTAGATCAAGATAAAGAGATCAAGGAGAGATAGGAGGTAGCACAGTAGACGGTGGTGGTATGTGCTGCCTTTAAATTAATTGTGGGACCTTCTACTTCTTGTTTGTTTCTTTCACGGGTCAAATATCAGCTATGCTGCTCAACACTGCCCTGGTGGTTTCCGGTGGTACTGCTCCATTTGCTCCGTCCAGGGTATGGCTTTGTAAGGGCCTAAAAACGTACCAAATTAGGCACACAAATGAAGCAAAAGACAAAATGTGNTGCACACAAATGAAGCAAAAGACAAAATGCTCCATATCTGTCTTTTGCGTAGACCATAAATGGGCCTTCAGTTTTTTTTTTGTTTTTTTTTTTAAACTGTTCATTTAATTGCATCCCGATACATCCTTAGACAATATACGTCAATGCAGATCTTAGCTCAAAAACAATAAATATTAATATGCCAACTTTGACCAATTTTCCGCCTCCACTACTACCAGAACACCTGTCTCCATGAGGTGTAATATCTTTGTAAGACTCCTAATATTTGTGCTGATTTCAGCGTTGGCATATTTTGTGGACATCATTTGCTCCATGAATATGTAAATGTACAAACGTATTCCCCTAAATTAAACAAATTAATTAGTCTTTTCCAGCTTCACATGAATTGCCAGCTACTATATAACTAAATAAAAACTATTATTTAGTACATTAGTGAACTATAGAAATCTTGGAATAAGTCACCTTGTAATTGATTTTCATATTTTAAGAAATTTTTGCTTAAAACAAGGCTTTTAAAACATCTATTAAAATTTAAAAGGTGCCAGCTTCCATTTAATATTTTCACTATATTTGAGTTAAGTGGGATTTTCTGTTTGTTTTCTTTTTGCTCACGCAGACATTTAATGTATTTTCATACCTATAAAATGCTGAATTTCGTCCTGTGGGATTTTGCAGCCGTCTGCTGAGCAGCTCTGGCAATGAAGTTTATGAATGTGGAGCAGCCGGGTGTTTGGGAATGAGGGCTTACAAACAAGAAAAAAAAACATCTGGAGAATAAATAAGTTCTTTCAGCTTGTTCTCAGCTCTGGGGAGGTAGTAAAAAGTATGAATATGATGAGAAGCTGGAAGTTTCTCCAAAACAATGTGACTATTTCAGTCATGCTTAGCTCGATGCCCTGACTGTCACCCTCAGACTGATGATTATCTTTCAATTTTTTCCAAGTATAAACTTCAGAGTTTGTTTTTCCAAAGTTTTTGCCTTTTAAGAGACAGTCTGACTTAATGAACCCACCCGGCAGTTTGAAAGTTGCTGACGTTTTAATGTTAGTGTGAGATTTCATGACATGAGGTGAAACACTGATGGACAGTCGCTGCAGGATTACGGCTGATACTAGTAAGATGTTCTCAAATGTCTCCTGACAAAGCAGCTCTCTGGGGTTAAAGAAACAACTCTGAAACCACCCCTGACACGGTGAGACAATGTGTCCCAACTGTGAAATATAACGGTAAACCTGTCAGTTGCCTGTCTGTTTCCCACGCAGTCGCCAAAAACACCAACATGCATGAAGTAGTTAGGCTGGGCAGTCCTGCTGTGTATAAATACAACTGTCAGCTTGCATGATTACATGTAATCACTGTTGATTTAAGCAGTCCTGCTCCAACCAGAGACTCAATGTTTGCAGTCTGACAAACCCCTTCTGTCACTTTCCATTCATTCTCAGTGGCCAGAAAGCTTACATTTACAGAAGGTTCTGTTGTTATTTCATCTCAAATTTAATTTGGGAATTTAAGACTTGGAGGGAGATTTACTGGAAGCAAAAGAAAGGATTAGAAAAATCTGTTTCCAGAAGCATTAAGTTAAAATACTCCTCAGTGACATTTCTGAGTTTAACTCCGTATTGTAATGCTTGACAAAGGTTTCTGATATTAATATCTTGCTTTTTTATTCCAATATTTTATTGGAAGAGGATTCCCTTGAAACATTTTAATAATTTGTTTACATATTTTTTGATAAACTGAAGCTTATCTGCCTTTGTTGGCCCTCAAAGACTCAGCTTAGACATTTCCGATTAGAAATAACTATCTTTTTTATTTTCTAGCTATAAATTGCACCTGTTTCAACTACTGATTTGGGAAGTGTTGTAGGTTAGAAATCCAAAATAAGCAGTTTATATTAAAGTAAATGAAGCTGACAAGGCAAAAAGTGAAATAGGTTTATCCAGTCTATACTGAATTCCAAGTAAATCTAAATTTTTTTCACCATTACCAGAAATCAATTAGACACATCTGAATGTAGGCTGCTGTTATAAGTCCTAAAGCAGACTAGTGGATGCACATCTTTGCCTACAAATCGTACTGCAATGAGGAGCTGCTGTAGCTGACCGTGTTCAACAGCAGGCAGGCAGATGGTGTGTAACGCCTGGTGCTCATATGTGGTGTTCCCACCACCTCAGTTGGTTGAAAAGCTAGAAAGTGGCTACAAAGATGTCACAGAATAAGACAGCAGCTTTGATACCTCATCTTTTTAAGACCCACAATAACTGAAGTTTTCCCACATTTTACTAAATCCCCTTTTTATATTAAAAACAACAACAAAAAAAAAACAATACTAATACTTCAGAGGAGCGGTGACCAGATTTAAAATAGCTGGAAAGTTGCCTCTTCAAAGTTATTCTCTTGTGGGTACAGGTGTTTATTTTCATTTCTATTTCATGAACACACTTTTCTACATTTATTTCTTTAAAACTATACCTACAACATTAGCTATTAACAACACTAGTTATGTAGAAGATGCAGACTCCCAGTTTCACTGAGTGATTTTTTTAGATTTCCTCAGTATTAAAATAATTCTTCATTTGTGAGGAAATAAATGGTTTTAAACAACGTTGTTTTGCAGGGTCAGATTAGTAGAGAGGGGATCACCTCACAGCCTGCCACTGATGGAGTCCGGAAAGGTAAATTGTTTGGATTTTTTTTTCTTTTTCTTTTTAAATGAGTGATATATAAAGTAAGTTGCTTTTCTCATTTCCTTTGCTCCCCCTGTGGGCAGATCCTGCCAGGAGTCAGAATCATCATTGCCAACCCAGAGACAAAGGGACCAATGGGGGAGTCACATCTGGGAGAGGTTTGCCAGCATTCATTCTCCAGGCATTCGTTTAACTGCTGAAAAATAACTTCCATTCATTGTATTTTCAGAATAGTAAAGCAGCATTTCTACATTTACTTGGCAACCACTGCTTCTGGGGAATGAATAATAGTCCGGATCTTCTTTTTGTTTAGTACACCATGACTTCCTTCCTTTCAGCCGTTTCTTCCCTTCTGCTAGTAAGACTGATGACTGTAATGTTATCAGTAAATGTAATGATGGTATTATGGTCTGTTTCATAAATTTCAGTCATCATAAAGCTATAAAATTATAGCTATATGACAAGTTTAATCACACCTCGTGTGCCACTGTTGCTTCACATCATGCATGTCTAATGGAAATCTGTCACCAAGCTTTATTTGACAGGAACGTTAACCTGGAGTCCACCATGTGGCCTAACGGCTGCTGCTCTTGTGTGTCTGTAGATCTGGGTGCACAGCGGCCACAACGCCAGCGGGTACTTCACCGTCTACGGAGACGAGGCGCTGCAGTCGGACCACTTCAACTCCAGACTGAGCTTCGGAGACACGCAGACCGTCTGGGCTCGAACTGGATACCTTGGCTTCCTCCGCCGGACCGAGCTCACCGACGCCAGTGGAGGTGAGAACAACTATGGATACAGTCGATTTGAGATTGATGTGGCTGATGCTGACCTTTAGTGGTCTTGTAAAACTGAGGGCAGGGTGCGACTACACTGATTTTAAGTGCTGCCAAGCTTAAAGGAATCCATTAGTCCTTTTCAATAGAGAGCAAAAAAATCCCCTAATGGTCTAAATGCTGTTTTATAGGCTGTTCCTCTCTAATGAGCAAAAAACAACTTTAATGACTCATTATTTATTTATAATTTTATGTCATAGTTGGTAGAGAATCTGAAAATATTACTGGACTTACTAATAAACCATGTTAGTTATTTTTGTGTAACCTCATCGGAAGCTCATTATAAAGAGTAAGTAGTCCTCAATACTTCAGTTATTATTTTATTATCATTCTGTCATTTGGTTCAACATCAAAACTGCTAAAAATGAGAAAACTTGGAATTTAAGGCAATTATTTGTAACTAAACCGTCAAATCTTCCATGAATAGACATCTTAAAAATATGCAGTTGTGCTTCAAGTCAGTGTGGATAGATGTGATTAATTGATCAAATTAATCCTTTAACACTAAAAAAGTTGATTTATTTTCTTCAAGTTGCAGACTTAATAGATGTGTGTGTGTGTCTGCAGAGCGCCATGATGCTCTGTATGTGGTCGGTGCTCTAGAGGAAGCAATGGAGCTGAGAGGGATGCGATACCACCCCATCGACATCGAGACCTCCGTCATCAGGACGCACAAGAGTATCACAGAGTGGTGAGGGACATGTCGTGCACACATGTAGCGTCACCACTCGCATAACAAGTTACTAAAACAGTGGACAAACACTCCTTGGGATGCTTTAGATCAGGGAACCTCAGTCCTGGTCCTCGAGGGCCTGTGTCCCGCAGGTGCCCTACCTAGGGCTAGGCAATATGGCCTATAACTGATATCACGATATATATCTCGTTTTAAAATCTCCTCTAAAACACTAAATAATGAATTCAACGTTATCATGCATTAAAAGCTTCTGGATGCTTCAGCCCTGCAAATGAGGCATGTTGCTGTTTTGCTGGTTTTCTAATGAGTAAAGACGCTAACACAATGGTAATCTAAATGCCAGCACAACAGTGGGTAACATGCAGCCGCTTCTCAGCCTACCAACTCAAAACTACGGCCACGCAAGACTGCGTAACTTTCTGTAGGTGTGTCCCAATTCAGGATCTGCACACTTCAAAGTGCGGATTCACGAAGCACTGTTCGAACTCAAAGGAGCCTCCGAATCCACCCTACAAATCTGCTAGTGATGAATCCTTCGCTGCCTTTTTTCTCCCAGAATTCATTGTGTACAAGACAGTAGCAAATAAGCAAACAAGCTCAGAAGAGTATGTTTTTGTTTTGTTTTTAAACTACACTTTGGTAGAAATGTGACAAAACCTAGTACAATAAAAACATGTTTGTTAAACGGTGAAATTGAAATTCTGTAATATTTGATATTGGTGGATTTTTAAGGGGTTAATGAAGTGTACCAGCTGGAAAACAACTGAGCCTCAGTTATTTATTTTTTTTACATTATTACCTACTCAGTGTTAACGTTCACTAAAGTGTCCTAGGATATGCAAACTTAATCATTCCAGAGGTTAACGTGATTCAACTTCCTATGTTGCTGCTATGGGAAATTCTTGTTGGCTTGGTAGGCTGTTCTATTTGACGTTAAGCAGACTTCGAAGTGTGGAGACTGTAGTCTGCACACGCCGAAGGGTACAGAACCTGAATTGGGACACAGCTTGTGTGTAGTGGTGTTGGGCAGGAAACAAAGAATTAGGATTCCGTTTCCATGGTTTTGGATGGTGTTAGACAGAAATACTTGCAGATACCAATCCTCTTACTTTTGGTAGGATCAGCGAGTATTGGCCCAACTCTACTTCCATCTCTTACCACTCGTAAGATAACTAGGTAGCTGCATACTCCATAGCTGTGTCCCAATTCAGGGTCGGAGTGTGCAGACTACGTAGTGTCCTATGTAGTCTGCACACTTCAAAGTCAAATGGGACAGCCTACCTAGCCAATGAGAATTTCCCATAGCAGCAACATCAGATTCTGAATCACTTAAACCTCTGAAATTCCTGTATACATACCATAGGACATTTTTTTTTAGAATTTAAATACCACATTTTTTTTTTCTGAGCTTGGTTGCTCATTCACCACCGTCTTGTGCGCAATGAATTCTGGGAGAAAAGAGGCCGCGAAGGATGCATCACCAGCAGGCTTCGTTTGAGGCCAAACGAAGTGCGGATGTGTAGGATGGATTCGAAGGCTCCTTCGAAATGGGACAGTGCTTGGCGCACCACGATGACGTATGTACAGCTCAAGTCTCCATGCCTTTTTCCTGAACAACGCGCATGTGTGAAGGAGAGTTTTCTGGGTGGGCGGTGGAGTGAGATGTCTCTCTGCTGTGAGTGAGGAGCTAAACCACAAAGAAAATTACATTTTGACGCCTTAAAATGCTGCTGTAACAGTTTATCCTTGATATTCGCAGTATAGCTACTTTATATATCACACGTAAAACTTTTTCTGCTGAACTACCTGTAGCATTGTTAGTTCCCAGGTGTAAAAGGAGGGATTTTTGGCTACAAAAATGTTTTTCTCTGTCTTCAGTGCGGTGTTCACATGGACCAACCTGCTTGTGGTGGTGGTGGAGCTGGACGGCTCAGAGCAGGAGGCCCTGGATCTGGTCCCTCTGGTTACCAACGTAGTGCTGGAGGAGCACTACCTGATAGTCGGCGTGGTGGTCGTAGTTGACATCGGTGTCATACCCATCAATTCTCGCGGTGAGAAGCAGCGCATGCACCTGCGCGACGGCTTCCTGGCGGACCAGCTAGACCCCATTTACGTGGCCTACAACATGTAGCGCCCTCTGGTGGACGATTCAGGGAGTCTGTGACAGAAGAGAATGAAAGAGTTTGTAGCCCAAGGGGAGAAGGAAGTGGACAGCATGTACCCTGAGTTTTTCCTCTCAGGCAGCGCTTACTCCTAAGCTAGCCCAGCTAGCTCCCAGTTATTAGCATGGATGATGCTAGTAACCCCCAACCACCCCCATTTGTGCCGAATGTTTACCGAATTGTGGCAATCTTTTAACCGGTGGCGGTAGAGGACAATCTTTCACATTGCAAAGTTTCTGGCTTTTAAAACTACGAGTGGCTCGCTTTATATTTTCCTGTTGCTCTTTTTTATTTTAACATCATTGGAAAAGTTCAGGCTATTTTTTGAAAATACATAATACAAATAGATGTTTTGATAAGAGCACAGAATCTAAAGGAACCTGAGGTACGTCCGTTTCATGTAAGCCTGGGTTTTTGTTTGTGTTTTCCAGTTATTTTCTAAGAAGTTGCCCCATCTCAGCAGGGAATCAACACGCTAACATTCATATACAAACAGCTGCAACTTTAACCATTTTCCATTAAAATCAGCAGCTTCATCTGAAGCCGAACAGTTAACTCATATCATGTAAGTATGTACAAAAAGAAACTGATTTAATTTATTTTGTTTCTTGTTTAGAAGTATATAACAAGACATTCAAGAATGTTTTGTTCTTGAATATTTGCTAATATAAAGTTAAAAAAAAAAAAAAAGCACTGTACTATCTAGAGTGAAACAGACTCACATTAAGCATTATGAAAAATAGAAATATATAATTAAATTTTATATTAAAGACCAGTTAAAACTAATAGTGGACAAAAAGATTTTGTCTGTATTTTGGTCTGAAATGTGTTAAGTGTGTTGAAACTGAGTTTTATTCCAGTGTTAAAAAGAACAGTTCTGACCCAAGATAATATAAAAACTTTTTGTTTAGGTCACTAAATCATCATATTTTGAGGGTAAAGATAAGTTTTTCCAACAACTAGTGCTACAAAGCCAAATTTCACATGCCCTTTGGCTTGGAAAGGTTTTGAGTAAAATGACCCAATAGAAGCCTCTCTTGTTGTCTCTTCTATTATGTCATTTGATTTAAAACTGTTAAAATGTACAAAAAGGGTTAGTTTTGGGGAAGGAAATTCTAATTTTGAGGGAAATTTGGTATTTCAGAATATTTAAAACGAAACTCTTCCATGAAAGGAGACTTTACCTGATGCGGGACTTTGCTGCCCTCTAGTGGTGATCAAGAGGAATGACAACAGGTCTGTTTTCACTGGGATAAAACTCCTCCTCCAGGCAGCAGAACTGGGCCCGTTCTGTTTTCACACTTCTGGCTCTGAGATGAAAGTTTTCTCCAAGTGTGAGGAAGCAGCGCTGCAGCTGTAAATATCAAAGTGAGGAGTCATATTTTTACACGGACAGATCAATCAGGGCTCGAACAATGATGTCACAACAAGAATCAAAGTGTTTTATCAGAGACCCTTTAACTCATGAAAGAGCTGCAGAGAGGTCGACGCTTCGTTGTCTTCGGATGAGAATGTTCTACCAGTTTCTTTTTTTATGATAAAAAGCACTTTCTTCACCGTTTCCTCTTTCTTTTATCAAAAATGTACGTCCCAGTTTTTTAAAAAAAGGTTTTAAAAAATGTCTTATTTGAGTTGGTCATGTCTTTCATTTAAATAAAAGTTTCAATGATAAAATGTGTTTGTCTCATTAATTCTAATGTGTATGAAATAAGTTTTAAAAACGTGTTGACGCTGTCTTGACCTGGAGGACGACTAAACTTTCAACTCTGAGGAAGACTTATGATTCTTGATAATACAACAGCTGACATTGAAACATGACTGGAAACTATCATTATTTTTCTATCTCCCCTTAGGGTCAGCCAGAGCCTTTCTGGTGCCCCAAGCGGAGTTGATTTGGGGGTCCCCTTTAGACCATCTCAGCTTAACTTTTACTGTAAATGCATTCATTTGCATAATTTGTAGTTGCCCTGCATCCTTCTGGTGTCACTTCAGCGATTATTTTTAACCTTACTGAGGTAGAAAATTCAGAAAAATGGCTTAGTATTTTTACTTGATGTAAGCGTGTGACACACTGACCTTGTATTTAACCAGTTTAATGACTTTTGTTTTTAAAGTACAGATATATAAAATTGCAAAATCAATCTTCCACTATAGTTAATGCTTTAGTCAAGTTGACCTTGACTTCTTACGTTAGCGAACCTCAAAAATGAAAGAGCACAAAATCTGTCATGTACCAACCACAACTTTGTTTCCCATGTAAATAGTAATAGTAATACGGTTGCCAATTATGATTAAATAGTATAAAGTATACCATTTTATTTAAATTATTCAGTGGCTTTTTTTCATATTTATTCTATTATCTTGAAATAATTAACACCGAGTCATGTGACCAAAACATATTGCATGTTGGTCAGGCAGGTAGGCAACTCATTGATCCTAATGATCCACCGGATGGTCGGGTGGGTCAGCCACACTGAAGTGTGACTGACCCACCAGCCATTTTAGAGCTGAAGAAGCATTTTGAATGAGAAGTAAAATGTTTTCAAGAGTCAAAAAGACGTCCAGTTCCTTTGATTCAAGCTCTTGGCAGGTGATGGCAGCAACGCATCTTAAAATAAGGTGGAACAGGGTGTTTAACATTTAATCTCCTGGACTATGACAGAGCTGTAATCTGCATTTGTGGATTTCAGGATGAACTGTATTCACAGTGATTTCTGGAAGTCGGCCGGAATCCATGCAGTGATTAGAGAACCATGTCTGGTTTTAATGCTGCCTGAAGAAACAAACATCCACATTTGTCATTTATCCAATGATACAGAGATTCCTCCTGATTTTCTGAATCTTTGGATGTCATCATTACACTGTAGATCAGGGATCAACTCCAGTCCTTGAGGGCCCAGTGACCTGCAGACGTGAGATGTTTCCCTGCAGCAACACGTTTCAGATGATTGGTTCTAGAGAACGACGGATTGAGATTGACTAATTATAGCCTTAAAAAACATATTCGGACGGAGTTTTGCAGATTAAATGCCGATATATTCTTAATTACTTATAAAACGGTAAACGCTGTCAAGTGTCGGGATCGCACAGAATGATGTTGCGCTGTTTGTCCACTAGATGGAGCTCTGACTGCATTCAAGCCTCCGTCCTCACCGGTCAAGTAGAACATGATGACAGGTTTATAATGACGTTGCGAAATTAAGAATGATTCAACATGTTTCCAGTGTCAGGTTAACTCTGCCATGTGTAGAGATGCTGTGCTTCGTGGCGTCGGTCATGCATTACATTTAAGTTGCATTGCTAAAGTGTTGTAAACTGAGCACAAGTTATGTTAGCAATGACATCACTGATTATCCCGACCTAGCACAGCTTTAGCTAACAGCTTACAAGCCAAGATTTGTGCAGAACTTAACAAGCTGCTGGGGATCTATTCATTACCTGCAGGTCAATGACCCTCAAGGACCAAGATGCTGATCCCTGTTGTTGATAGTGGATCTTCAAAGTTGCAATTTTACTTTGAGGGAGATTTTTCTAAAATTGTTAAACTTTTAGATATAGTTTTTCCCATCTTGGTGAACCTCTGTTCATCTCTACATCTGAGGCTCTGCCTCTCTAAAATACTTCTTTTACACCCAGTTATGTTACTGACCTGTTGCCAGTTGAATTTATGACACTGCTCAAAAAAATAAAGGGCAAAAAACACATCATCACCATGTAACTCAGTCACTTCTGTACTTCATCAGTCTGTGCAGTTAGGAAGTAACACTAGTTTTGAGTCAGTTCCACCTGCTGTAGTCCCCATGCAACAGACAACAGGTAGTAATGAGAGGAATTTAGCAAGACAACCCTTATAAAGGGATGGGCCTGCAGGTGGAGGCCACAGTTCAGTGCTCAGCTGCTCAAGTAGTGCAGATCATCCAGAGAGCATGGCGGAGAAGCCGAGAGACATGCCAGAATACCAGGATATGTGGAAGGCGCCGTAGGAGGAAAAAAATCCAGCAGTAGGAACACCATCTGCTCCTTTGCATACAAAGGAATACAAGGTCTCCCTCCTCACCTACCAGTGCATTCATGGACATGCCCCTCTTTACCTACAGGAACTCCTCACTCCTCACAAACCCTCCGTTCTACAACCACAAGCACCCTCCAAGTTCCCAGAACCAAACTTCGTAGCATGGGTGATCGGGCCTTTTCAGCTGCTGCCCCAAGACTGTGGGACCACCTATCAGACCACCTGAGAAGTCCAGTCTTTAGAATTTTTTAAGCAAAACTTGAAAACCTTCCTTTTTGAAAAAATCTCCTAAATAGTATATTTTTTTTCTATAAGTACTTTGAGATTACTGCAATATGAAGTGCTATACAAATAAAATTTATTATTCTTTGTGCAAGGAGGAACAGGAGGAGCACTGTCAGAGCCCTACAAAATTACCTCCATCAGACCACTAATTTACATGTTCCTGCTACAAACTGTCAGAAACAAACTCTGTGAGGGCCACAAAACCGTGCAGCCTGACAGGCATTTCCAGGAACACCAGTACTGGCAGACTGACGGCCNGTGAGGCCGGGTCTCACAGCCCAAAGCCGTGCAGCCTGACAGGCATTTCCGGGAACACCAGTACTGGCAGACTGACGGCCTGTGTTCTTCAGATTCACACTGAGGACATGTGACAGATGTGAGAGTCTGGAGACACCATGGAGAACGTTCTGCTGCCCACAACATCTTCCAGCATGACCGGTTTGGCAGTGGGTCAGTGGAGGCATATCCCTAGAGGGCCACACAGACCTCCATGTGCTAGCCAGAGGTACCCTGACTGCCATTAGGTACCAGAAGATCATCAGTCCCACTGTCAGACCAAATGTGCAGCAGTTGGACCTGAGTTCCCTCTGATGCATGACAATGCTCGGCATGCTCATGTGGCTGGAGTGTGTCATCAGTTCCTGCATGATGAAATTATTGATGCTATGGCCGGACCTGCCCATTCACAAGACCTAAATCCAGTCCAGCACATCTGGGACATCACATCTCGCCCCATCCACCACTGCCACGTCGCACTCGACGGTTCAGGAGTTGACCGATGCCCTGATCCAGGTCTGAGAGGAGATTCTTCAGAAGAACATTTGTCTCACCAGGAGCCCAGACGTTGTAGGGAGTTCATACTGGCAGATGGAGGCCACACACACTACTGAACCACACTGTGGTCATGAGGAATTTCTGAATCCAGACCTCCATGGGTTAATGTTGACTTTCGTTGCTCACTTACGTGATTTTGTTCTCAACACATTCCACTATGTAATGAATAAAGATTTTCAACTGAAAGTGCTTGTTTTGAGCAGTGGAGTTGTCAAATCCTCCTCCAGTCGTTTTAGATCTGAACCAGTTTCCTTTAAAGCTTCTACAGCTGTGTTGCTGCCATCATGTGCAAAATGAGCTCATATTTCCATTAAATGGCTAAAATGTCTTACTTTAAACATCTGACATCTTGTTTATGTTCCACTGGGAATAAGATATGGGATTGTGAGATATGCTAATTATAGCATTCCATTTTATTTTAGAATTTACTCAGCATCCTAACTTTTTTGTAACTAGGGTTGTAGATTTATGCAGTTGAGAAAAAAAAAGTCTTACCTTCGGCTGTCTTCGGAGATCTTATTCTGCAGATCTTTGCGCAGGTCTTCGGTTCTCTCAGATTTAATATACTCAGCAGCCTCTCTGGAAGCAGTCTCCTAGTTACAGGTGTCAGTTTTTACAGGAACTGCTTCAGCAGAGTTAAGTTCCAGCTGATCAACATCATCCACAGTAATGTGAAAACTGCTTCTAGAAAAACACACTTTCATAGCTAATGTTTCAAACAGGACGGGAGCAGAAATCTGGAAAACCTCTGCATCAGACATGTGGTTTAAAAAAAGAAAAAGGAGCCACAGAGACTTGTTGATACATTTATTTCCTCCATGTTAGCACATAGAATATATTTATATACATATTGCTAGCTAAAGTGTCAAAAAAATGGGAGCATAAAAAATGTGGACACGATTAATAGTTTACATGTGGACAGAGAAGAAAATCATGACCTACAAAAATAACAAATGAACCTTTATACTGATTTTATTCCTGTTAAATGTACTTAAAGTACAAGAGGGAATTATGTAGTACTCACACAGTATTATATACCAAAACATCCTGGAATAATAGCAGTGAAAAGTCCAGTTATGGGTTGACCCTCTCATCGATTTACTGCCTTTTTCCAGCTGATAACAGCCTCACGTGTGTAAAGCTCAACAGACGCTTAATTAAAAATCCAATAAACAAATTGTCATATTGCATCACTCTGAGTGGAACTACGTCTTTAACAGTTTACCCATGCAGGTAAAAACCAGAGATTCAAAGTGGAATGACAAAAAGACACAAAATGTTTGGACTGGGAGGACTGGTAACAAACAGCTGGGAGAAAGAAGCTGCACGTGTAACAAAACATGCTCCTTTCAATAAACACGACGCCCCAGAAAAATTAAATGTTTCAACACACTGAAGCTGTGGGGTGAAACCAAACTGGAAAAAAACACTGAAAATGACACAAAAGCTTGATATGACGACAGCTGTACATGGTACAAAACTAGAACTAACAGTCATCCAGATCAATGAGAAAAAAATGAATTAATTTACAATGTGCTTATATGACGAAGGGTTTATTGACAGAGTGACATATTTACATGTAGTGCAATGATAAAAAGAACACAACGGCACTTTTGACTTTCAGAAAGCCGGCAGAAGAGAACTGTGACCATGACGAGCACATGAGATCCAGAGATTTACAAAAAAAAAAAGAGGAAATTTCTGCTCGTAAAGTCAAACAAGCATCCTTAACAGCTGCGTTTATAAGATCCAACAAAATACCCTCGAAGGACTGTCCTGATGTATAAAAATCCTCTGGATATGGACCTTGCTATTGACGACAGGGATGTCACTTTATTATGAAATCGTGTTTTAATGAACATTTTCAATTATTTCCCTCCTTCTTCTCGGGTTATTAGTACAAAATACATCATCAAGTTCCCATAAATCTGACAGTGAGTCATGAAGGTCACAGAAACCAGACGTGTTTATTCTGCTTTTAGCTGTTTCTAAAGCGAGAACCAAAACATACGATGAGGCCTCTTTTCATTATTACGGTCCTCGTCTGTGAAACAGCCTGCAAGAGAACCTCAGGGCTGCAAAGGCTTGTTTTTAAAAAGAAGCTCAACACCGAATTTCTTAGATTTTAACTGCATTTTATTTGATCTTATTTTATACCATTTTATTTTGTCGTTTTTATACCTACCTACATGCAGTTTAAAGACAGAAATTAGAGTCATGTTTGTGCACACTGGGGAGGGGCAACTGCTTTGTGTGTGTATGCATGTGTGTGCGTGTGTGACTATGTGAAGGAGACCGAGTATTTCCTTTTGTTATTGCCATGTTANATGTGAAGGAGACTGAGTATTTCCTTTTGTTATTGCCATGTTATCTAGTTTGGTGTGTAAAGACTTGTTTTATTTTAATATGCATGAATTGCTTCCTTTTTTATGATGTAATGCACTTTGTGTTGCCTTTGGCATAAAAAGTACTTTATAAATAAAGTTTGATTAGAATCATTGCAATGTTTTTCCTGTGTGTCAGTCTGCAGTCAAACCCCCTCCAGAAACAAACTGTAAGGACTGCTAAGTCTTACTTTCTTTCTGGTCATGTCACTACTACAAACAGACCTGCTGTAGCAGACTGTGCTAAGCAGCAGGCGGTCACACGAGGGACGGACACTAATTCATGTGTGCGTTTCCTTTCTCGGTAAACTAGCTGCTGAGTCCAAATATTGAATTGTCAGAGTAAGACCGCTTATGTTTGTTACTCTTTCATTTACATAGTAAAATCTAAAATACCAACAAACATCTCTTCTCAGAGTCTTGCTTTGTGTTTATCATGTTAGGAGAGCGCCATGTGATCATTTATTCAGTTTTTGAGGCAACATACCAAACGTATTATAACTTATTTAACTTTGAGATTGCTTGAACCATACGTCAAGCTGATACTAGACCATTATCTGATGGATCGCATGACTACTTTGAATGGTCTCCACTCTCCGCTCTCTTCATTCAAGCTGATATTTGAAGAAAAAAGTGACAACCCTACTTGTTGGAACTATGAGCAAGGATGCACATGGACATTTTAAGGACCGTGACACTTTAATTTCAATTAAAAGCAAATGTTTGGCTTAACAGTTTAAAATGATGAAGAAATTTCTTATATCCTCTCACCAAAAGGGAGGATCTGGGACAAGAGAGAAGGAATCTAGGAAGTTTAGAAAGAAATAAAGATGCTTGCTTGTCTTTGAGAACAGAGTGTAAGAGGCAGCAAAGTCAAAAACAGGAAGCCTCAGGGAGCCTTTGGAGATGAAGTTTGGTACAAAAGAGACCATATAGTCTAAATAAAAACAAAACACCTCAGGTGAGCATCTACACAGACATTGTTTCTTATTCACATCTAATGAATGTGAGTCAGAAAGGCAGAAATTGGGATCAAAGCCCAGCTGCAGACTGGGAAATAATTTTGTTAACTGATATTTGTTGTCCAAAAGAAAAACAGACTGATGGCAGCTTTTCCTTTAAAAAAAAACAAACAAACAAGGTGTCGTTGGGGAGGTGTGTAGTTCAACTGGTTGAGCAGCCGCCTCACGTACAGAGGCTACAGAGTGCCAGCCTGGAGCCCGTTGCTGCAGGTCATTCCCCACCCCCTCAGACCCACCCTTCCCTCTCCAGTCACTTTTAAAAATCCTTTAAAAAATGGTGTTTATTAAACTGGAACTCCTACAGAATCCTTCCAGATGATTCCACATAACATGCCATTCTGGGAAGGTTGAAATAAATAATGCAAATAAGATTCTAACGGTAAGACATTCAAACCTAAATTTAATGGGTTTTAATTTAATTTGCCTACACCCCATCTTTAATTTCAAGCAACTTTACCTTTAAAAAGTTTTTGCATATTGATAAAAATGAATAAAGGTCACACCTCATTATTGACTGATCATTTCAACAATTTAAAAAGGTAAAAAAGTAATCTGAAATTCAAGATGTGGTTTTCTGGATTAATCCGCTTCGTCTCCTGCTGGTATTTCTTCTGTCATTTGCAAGAATCCACTGCGTTCCTTTTGGTTTCTCTCAGACGAAGAGGAATTTGTAACAGGTTTATATTGTGCAGTTACCGTGGTTACACCTGCATAACAGCCTCCTTCGCAGTCAGAGCTGAAGCACAGCAGAGAGGGACAAGGCTTGAAAGTTGAATTAATTTGCATTTTAGGGCACATTTTACATTCCCAAGTCCTGCTTTTCTAAAATTTTAATAAATGATCCGTTATAGCCTCTTAAATAAATGAATTTGCTGCTTTTTTTCCAGCTTAATCATCAACGTGAATCTCTAGATTGGTTAGATAAAGAAACGTCAAACTTTAAGTATTTTGTGTCATTAAATAAATTAAATCTATAAAACAGACGGAAGCTAGTAGCTACTGAAAAAATGTAGGTGAAGGTGAAATCATTCAAGAACAATTCTTGGTAACCAAACGTCACTGAAGTGTTTCAAAAACATCCTTACAAGTTGAAATTGCTTCTGGCAAGAGGCGAACGGAAACCTGACTGACTGTTTAAGAACGTAAAACTGTCACCATAAACTAACAGCTATGCAGCATGTAATGTGGAATTTTCCCACAGCATATATTAGCTACAAGATGGAGGAAATGACTTCTCATTCACAGCAGGAAAGTTTTTCTAAACATTAACGCAAAATCTGACATCTACGTTGAGCTGAATTAAAGTTCTGGTAACTATCTAAGTTTACTGCATTCATTTCCCAAATATTGATTAGAAATATTTGTAAAGGCAGCATGACTATCAGAGTTTGTGAATAATTTTCCTCTGTTCAGGTGATCGTCATAACTGAGGAAAGTAAAGAAAAAAAGAAAAAAGCTTTTGTGGATCCAAGCACTGTATTTATACACCACTAACTCTGGACATCCAGCGTGGGGAAGATAAACTAAAAAATTATTAACTGATCGTTAATTTTTGCATATTGTTTGATACTGGTTCATCGCTTATCCAACACCAGAGGACATCTGGTCTTTTATTTTACTGTAATGAATGAAAGAAAACGAACTATGAAGCTATAAAACATGCATGGAGCCTCAATGGAAGTAAAGAGGATGAGAAAAAAACAGGCACTGACCACCAACAACAGCATACGCAGCGAGAAAGTCTTAGCTATTCATTTCTGATTTTTTTTTAAAAAAGAAAGATTAATTCAGAGTGTACATCACTATAAAAATGACTAAAATATACATCATGTTTGACGAAGATGCCGGACAGATAGGAGGACTCCTTTCAGATAAACACTAGAAAATGAGCAACCTTTTTTGGCGACACTACAAGCCTTTGGATTGTTAAAAAAATGAAATGTGCAAAAATAATAATTTAAACCATGTTAAATGTTGTTACCTCCCAAAGATCCAGCACAGGAAAAAAATGTACATTTCCTCAATTTAGAGCAAACTTTTATATCATACTCATAAAAACAGTCTTTTCAAGAAGGAAACCAAACAAATCCATAATTATATAAATTATGATAATCATTACACATGGAAGATTTGCTCCGCCGGCATCTTTTAAGGCCGACTTTCTGACCCTGTTCCCAATGAGCGACTTGAAGATTTTAGGTAGAATTTTTATTTTTTTTAAGAAAAGGTGCAATTCATCAAACAGATTTGTGAAAATTCAGTATTCAGTATGCTACGCAGTTTTTTCCAGTTTTCTTTCTTTTTTTTTTTTTCCTTTTGTCCGGTTTTCGCTACGAAAGCAGAACGAGTTGAAGTTGCGGTATGTTTCTGGGTTTTTTGTGAGATCCATGGAGTTTGTAACATTTACAGTAAGAAAAACTTCTTTTTAAAAAAATTCAGGTAATAAAATGTTTGTTCCTACACACTTAAATAACACAATCTCTGACACAAAATCAGCACTTCAAACAAAAAAAAAATAGAAAAATCATACCATGACTCTGCATCCGAGCCATGCTCCGGAGCAGGATGGTCACGATTTAAAAAACCCAAATAAACCACAAGGAGAAAAAAATTCATACAGTGGGTAAATTAAATAATAGAATAAAAAAAAGGAGAGGAACAAATTACTTGCCACATAAAACAAAAAACATAGTCCGCAAAGTTTTTAGGAAGGCAAGTGGAGAAGCAGGAGGGAAGAGTGTGTGTGTGCTGCAGACTGACTGACAGGATGAAGAGGAGGAGGAGGACGAGAGCCGACGATGTGCTGTGTGAGACCAGAGCAGGATGGGGGAGGGAGGGAGGCTTGTTCATCTCTTCCTCCGGCAGGTTCGTTTGTGATCGGCGTGCCAGTGCTCCTGCTGACACTTGATGGAGCAGTATGAGGTGTTCCAGCAGCAGTGGTACATGGCCTCCTCTTCACAATTATAACACTGAAAAACACACAGGACACGGGTCACCGAGAGCAAATAAAAAACAAAAACAACTTGATATTTCAAGGAAACATGGGTCATATTGGGAGAAATGGGGCGTTTCCATCTCTGGTAAGTGTTGATATTGGTCTGCTGTTATTTGTGGGTGCTTCTCTGAATGTTTTCAGGTGCAGTAGGTGATGTGATCGGGTCCTGATGATGGAGTAACCCTTTATTTAACATGGACAAATGCATAATACATTGCTTCATGAAATATAAATTGCATGCATACAGGTTTTTAGCCGAGGCTCATTGGCAATTTCTGTGTTGATGTTCAGGGAGTCATGTAAAAACTGTATTTTCTTTTGTTTTGTTGCAGGCAAGGAAATTTTAAAACCAGAATGTTTTGTTATTTTGGCCATGAACCTACTCCTTCTGTTAAAGGCGAAATAAGTAGTCTTCCTAAAGTAACACCTAGTGNTGGTGTTAAAGTAGTCTTCCTAAAGTAACACCTAGTGTTTCAAATCAGAACTGCATTGTGAGAGGATGGCTCTTTTATGGAGAACGGAGAACATAGCGCCAGCAAACATGATGATGAGCGAAGGTGATTCACACACACACATTACGTTGCTATGCTTTACAATGCTAGCGATAATTTCATGCGCTAATTTACGTTAGCATAAAAGAGTGCAAACAAAACCGTGGGGAGTCCCATGATTGGTTAAGGAACCAGGAAGTAGGGAAGAGCTACACAATGCAAAGTTATTCCGTCAGGTAACTCTTATTTTGAAGGAGAAAAACATGACAAAAACACTGTTAATGTAGAGAGACAGGAAACTTCCTTTTATCCCTTGCAACAAATAAGAACATTTTAAATAATTTTTACAGAAAAAATCCTAATTATTTAGCCTTTAATAAAATCTCTGATGTGAGACAGCAAAAACTGATGTGTCACTGGTCCTCCTTGGTAGCAGAGCTGTATGTATAACACGCTCTGGTACACTTTGTGGCTTGGCATTAACATTTCACAGATTATGCAGCCGCCCGCTGCAGAAACGTCCTGGAGAACTTAATTTTAACCTTTTACCTGCAATATGTGAAATATTACACAGCCTATAAAAGATATATAAATAAATAATTAAAGCACCTAAACTTATCTAAGCCTCCATCTTTACTGGATTTATTTGGATTGATTTGGCTGTCTGTCCTGTTTCTACTCCCTTTTCTTTTCAATCCTTTTCTTCTGATTGGTTGAGCAGGGAGGTCAGTTATCGTATTTTGTTTCGTGTAGCTTCTACTTTTTCTTTTCTTTGGTTTCCTTTGTTATTTTTCCTCGGCCTATTGTGAGGATGGGAAAACAATTGACACAGGTGACACGTACGGGAGTCAGATAACAAAAAGGCTTAGTTATATATAAATCGTAGCTTTTGAGAGGTGTAGTGAAGGTTGTTTTCAGTTAGTTGGGGGGACAGCTGCAGAAGCGAATACTTCTCTCAGCCTTGAAGCTGCATAACAGGACAGATTGCAGACTCCCATACACACACATACACACACATACAGACGCAGGGAGTGACTTTTGACAGAGATGGTTTGTTTAATATTCGAATAGAACAGCACACACACACACACATATACAGCCTCAGAGCCAAACTGGACCGGTATCTAGGGTGGAGAGTAAGTATAAAATAAGAAAACACTTCCTGAGTGCTGAGACTCTACTTGCATCTTGTAGCACTTGTTTCTGCTTCTAATTAGAGTCTCCAGATATATCTGCAGGAAAATACTCATGTAATCTTTTTGCTTCTAAATAAAATGATTGAAAGTTAAATCTTAATATATTCGCCGTAGGAAGATGTTTCATGTTGTGTCTGCAACAGCCATCACTTTTAAAACAGCAGAAGAATCAATGATTCATGTGACGTAAAATCAGGGGGGAAGTTATTGAGTAATCATTCATTCATTATGTAAATGGTGGTTAATTAAATGAACACAACACTGCTTGTTTAACACTAGACCAGACACCAGCTGTAATTTTAATTACATTTACATTACATTTAAACCCTAATTCTCTTTATATACAGCTAAAATAATATCAAATAATACTTTATAAAATTAACTATGAAGCAACAAACTGCCAGCACAGATAACGTCTTTTCTCCTGACGTAACTCCTGCACGCAGCTTTGCAGCATGAGCTGCAGGGGTTGGAGTTTCTTGTTTTCCCCCCACCTCCTCCACACCTGGTACCACCTCCTTATAAGAGTCTGCTGCACCTTTGGATTGTGCTGCAGTCCTCGTTGTTCTGCCTCCCTTCCTACTGTTTTCCGTTCACAAACTCCACTCCAAGTTCCTCTGCCTGCTGCTGCAGAAATTTCCTTCCAGCTAATTGAGTGCAAGAGCACTTCCTGAAGATAATATGGGCATTTATTCCAGCAAGGTCCGGTATTTTGTAAAATAACGCATGAGCATATTACCCTTTATAGAATAGCGCCTAATCTATGGGAGAATATCAAAACTAAAAATAGAACCATGCAGAACTCCATGAGGTTAAAAAGACCATGTGTGGCCAACATAGGTAGAAGTGACCAAATTTCCTCTGTTCTTTGCATGCTGAATATTAAAACTTGTTTTAAGGAAAATTCGGTTTTAGAAAAAGTCAGGGATCAGCAAGGCTTCATTGTTTTATTTGAATATGCAAGTTTCAACCACCTTGGCCACTCTAGTGTTAAAAACCTTGTTTTATGGTTTAACCAACGATCACCAGCAGCTTTGTTTAACATGACGCTGCATGTTTGTTAGCTTGATGTGAAGATTTACGCTGACTGGAAAACGATTATCGCTTTTCAGAACATGAAACCACTTGCCTCCTATTTGTGCTCACACCTGTGCATGTCAATAAAGATTAGAAAGTCAAAGTTAATTAACTGTGTGTGGTTTTATGGAAAGTGGATGTTTTCATTTTGTTGACTATCAGTGAAATACATAAAGTTTTTAAGAGGTACCCTCTTAGAAACTGATGTGCATTTTTATACTTTTAAATGAGTCGATTAATTCTTTAGGTTCTTATGAACAGTGTTTATGGCTGTGAATCAATATAAACTGAAGACTCATCAGATTTGTTGATGTGTCGGGTTACAGCTCAGTTCACTCACCCACTGCTTCTTCTTAGTCTGGGAGATGAGTTGTTTGTGCTGGGCCATCAGCTTCTTCACCTCCTCCAACAGCTCTTCTTTACACTTGTCCTTCACCTGCTTGCTCTTCCTCTCCATCTCCGCCTGAGCTCCGGCCACTGCCTTACTCACTGCTTGCCGCTTCTCCTCCTCCATCTCTGCACGGAGCTGAAGGGACGGACATCAGTGGGACATGTTGGGTTACGAGCTGCAGCGGAGCAGATGTCTTCAGTCATCAGACACCAACGTACCTTCTCCAGAGCTTCCCTGACGACCCTCTCCGTCTCCCTCTGGTTGTCAGCCTTCATCATCTCCTTCACGTCATTGAAGACCTTTGTATACTTCTCGTGGCACATGTTCTGGCAGGCGCCGTCGCTGTTGGTCTGGGTTCCGCGGTGCAGCGTGCGCGGCGACCCTCCGCTCGCCTTCTTGGTCTGCGTGGACACCGACAGCTTCTCTGGCTGCTGGGGCGCCGAGGACACGGGGATCTCCTGGCTGGAGCTGACCGCCTCCATCTCCGGCTCTGGGTCCTGGTGAAACAGACGATTAATGGACAAATTAAGTCCAACTGAATCCAGAGGGATTCAGAGGGTGAGCAGCCAAGTGCTGCTGATCGAGTGGACTTTATTACTGATGGTCTGCAGGTGTGAACTCTTTACAGCTTGCTGTTCACTTTAGTTTAATACATCCTGAATTCACTACTAAACAGGAAAAATTACCCTGGAACATTCCTTTAATATATATTTACAATCCATTTTTGTGTCTTTTCATACGCATTCTTACCTGGAAATAGAAATGAAATTCTATATTTTTATAACTGTAAAAGAACCTGTCACAGTTTAACAGTAATACTGATGGTTTGTTTCTATCATAGTTCCTCGTAGGAGGTTATTCTGGCTGGTAGGGCTGCACGACATGGCCTAAAAAATTTCAAACAAAAAAAAAAAACCTTGTAAATACCATGAATAAAGTTGGGTTTTTCACTGTATAAAATGGCTGCATATCTTTAGTGATATGCAACGTGACTGCTTCCACGATCTCTTTCCACCAGGTTCTGTTCTCATCATACAGGATCTGCTGTGAAAATAATTCCCCTGATGTTGATCTTCTCTTAAAGGGGAATTTGTGGGCTGCAGCTGCTTTCTGCATCATGTAGAAAGCAACATTTCTCACAGCAGTTCAACGACATTCCTGCTGCGACCCGAGTGACAGCTGACTAAACTATCTGTCAAACACTGTTCTGATTACGATCTGGAGTCTCAGAACCTCTCTGATTTTTGGAGAACCAGTTCGCGTTTACACCAGTTTAACCAGAACCAGTGAGAAGCTTTTAAACTAATTCTGCAACATGTTGGTCTTTGTTCCAAGTCTGCGTCACAACTGAACCAGCTCCTAATAACTGAGAACACTGGTCCTTTGTGGGAATGAGCTCCTCCATATTGGCTGTATTTCTTTTTAAACAGAAATCATAATACAACCCCAAATACTCTACACCTGATCCAGGTCTCACACCTGCAGCATTCACAGCTTTACAAATCTCTTTAGTCATAATCCTGGTCATCTCTCCTGTGCAGCGTACTGTTTGAGAGTTGAAAAAAGGAGTTTGTTCTTGATTTCAGAATTGTCCAGGATTCTATCGCAGCCTAAAACATTTGTGTTGCGTTTCATTCCCTACTTTCGCCACGAAGAGGAAGAGGAGGAAGAGGAGGCAGCTGCAGTGCAGAGAGAACAGAGTAACTGCGTGTTTGTGCAAAACTGAGCTAATAACTACGGAAGCCTGAGGAGAGCATTTTCTGGGCATATTAAAGAAAAAAATTTCAGATTTTTATAAAAATAAATCATAACATAAAATCATAAACATCAAATCTGTAATAATCAATAAAACTGATATGAAACCGATTAATTGGCCAGTCCTTCTGGCTGCTTGATTCACACCAATTTAAATAAATTTTAGAATAATTAACTTCATGTGTCATTACTGCAACATCAAAACAAATGTGCTGATTTTAAACAGAAATAAGAGCTTTGTCTTGTTTTTAAAAAGATGTCTTGATGAAGATTTTTTCTCTTTTATTCCTTCTGTCACTGCAGCTAATTGTTCCTGGTGGTCATGAATTTACATCCAGTGTTCTGCATAAAACACTAAATTTGTAATTTATTGACTGGTTGCAGATTAAATACGTAATCCTTACACAATAAAAAAAAAATAAAAAATCTAAACCAATAAATGCATCTTATTTGCCATAGTTGAGAAAGTGACTGTGGACTCACACTTGCTTCTTCTTTGGGTTCGATAATTTGAGTCCGACGGCTTTTCTTCGCCTTGGGCTCCTGGCTGCCTTTGAGCTGCAGGGAAAATAAGTGAAAGAGTAGATCAATTTGACATTAATGTCAGATTTAAATAAATCTTTTAAATCCCAAAACAAAAATAAAATCAGCCAAAATGTGTCAAGATTTCCATTGTCTGAGACCAAAGTGTTTAAAACTACCTTTAATATTCTTCATCATGTAGGTTTGTGTCTGCACCAACAGTACCCCGTTCATCCAGCAGATGGCACCATTAACATGGATTTAATGGATCTGACTTGTCTGCTTATTTTTTTTTCTGAGATTTCACAGTCTCCTTTTGTTTTCATTAAAGTTTTAAATCAAACTACCCATAGTTAAATACGGCTCAGTATAAAGTCAAAGATTTTATGGTTGTAAACAGATGTTTGCAAATAATTTCAGAGTTTGTAAATCGCGTTTCATCACACGGTATATAAAAAAAATAAAAATCTGCCAGAGAAATTCAAGTTTGTGAATGTGTAGAAAAGGATTTACATGGTCCTAAAAATTTTTTTTGTATTTTAAAGGGAACGTATCATGCTTTTANTTTTTTTTTGTATTTTAAAGAAAAATAAATTTTTTGCAAACATCTGTATACGGATGCAAAGCAAAAATTTGTGAGCAAGGCTCAGCTACAAATGTGGATTTTTGTCCCCGCCTTTATACCTCTATCTGATTGGATGATGACAATCATCAAACATCAAACTATCCAATCAGAAAGCAGATGGNGATGTGGATTTATGTCCCCGCCTTTACACCTCTATCTGATTGGATGATGACAAATCAAACTATCCAATCAGAAAGCAGATGGATTCCTGTCCTCCCACACCGCTGCAGACTTTAACAATGAATGTGATAAACTGATGTTACTCAGTCTGAGTTTGGAGCAGCAGGTGCTGATGGAGGTCGCTTGCCGCCCACCTCCGGCTGGCTTCAGTGCATTGAGGTTGAGAAATATGGCGGGGAGGGGGGGTCGATGGCGCCCTGGTTCCTGTGGTGTGCGGCTGGAACATCGGGTCGTGTGCTGGCTTATGCCGAGTGGTTGTCTGGGGGGGGCCTGGTCCTCCTAGGGATGATGCGGGCCCTCTGCCTTTGGGGGGTGGGGGGGAGCCGCCTCTGGGTTCCTGGGGTCCTGGACCCTTCGCTAGGGCCACCCTGGATGGCCAGTTCCCTAGACCGCTGGGGGCCCTTGCTGGGGCTCTCCTCTGCCGCCCTTCAGGTGGGGTTGGAGTCGTCTTCGGGGTGGGGTAGTTTGGGTTAGTGCTCCGTGGCTGCTGCTGAGGGCCCAGGTCTCTGGGTTGCCCTGGTCTGCCTCTGACCTCCATAGAGGGGTGGTCGTAGTTACACGATCTCACTCACCACTCTTCATCACTCATCACTCCTCATTCTCTGCATGCTGACACCGTCACTGAGTTGTCCAGTGGGTTTATATAATAAGAGATAATTCCTTTTTTTTCCTGTAAGTTAGTATCTGGCTGCTGTTGTGCTACTTTCATGATATGTCTTTTTGATTTGGTTATTATTTAAGAACTCTTAATGGCTAACAGCTCTTTTTTCTTGTAAAAGTTGTAGGAAATTTTCTGGTGTGTTCATCTACAGGTGTAAAAGTTTGTTGTGTGGTGATGGTGTGGACTGAAGGGTCGTTTCCTTCTCTCTGTGATGTTTTTGTCTCCTTTCCTTTTTGCTTCTTTTTGCTATTTTCCCCAATCTTTCTCTAACCCCTCCGGTCAGGTCCAGCAAGATTACATAGATTCCGTGATTCAAAGTAAATAAATAAATTAATCAGATTATCAAGAGGAGCCTTACTCATAGGCCTCCCCTTGGCAGAGCAAATTTGTTCAGCACAACACAGCAACCAGATTATCATTTTGCTGCTATGATGCTGGACAGGACACGTAAAAAAAAAAATGACGGGGAGACAAGCACTTACATGGCGGACCTGCTCGTTGCTGGTGGAGGAGATGCTGGATTCTGCTTCATCTGTCCTCTCCAGCCTGTCCGTCCTCCCGCTGCCGTCCTCCTGCTGCCTCTGGTTCTGTTGGTGTGGTTGGGGGATGTCCTCCATCTTTGTTTTCCAGAGGCGTCCCTCCCTCAGGAAGCGCTGGTACAACTCCAGCTCGTCACACGCCTTCTTCCAGCCGTTGCTGCGCTTCACTTGCAGCTGCTGGACGCTCACCTTGATGTCCTGGATGTTTTCTGATGGGATCCACGCCCTGTGGGTGACAGAAGATTCCCTCATTTATTCACCTCTGGTAAGAAACTCTGAGTAAACCAGTCCAGATAAAATCAGAACAGTGATGCTGTGCTGCCTTCCAGCTGTGCTAACCTCTGGTGCTGGTGTCCAAAGAAACGTACGTCCACTTGGTTGTCCTCCCTCTGTAGGACTTTGGCTGGCCAGTAACCAAAACCCTTCATCTTGGCCCAGACCAGGTCATGACTGGGACTCTGCAGAAGTAACACAAATAGAAAACACATTATAGACTCAACAATTAATTTATCCTCTTGCATGCAGACCTGCAAACACTGCTCAACACACTGCTTTTTGCTTAGATAATGAAATTTGGAGGCGTTTGCAGGACCATCTTGGCCAAGGAAAAAAAAACAAAAAAAAAACTCTTGAGCTGAGATTGATTTCAATACAGTTTTAGTTATGTGACTTTTGCAAGCTTGCACACCTCTACTGAACAAAGTGGTGGGTAAATTAACCAAAATAGCTACCGTGCAAGTAAAATTGTCACGCTAAGGATTTTCAAAGTTCAGATACTTTTAAAAAGTTGAGATAAATATAGTTGTAGATGCTTGTGTTATCCAAGAAAGATTTAAGCTTTGAAGTGGAGATTACCCATCACTTCAGCTCCCCGACATCTAAATCCACCTGCTTCAGATGAAGCAGATGAAACATGGACGTCTATAACTTCCTCATGTGTGGATGGGTGAAAGCCGTTGGGATTAAAGACCCTTCATGACAAAAGCATTGTTTCTACCACATTCTGGCTTAGATTCTTCGTAGGAGCCTAGTCTGCTGTCTTCATCATGAAGATAACTAAAGCCTGGTACTCACACAAATTTTTTAATCTTATGAGATCTTTTATCTGTTTGAGACTTCACACGTGAAGATAAAGAAAAATCAGTGTTGATCATACTGTGTGTGGTATGCTCCGATAATCTAATCACAGAATAACACACACAATGATGTGATCTACAATCTAGTCCTCCGAGTCGGACCAAACGTGATCTAACAGAAACGTAAAAGAAACACAGCAACCGGCAAAAAAAGAAGAACAATCAGAAAACACAACCCCCAGCAGGGAAGAGGATAGATAGGACGAGGGAATGATGGTGGTCTTAGAACTATTGTTAACAGAAAAAGCCAGAACTGATAAAAAAAAGTAAAGATTTAATTTAAAGAATTAAAAAAAGATTTAATAATGTTTTGTTTTTTTTTACGTTTGTTCAATGAACAAAATCTCAATGAATGAAAATCAGATGCAAAACAGTCACATCAGCGATCAAACAGTCAGATCAGATCTGTACTGGATCAGAATTAAATCAGAACTTAGGTTGTAGATCAGACAGAGTGATTTATTATTAACAGTATATATGACGTCCACATCTGCAGGAGCAGAGCAGCTTCAAACTTAATCCCAACTCTTTACCTTTCCTACCTGCCCTGAACTTCTGGACTGCTGCATTTTTTAATAAAAAAAAAAAGATGTGTTAAAATCACACCTATCATAACCAATGTTACCGCAGCAAAGAAGTACTTAATGTCTGAGAGAGGCTGTCGCCCTGTTAAAGCTGCTGGGTGTATACTCACACAGGGGTAACAGAACCAGTTGTCTGGCCGGGCGTTGGACAGGTAAAAACAGTTTTTGCACAACAACAACTCATTCAGCTGGAAAAGAGAAGAGGAAAAGGAGGGGAAAGAGGTTAAAAACCACTGAGTGCATTTAAATAAAATCTCTGCTGTGAACAGTGAGAAGACAAAGCGATGATACCTCGTGGCACGTATCGCTGAACAGCAACCGAGCGATCTCTGCCTGGTCACTGTGAACTGCAACAAAACAACACAGGTTGTGTTTAAATCAACATTTAAAAAAGGAAACAGTCGCATTTCTTTCTTTTGCATTAAATAAAGCAGCAGTTTGGCTTAATCGAGGCCAGCTGAGAACAAAGTGAAGCAACCCGATGGCCAATCAGGACTGATAACAGGAGATAAGTGAGAGCGGAAAAAGGGAATCACAATCACATCCTGAGGGAGATTAATTATAATAAACAAACAACTCTGTTCAGTTTTTATCTCGTTATCTATCTGTGGAGCTCAAATGCTGAACGAATGTAGGAGAATTTTCCATTTTTATCTGATGAAAAAGAAGTTTGACTAAAACCGTTTCAGTTCAAAGTAACACAAAGGAAACATTAAAGCTTTGACTCTGACCCACCTCCATACAAGATGGCCGTGTTGTGAACGATCAGCTGAGCGTCTGCTTTGAACTCGTCGAAGCTCTTGTACTTTCCTTCAGACAGATTCTGACGGGGAGAGTCAAACGGGGGGAAGTTAAACAGAAACCAAAGAGATCTATTGTTGTAGAAAAATTGTCAAGAGTCTGGCCTGAGTAAAAGTATAACAAAAAATTATTAAAGGGAAAATGAACATGGACAAATTAGTAATGAGTGGTCGTTCCGACTCGCATGAAGTCGGATGAGACTCTGGGAAGGCAAGAGGAAAAACAATAGTTCTACATTTCTGTAGAAAGAATCCTCCTTCCTGAAGACCTTGGGTGGACACAACTCCAAGAGCTGGCATCAAAACAGCCTCACATAGTTGTGTCTCCACCAGAACCAGCCTAAGGGTCTGATGAAGGACCAGATGAAGGTCATCTTACCCTCGTGGTGAACTTTAACAGAGCATGTACATGAAGAGAGTAAACCGTAAAAGTGAATTAAAGCATCAAATTCATCTTCATCAAATTGTTAATTCCTGCCAGTCACTTTCATTTCCTGCGTTTTATCTATTTTACCTTTTGTTTTTACTCAATTCCTTTTATTTCTTTGTAGAATTTGTTTTTAATGTACTTTTTAATGCTTCCTGCAGCCAGCTTTAAGGCTTTTAATGTTTTATGTACAGCACATTGAATTGTCTTGTACATAAAAAGGACTATATAAATAATCTGGCTTTGGGTAAAAGTGGATCAGGGAGCAAAAGATCATTTTCACACATGGATTTTTTTTCATTGCATTATTTAAATACATTAAAAGCATAGAACGTGTGTTTCTTTTCGCATTTACAGGAAAATCCTTAATTCTTTTTCATATGAAATGGTAGTTTAATATCTTGCATCCTTTGTATTTTTTTTCCTTCTTAATTTCTTTATAAATTTAGGTTTCTAAATTCTTCAGATTACATCCATAGGCCCCTCTTTCACGTGGAATCTACAGTAAGTTGTTTTACATACTTAAAATCTATTTGATGCTAAAGTCATCTTCAGAACTGACTTCAACATCAGCTTCTGAACTAAAACTCCTTTCAGAAACAGGAACTACTCTCCAATAACCGTCGGTGTTCTGTGTGAACAGCTTTATTTAACCATCACTGTAGTTGATGTGACAACATTATTAGTGTTTTCATATTAATTACAATCACAGCTGCATTTCTCTATGTTGAACACAAGAGGGCAGACTGAGCTCTCTGGACAGAAATATGGACCAAAAGGCACTGAGGAAATAAGGTGTAACTAAGAGGAACAAACAGTAAAAGTGGATTAATTTAGCTTCTGGTCAGCTGCTCAGAGGAATCAGACAGATATCACCATAAAAAAATAAAAAAGTGCTGTCTTGTGGGTTTTACATGTTGATTAGCTGCAGCACTGAGTCGTTTTTCAGTGTTTGCACCACAAGAACAAGCAAATAAGCACTTTGTTATATAATATGATAAAAATATTGTTTCAAATATATAATTACTTGCAAAGTTTTTAACCAAGCCAAGCTTTCTCCTTTCACATAAAGCTGAGATGGTACTCTCCAAAGACCAGACCATGTTTTAGTTGATAACTACACTGTTACTAGAGGGCAATTTAAACTCTGCACATTTATCATCCTGCACTGTTAAGACAAAACATCCTAGAGACAAAACAACGGCGATAATGAACTTTTCTATGACAGACAGGGGAGAGGATGTTCATTCAGTGTCCCAAAAGCACAAAACATGGATAAATCCAAGTTCAATGTCACCAAGTGTGACTTAAGAGCAGGACTTCATCATGTTTGCAAGTGTCTGCTAAAACATCCAGGATCAGTGATTTTAAAGAGGAAAATAAATGAGGAACACTGAACAAAATAATGGAAATGAAAGCATGAAAGAACAGGAGGAGCTCAGAGTGATGCTGTTACCTCTTGGATGTTGGTGACGTCCAGTGCAGTGTGGATCAGTCGTCTGTACATGGGGTGTTTAGTGTCTTTGCCTTTTTTGTTCAGGTCCACTGCCTGTAATGCAGAGCAGGGGAAGCGATTTAATGCAATTCCATAAAGAGGAGCAGCGCTGAGTTAGAGGGAGGTGATGGAGAGCGGGAAGGAAGGAGGAATGAGGAGGCAGAGGCAGCCTCCAGCGTTAATGATGAGATCTGATACCGCTTTAAAAGGCAGAGATGAGGGGAGATGAGTGTGGGGAAAAGAGAGAGGTGAGGATTTATAAATCAGTTTTAATGAAAGGGAATTGAATCCAGGGCTGAAGGAAGTGAGATGAATGAAAGAGTAGCAGGAGAATCAGTGGAGGAACGACGAGTTCAGAGCAGCAGGTGAAGAATTAGAGCTTCAAGTTAAGCAGTATTTATTTATTTGGGTCAGAAAAGATGTCGACGGTGGTTTTAGATGCCTGATAGAGTTTGAGATTCTGCTTTGGTCTACAGTGACGGCTACCGATTACAAGCTAAGAAAATACACTCAAGATTCAGATGAGCATGATCCCTAATTCAGCTTTTCTAAGGCAGCGGATTTGTCACGTAAACCAAGCAGAAAGAAAAATGGTTTTAGCTTTAAACATGCTTTACAAACAGTGGTCCATGAGGACGTTTGATGAGCTTTAAGTTTTAAAAACAGCAATAACTATTGATGAAAAAGGTTTCTCACCCTCTCCTTCATACGCTGGACAATGAAGCGCAGGTATTTACACATCTCCTGTTTGTTCAGGTTCTTCTTTTTACTCCCCTGAAGGATGATGCAGGAAAGAGCAAAAAAGAGAGTTTAGACCCCAACAGCCTCTAAATGTAACCGAAACACTTTGACAAGCATCAGTGCTTTCACTTAAAATTAATTTATTACTGTTCTTGAAATACCAGGGATCCCCAACCCTGATTTCCCTGCTGCTGATTCAAATTAAATCTCAAACAGCTTGTTAAGCTCTGCACAAGCCTGATAACGACCCATTCATCGAGTCAGGTGTGTTACAGCAGGGAAGCATCTAAAGCTGCAGGATAGCAGCCGTCAAGGACCACAGGTAGCCATCCCTGCCCCAAACCACTTTTATAAAAATAAATCTAAAGGAGAATTAGGGAAGAAGAAAGAAGCTTGTGTATTAAAAATGTAATGGAAATGTATTTGTAGACTGAAATATCCCAGGTATGATAGCTAGCGCTAGTTAATAACAGCATTTTCTGGTTTCCCCTTTACATTACAGATGGTTTTAAAACATTTACAATGAATTTAAACAATGAACATTTAATCAGTACATTTCAAAGTGCTGATGGCTTTACTTTATTTATTTATTCATTTCTGTAAACCACTGGGATCCCCACCATCCCTTGTGGTCATTCAGTTTTTATCTTCTGGATCACAGTCCAGAAAAGGTGGCTGTGAAACATGTGCAGAGGGTCCATTCAAGTCCAATCAAGCCTATATACTTCAGTAATAAGAACATATATTTCTAAATAAAATAAGATACACGCAGGAATAATATGATTCCTATTTATCTGCATTGTGTCTGACTTGCATGTTTACAAGCATCTTACGTCAGATTTTTGTTATACTAGCATGGTAATTTTTCATAGAAACTTTTAAAGGTTTCACCATGGCAAAATACCATAAAATGTGTTACTTTTTACTATATCTATATATGGAAATATTATTAAACAGCATGGCATACACTCTAAGATGTCTAAAAAACAAAGGCCTGCATGACTTCATTTTCTCCTTCTAAACTCAGACAAGACTGATGCCATCTTTGGACTTGAGCGTCTTGGGATGCAACTGTCTAGCGATGTTATGGCTCTTGGTGGCTTCCAGTACAACATCAAGGATCTTTGGGGTTATTTTGGACCATCTGTCCTTTTCTAGGACCAACTTTTTTCTCTTACATAATGGTGCCATAATTGGGCGCATCCTGTCTTGGAGTGATGCTGAAAAACAAGCCCATGCTTTTGTTTCTCTGCTCTGAAAATCCTCCAGCTGATCCACAATGTTGCAGCGAGGGTTATGATGAGAACAAGCAGCACTTAAACCTAAAATTCTTCTCCTCAAATACAAAACTATTAGTAAACATTAAACATCTCATAGTTTTAGATTGTCCAGATGAATTTGTTCTACAAATAAAGATGAACTGCAGAGAACATCTAAAAGTTTTGCTTTTCTTTGACAGGATTAGGACTGAGAATAATTTAGGTTGGGAAAAAGTGAAGACTACTATGACAAGGAGCAGGTCTTTAGTGACAATGTGGAAAGCTGCAAGAAGAGATTGGGATTTATTAAATTAAAGACTGACCAAGGAAAACATATCAGTAAAATCCCGATACATGAAAGACATTTACGTGAGCAGACTTCTACGTGGGACCACCTACCCTGCAGACAAAACACTGCCAGTGGGACCCTCCATCTCTGGGTTTGCACTCCTCTGACAGACATTTGAGATGATAAACTCGAAAGCAGTTGTCGCATGGGAGGACGTCGCCTGGTAGGTGACATTCAAAGCAGTACCAGTCATGGCTCTCTGCCTCCCAATCCTGCAGGGGGAACACAGCAGAGCACAAGTTTGGGTGACCCCCCCCTCCAACCCGCCAAGAGGAGGAAACAATGTTTTCCATCCAACTCTCAGATGTATGCATGTGTAATGTCTGAAGTTGTGGAAGTCACATTGTTATGAGTGCTCAGAATAAGAGGAAATTATTCAAATCTGTATTACCGCACTGCACATCAGGTTCCCCTTTTCTTATATTGCTTTTGGACCATCAGCGTGACTCTTTATTTTGTTTAAGATGTTTCATTTTCTGAACCAAATGAAAACCTGATGGCCTGTTAGATCCTGTCCAATTGAGAAGGGTCAGAAGTGCTTTAATCCATGGTTATAGTTATGGCAAAATAAAAAAAAAGATAATAAATTCAAGCTTGACTGAACAGTTTCATGTCTAATGGATTGTAACATGTTGCCATACAACTCTGAGCTACAGCAGAGATTTCAGATGCATGGCTCAAAAGGAAGCTTTGTAAATGGAAATTAAAAAACTTCCTCACTTAGCCAGAAAAATAAATCCATGTGGTCTTTTTTTTTATCTTTCCATCCTAAATGTGATTATAGAGATCTATAGTGCACACAGTGATTTTAGAAAAGTTTATTTAAAGACATGACAATAAGAAAAAAAACCTTCCATTTTAAGATAAATAAGATTAAACATCTCTTTGCTAAGAAATACTTTTGCTCTGGTGCTTTTACACTGCTGGTGTAACTAGTTCTACCGACTTCTTCTATGCTTGAAAATGTGGAATATTACTGATGAAGACTACTGTAGGAAAAGGTCAAAGTAAAGTCGATAGTTTTGGAGGTGATTACTGCCTCACTGGAACCGCAGGTCAAAAACAACACTAGAGCCTTTTATTCCAGTTAAATATGTACAGTTACAGGCTTTTGACACAGTGGATCACATAAAACGTGTTTTCTACAGAAACCTAAGGTGTTCTTCAGGTCACTGTACTGGGACCACTCATTCATTTTGCTATTCACTGGTCTCCATTAAAACGTCTTTAAAGCCAGCATTATGCCAAGAAATAAAAAATGTGACTCTTTAAGAATCAAAGATTGAGTCGCGATTTTGCCATTTTCATGGACCAATTTCCCCACATCACATCATATACATCATTTTTAGCAACTGGTAAAAATTTAAGTTAAAACTTTCCTTTCGGGTCAAACTTAAAATTTGATTTTGATCATGTTATTTGCATTTAATTACTTTTTGTTCTGTTTTACTTGCCTTTTATCCTTGACTACTACTTATGGCTTTTAAACTATTAGTGTGTGCCTAGTACTACTGCTGTTCTCAGCTGCTGTCCGTCTTGGCCGGGACACTTTTGAATTATATTTTAACTTAAGAGTGTTTTTTGGTTGAATTTGTGTAAATTAAAAAGTTCTTCTACCTTATGGGGGAAGGTGAGCAAACTAAACATCTATCCATGGGTAATGCGGACACATTTATGCATATACCCCATTTAAAATATGGGTTTGAATCAAGGTTAAAAAAATGTAAACACTCAAGATTTAGCTACATAAATTTGAAATTCCCACCTTCTTTTATTCAGCAGGGGAAACATATTTTTCTCTGATATTTAGGATAAATATTGTAGGTATAGATATGCTTACCTGCATTATGAAACTGATGATAAAAATGCCAATATGATTTTCAGATATTATTAAAGATATATAAAATATATCATTTAAAATGCATTAACATATTCGCTGCCTTCTCTCAGTTTATTTAGACAGACTGCTCCCGCCATGATTTTCTACACATTTTCATTAAGAGGTTTAGGTCAGGGACACCTAAACTGGGATTTGGTAGATGCGGTATGAATCAGTAGAAATTAATCCGCTCATCAGCTTGTAAACAATCCAACTTCTCCCACTCACAGTCTGGACCGACTCAGGAGGGGAGAACAGGGGAGTCGTGACTGCAGCTCAATAAAAACTAGAGAGAGGAAAAAAAAAACTATTCCACCTTGTTCTTAATTTCTTCTCCATGTGTTTCTGACATGTAATGTAGTTTAGTTTCAAGCAGGATGAAGCACAGCAGATTCAGCCCACAAATAACAGCAACGATCAGGCTCAGAACTTTCTAATAAATCATCGCTTAGTTAAGTTAAATACCTAAAGCCTAAAGCTATCTTGTCTTTAAACTGCAGAGTGACTCAGGTTAGAGAGTCTGCATCGGAAATGGAGGCCTGCAAAGAGCCCAGAAGCAACCATAAATAGGACAAAGGAAGTGAAGACAGCTCTCAAATTTATGCTGCCGGCTTTACTGCAACACCAAAAGCCCTGAATAGAGACCAGGTCTGACAGGAAACTTTCCACCCTCTGAAATCCAGAATTTACTGAACGCTCATCTACCCATAAAAAATTCCTTTAAAATTTATAACCCATCAGATAAGAGCACAGATAAATAAAATGCATTACATGCCACACAACAAGTAGCACTTATGGTCAGGTCGACGCTTTGCTCCTAGAGTTCATGTACTAACTAAATGAACCCACATGAAGTCCAATTTCATATCCTATTTTCCCATATGAACAGACCTAAAGGAGGACTCTTCTCCAGGGTTGGGATGTACATATGAATATACCTAGAAATCCTCCAGAGACTACTCAAAAGGCTCTTACTTTGAACCCTCTACCCACAAACACTGGAAAATACAAGGATAGTCCTTATACCTTGCCAAGAGTTAGAAGCTACCTCACTAATGCTGGATAGTCTGATGAAGAGAAGTAGCCGACTTAAAACGATGGCAGTGAGTTCAACAGAAGCAGCTGGACAGATTTTATTTTATTTTTTACTGTTATTCATTTTTAAACATAAGCTCTGTATAAACCACTTATTAAATAAATCTGAAATATCTTAACAATTGTATAAAAGCTACAGACACAGTAAGAAAACTGAGTCTGACTGAAACAATTTGACGGGTTTAAATCACAGACTCTTTGCTTTTGGAGGAGGAATGTGGCCCGAAGCTGCTGACAAAGATGAGTTTGGATGGTGACAGAGGAGGAGTTGAGGCAGGCTGCCTTTAGCATGCTTCCCCTCTCTGGTTTTCCACCCTGCAGAGTCGGCATCAAGCTGGGACATGAAAAAGAGTCGAGCAGCAGGGCAGACATTCCTCCTAATGAGCCTCACAAATCAGCTCAAGAAGTTTGTGTCCACCTATTCCTGGAATAAAATTATTTTATACATAAAAAAAAAGGATGACGATTATGTTTTCCTAAGCTTTTTCTTTTTTGTAGTTTTTTTTTTTTAAACATGGCCTTGTTGGAAACATGACATCATGTTATAGATACTAGAGTACACTGGGTATGTTTGTGTCTAATGCATCTAGTGAAGCAAACAGCTGCAGCAAAAATGCATCTTTCGATGTCAGTGGGCTAATTTTGCGCAGAGCNATTTCAGGATCTGAAAACAGAAGTGTAAGAGCTGTACTTTTGATGTCAGTGGGCTAATTTTGCGCAGAGCCACACTGATAAAAACCTGAAGATCAGCTCAACACCTGCCTCTTGAGGGACTGTTTTACATCTGCTAGTTTAACAAAAGATGGGGGGATAAACAGAGGAACCACTCATACTGAATGTGGTCAAAGAGACTCATGTTCCTTGCATCCTTTACCTTGAAGCCTGGTCTGTACATTTATCACATCAAAGCTACCACTTAAAATCTAGCAGCTGATCCAAAACCCTGCAGATAAAAGTACTACCAGCTTCTGCCAAGAGCAATCACATATCTCCCGTTTAAGTCTCTGAACACTAGCTTGCTGGAAAATATGCAGAATTTAAAATCATGTACAAAGCCCTTAATGGCACAGCTCCGTCTTATCATATAGATATCATATAGGAGCTTTTAGCTCTCAGGCTTCCAAGTCTGGGGATGAAATGTTGACAACCTGTATAGTTTTTTTCCCCTCTCTTTTTTTCTTTTAATTATGAGCTTTAAACTAACCATACTTGATATATGATCTCTTAAATTCAAACACCTTCTTTGTATTTTGTATTTGTATTATATTTTGCAGGTTTCCAACAGGTAACTGTTTAACTGGGGCACTTAAATCTTAACAACATCATGAATAAGTAATGTGATCCACTGTGTGAAACAGCACTTCTCACACTGCTCAGTGTGATGTTTGCAGGTGTTTCCACCTTGAAAAACCTGGGCAACATTTACACACATCTAAAACATTAATAAGCATCATCCATCAAGGTGGAGTGTTTAAAGGTCAGAAAAACGAGTGAAATCAGTGAGGAGGGTGTGAAATATCAAAATGTGAAAACAATATTTGCATGAGAACAACTGTCAAAATAATGAGTTAAGATATTAAATGAAAAATGTGTTTTTTGGGCTTATTTTAACAGTGTGTATGTCACTGCATTCAAAGTGCATTAAAACATGTTTATTACCATGCATCATCGGTGCTGGGTGACATGAGTCAAACCAAAGGAGCCGACTGCAGCTCAATAGCAGCAAAATGCTAAATTTAGTGTAAAAACCAGTAAGAAATGTGTCCTTTTTAGGGGAAACCTGGACTTAATCCAACCTGGCTTGAGGCAGTGCATTTAAAAGTTGCTTTAAATGATATTTGTAGAACTTTTGATCAGTATGTTAATGTCGTGGTTATCTGTTTGAGGAGGAAATATTCCTGGGGGCGAGTGAAGGACTCGGCTCATGCCAGCTGGACTGAATCCAGGCACCTGCGGAGGGAGAACTGGCCTCCTAACAACTGCTTCATCGTGTTTCTCGCACTCAGACTCCGGTCTGTCCTCTGCCTGACTGCTAACCTGAAAGAACCAGTCGGCTGTGTTACTACCAGCAGGCATGGAGAGAACAACCACACAGACCGACACCACCTAGCACCCCTCCCGCCTACGTTTTTCATCAATAGAAAATAAAGATAAAGAAAAGAAAGCAAGCATGCCAGACAGAAGTTAAGACCACAGCAGAACACACTGTTCTGAAAACTACAACTACCAAGACCAAAATACTACAAACTCACACGTGCTTGCTACCAACCAGCAGCTATGTTTACGCTGCTTATCTCACATTAAAATACTTAGCAAACATCTGCTGCTGTTACACTTTGATGCAAAGCAAAGGTAGGCAGCATCTAACTGCAGGCGATTAGTTCCAGCTCTGAGTTGGGATCTTAAATCAAGCAGCAGCACAACTGTAGGTAAGTAGCGAGCACATAGTTTATCCAGATCACTGATCACTTCCGCAAGAAACTTGGCCACATGGACACAGCGCTGAAATGGACTTTCATGAAGCTTTTCACAGCATAACTGAGTGACAGCGAGTAGCTTCTGGCAGCGTGATGACTGCCAAGCTGTTGGCAAGCATGCAGAGCGATTTCCAAATCAGCTTCCACTCCGTGGGATGAATTCACTTTAAAAGGTGCAGCAAGTGAACCCTGTTGCAAAGCATTAAACAGTGGAAAACGACTAGAAGCACTTTCCACCTTTTATTTATTTTTTTTTTATTTAACCTTTCGTTTTTTCTGCAGCCTGCTTAGAAAAAGATTCAGTGAAATCCCCGACTGCACTGCTTGTGGCAGAAACATTTCTCACAGAATGATGTTAGTCGAGAGGCAGGGGGGAAAGGGGGGAGACAGAGGGATCAAATGGGGAACAAACCCTGGTTTTGAAAGTAACAATGCAGCCCTTACCTTGCTTCCCTCAGCTTTCGGCTCCTGTGATTGCAAGTGATTCAGAGAGTAGTGTTTAAAAGGCCTGCTGCTAAAATGACCTGGCTTTAACTGGACACCAGTGTCGTGTCCTGAGAGACCAGCTCCTCCTTTCTCCAATCATAAATATGCCTTGTGGTCACAACACAAAGAAAGAAAAAAAAAGGCCTAATCTAGCATATTTCTGAGTGCCTTCATAACAAAATTTCAAATATGAAATGTGTACAGAATACAGCACGATTAAAACATTTTATTCCTTTCTGTTGTTCCTGCAGTTGAAAATGTGACACTAATACCACAGGGTTAATACCCAGACACAGGAAGCAGCAGGAGTGCAGCAGTAACTAAATACATGTTAATTCCGTTTGCAGAGTAATCCTTATAGTGCCCTATGAGATACGGGTGGTAAAAGATATGAGGATTTGACCCAGTGAGTGCTCATACACTGAAATAATGCACTCGGTGCTCCTGTAACAGAGATAAGTCGAGGTACTGCTACACAAAGAGAAAAATGCCACACTGCTCAGCACACTGCTGCCTTCATAAGACATGAGATTAACAAAATCTGTTTAGCTTGTTTTAATGGTTGATGCCACAATTTGAATGCGCGTTCAATAACAAACCTCATTTTCATTCTTGGAAGATTTGGGAAATGTTCTAAAATACAAACACTTAAATCTGTCGTTTTTTAATTCATTTAAACCTTTATTTAACAGATAAGTTTAACATGATCGGCATGGTTTTCATCAGCCAACAACGGTGTATTTAGAATTTAAAAGAAGCTGAAAGAGGGGGAATACATATTTATACAATATATAAGTAATATATCCTGGAAGGTTTCACAATCGGCAGACTAACTGGTGACAGGTAAGGGTGTCAGGATTGGGTATAAAAGGGCCTAGTTTCTGGGTCTGGGTCAACACGCAATTTTTGTTTCCACAGGCAAACTATGGTTCTCTGGATACCAGCTCATCTAAGATGGAGAGAAAGACAGTGGACACGTGGTCAGATGAGTCCAAATTTCAGCTCTTTTTGCATGAAACAGACGTCTCCTTCTACATGCCAAAGATGAGAAAGAGCATCCAGCACATCATCAGAGAAGGCTGCGATGGTATGGGGCGAATCAATGTCCATGGCATGGAGGACTTTTTTGGAAGGTTGGTCTATTACAATGATAAACATGATTTTGTTCCACATGAAGTGTGTTGATGCATCAGATTCTAGATTTGTTTAGATTTTTTTTTAAATAAAACTAAGTTAAGAATTTAAAAACCATGTCTCTGTACTTTGTTAAATAAAAGGTTTAAATGAGTAAGAAAATGACAGATTTAGGTTTTGTTGTTTAGAAAAAAACCCTATTTTCCTGAAAATAAGGGTGTATTTATATTTACCAGCTTGTTTGGAATTTCATCATCTCTGAAGGCAGTTAAAAGAAAATATAGAAGTGCCCCAAGCCACGTCCATTCGGTAACTCTGTTAGTGACTCTGTTAACACTGTGTTCACACTGTGAGCAACTTGACAGATGGGTGACATCGTCCTCTCAGAATCTGTTGTGGTCTTCATTACTCATCACTACGTACAAGACAAGCTACCAGAACATATGACGTCTGTACAGGCTGCATGAGTCCGTTTATTAGAAGTTTTTAGTAATAAGTAAATTTGAGCAAACAAGTCAATTTTACATTTAAAGTAAATTTCACAAGTGTTTCTAAATTATTTATTTGTTTAAGATCATCTATTTTAAACAATTTCTTCAAATATGTTGCTTGCAGTGTGAACACAGAGGCACCAACAGCATTTTCAGTCATAACACTGGATATCAAAAACTATGAAAAACAGACATTTAGAGTGTTNCTGTTTCACTGTTTCACTGGATATAAATAACTATGAAAAACAGACATTTAGAGTGTTTAAATTGTTCCCGGGCTTACCATCTCATCTCCAGGCAGCCAGTAGCCCTCCTGCTCGATGCCGGCCTTGGAGCCCTTGCAGCCAACAGTCAGGGTTTCCACCACTAGGCCGTCCTTCACGGCCAGGCTCAGCTGTCTGGCAGTCTCCTTTGGGTGCATGCCGAACACACGGCTCAGGTACCTGTGCAGGCCAAAGTCAAAATGTAATGTAAAGAATGATTGCTTCAAGCAATGAACGTGGCAGGTAACAGATGATTGTTGTCACAATGCAAAGCTTAGAAATAACATTCAGTCATTAGTCAAATAAAACTTAAGACTCTTTGAATACTTGAAAACTTCTTCAATAAAACAGAAAAAGTCTAAGTATAAACACTTTTAAACAAATTGCCTCTGAGTGCTCATTTCCCACCAACAATATCTCAAATGAATCATAAATACATTCATACACTTGAGAAAGAAGATCAGGAATATCTTGTGTGGCGTCCAAAATTACAAGAGGCCACTACTCCGTCTACTGCCTCCTCTCATGTGTCTAAATAATCTCCCATTTTCAGAAGGCTGATTCCTGCAGATGCCCCACGGGTGGGAAACCTTCTCTCAGAAAGGTCAGGGATCCTCCTCTGTGGCATTCAGCCAACAAACAGACTGTCAGTGGAGGAAACAGATGACAGACTTGTGTTTATTTCTGAGTAACCCACAGCTTGTCTAAGGGTGAGTACAAGTCAGACACGGTTACTTAAACCAGAGAATACAAAATCAAGTAGCAAGGAATCCTGAATACGTGCCCAAGATAGAGAAAAGATTGATTACATGAGAACATGAAATATATGAGAAAGTCTACTTTTTCTGGATGATTCTGACTTGCAATCAATTTTAAAGTCTGTTGCGTTGATTCTGGTTTTTCTGTGTTCAGCGTTTCCTGTATGATGAGAAAAGGTCCCGCTAAAAAGAGTTTACAGATGCAGTTGCATGTTATCAAAACAACTGTTAAATTCCCCACACTGCAACTTTATTTCTTGTATTTTATCTGTTTTATTTTAGCTTTTTCCGTTTTTATTTACTTTCTTTTATTTCTTTTAAAGTTTGTTTTTAATGTGCTTGCTAACACATGACATGTTATTATGACCCTGACATTTTCATGCTGAAGTATACTACCCCACTGTTAGATTTTCTTTCAATAAATGGTTTGAGATTAATGAATTACCATCACGTAATTATATTTAAATGTCCTACATTCATTAAATAATCAGTGTAGCATCAACTTATTAATAGGGCTGTCAAATTTTTAATCAGATTAATTACAGTTAATAAATTAATCATGTTTAATCACCGTTCGCGACTATGCCTGAAAAATGCCCATTTTTAGTGTATTGTATCAACAGAAAGAGCTGATGCGTACAAATATTTAAAAAGAATAAAGTGATTAAAAATTTTAATCA
>CM047982.1:30514235-30527945 GCA_026261665.1 Melanotaenia duboulayi
GTTCACGTAGACGTGCACACGGGGGTTTGCTTGTTCAGTTTTTGTGAGTTGCGACTAAATAATCCAGCAGCTCCCAGAGACAAAGAGAGATAACAAAGGTTATAATCAAATACAACTCTTATTTTTCTCACCAAAGACCAGTGCTCAGTTAACACAGTGAACAACTCGGGATTTAAGAAACTTATCTACACTTTGGACAAACGGCATCACTGCCATCTCGTCACCATTTTAGACGTACTTTATCTCTCCGGAGATGGATGAGACCAAACCAGAGCTAAGTGGATAACTGGTGTGATATTATGATGATATTAATATACTGTATGTCCACCACATAAAGGAAGATGCTCATGTTTTTATCTGGTCAAACTTTTAAATGCTCTGAAACATCTAACAGAATAAATGTATGAGAGAAAAGTTGTTTCTCTCCACATTTATGTTGTTTGACCAGAACTTCTGTCCAACCTAAAAGCTGATAACTGGGATTATTACACTAACATCTCTGCATCTCCTTTCAAACAGAAAAACGACTGAGCCCAGCGCTGCAGGTTTTAAAAACCAGACTTACGCTGGCGTGCCGGCTTCCTGTCCGACCACTCCTGGACCTCCACGTTGTCCCCGGGGCCGCCGATGAAGTACTGGTCCTCGAAGGTGGAGTTGTCCGGGATGTCGAATGGGTCCCAATCCTCGGTCAGAGCAATCTTTGAGCATTCTTTGGTCTTCTGGTCAATCTGGAACATTACCATGCTCTGATACAAGTAGATGTACTCGAAAAACCTGCAACAAGAAGAGAGTAAGCGGTACAACAAGCCGAGGGCCGTAGATTCACCGAGGAAAGTCTGAGATGTACAAATATTACTGAGGTTTTATTTTCTGGCTACAGAACAAGGTAATAAACACATAATCTGACACAGTATTATCCTTAACAAATATAAGTTGATTTTCTTGCAGTAACATATTTTATTTTTGTATTTCTTATTTATTTATATATTTATTTTTTTGCATGAGAGACTGTGTACAGTTCTGTCCACATACACCAGATAGGTTTCTCTTTGCAATGTATAAGAAACCACAGCTCCAATAGACAGACCAAAGTCGATTATAAGGCTGAGTCCTTGTTTATCAGCCAGACGGTGTTTCACAACTCTATATCTGAGTCCTGGTAGACTGGTTTATTCCTGCAGCACTGCTCCTGTAAACAACACAACCCAGTGTGCTGCTGTAAGGAAGCTTCCAGAGATTTACAGCAAAGTTCCTAACGTGGAGTAAATGCAAATAATATACAACCCATTTCACCACTACACCAGTTTATTATGAAGCACAAAAGAGCTGCACAAAAGATCAGACCATAGACAGACAGGCAAAAGGTAAAAGACATCAAAATACACAGACTGTAGGTTGAAGGCCAGGGAGTAAAAATAAGATATTAAATTAGGTTTAAATTCAGAGACAGTCTGTCTAACATGGGATGTAAATCATTCCAGAGGCTGTCACCTCTGAGTTTGAGCATGTTTTTGAAAAGATAAAAGCCCCCAGTCCTCTGATCTGATATCAGTAACATGATGGCGTATATAAAAAAGAGGTAGAGTCTCTCAGAAGTAAACATGTGGAGCTGCAGCGAGCTACAAAAAACTGTCTACAAACTTCAGTGTGAAGCTTCTCAACATAGAATTACAAATACCTTTAGTAAGGGGATCCCTGCATGGGCTCAGGAACATCGTCTGTCTACACCTTGTTACCACAAATGAAGGTTAAAGCTCTATCAAGAATGAAGCCATGTGTGAACATGATCCACTGACGCTGTCATCCCCTCTGGAGCGAAACTCATTTAAAATGGACTGAGGCAAATTAGAAAACTGTTTTCTGGTGACATGATTTGAAATTTGTTTTGGAAATCATGAACCCTGCATTCCCTGAAACTGGTGTCTTGCACATCTGGAAAGCCCTGTCAGTACTGAAAGGTCTGTACGGGTTTTACAGCAACACCTGACATCTTTTTCTGGGACGGCCTTGCAGGTTTCAACAGGACAATGAAAAACCACAAAATGCTTCTATTACAACAGCAGCTGCTCTCCGAAGTGTTTACAGGTCGTAAAAGAGATGCTGCACATGTAGTAAACTTAAAAATTTAACATGAGGTTGTATTCTCCATGAGATAGTAAAATGTCTCACTTTTAACATCTGATACTGTTTGTTTTGCTGAGTAAATTATTGGTTTATTAGATTTAAAAAATTGTTATATTTGTTTTATATTTATGCAGTGTGCTAACTTTGTTTTTCTTTTTTAGAATTAGGGTTGTACCTAAGTAATCACTGTAATAAAATAAGATTATTCGCCAGTCTTTATCACAACCTGCCTACCAAAATGCAAGTAACATTGTTCTAACTAACCTGTAACACATAATGAAATCATTTGTTAAGCTGCAGTAATGTAAGCAGAAATGACCTTCATAAGGAGGCTTCACTTTGTTACGACTAACACAAATACTTTTTGTAGCTGTTTCTTAGAAAAATACAAAAAGAAAACAGGAAAATGCAACAGGAGCTCTGCAGAAAGACAAAATCGGATCTCCTTAGTGGCTTCTAAATGACCTACAAAACTTTATTAAATGATTAACTGCATTTGACAATATTTGTAATCAATGACTTAACTAATTCATTTCTAATCGTAAAGACACTGAGACTATTCTATTGGATTTTTTCTATTCCTGTCTCGACTATTGCAACAGCGTCTTTACGTCTCAACCAGAAATCTATTAATCGGCTCCAGAACACACAGCTCAGCTGGTCACGCTTTAAAAGAAACAAGAAAAAAGGGTCTATTACTCCTTTAGCCTCCTTACTTTGGCTCAGTGGGTTTTAGAATTGATTTTAAGATTTTACTATTGACATGTAAAGCCCTTTACAGCCTTTAACCCTCATTTATCTGACCTTAGATCGTCTGCAGACATCAGACAGCTGAGCTAGTGTCTTCTTATAAATGTCTTATTAAAACACACTTTTATCAGAGATGTTTCCTGATTCAACACAACTTTTTCAATTTGTATTCATTGTTTGAAATGCTGCCCTACAATCTTATATTTTCTAGCTTTGTGGTGTATTTATTTTAAGTGATTCTATTTGATTTTTACTTTTATCTGCAACTGTGAAGGACTGGACAATTCTTGTTAAAATGCGCTCTATAAATAAAGTTTATCAAAACTAAACAAATAAGCAACAAATGCAAAGGGAAATGTCCAATAAATCCCAAATTTATTGTTGGAAAGGAGTTATGAAATAATCAAGAACAGTTTATTTAGAGGTAGCATGTTTTTAATCTTTATATTATTGATACTTTACAGATATTATTTAGCATTTCTGGATTTTATTCTGTTGTTTTTAAACGTTTGTTCATTATTACATTAGAAATCTGTACTTCATCGCAGATTTTTACATGAAACATGTATTTCCTTACCTCTGACATGGGGTGTGTTTCTTGTGCTGCTGCAGGACTCGGATCCTCTGGTTCAGGCCGTCGTAGGAGACCGCGGCCCGGCTGTTTCTGCCGGTGCTGTGGTCGTACTGCACCCACTTGCCCTCCCATTGCAGCGGGGCGATGCAGGGCTCGGCCGCAGGGGAGTCATCCAGCTGCGGGAGGCCGAACAGAGACGCCCCGGTGGCGGTCAGAAGCACGAGCAGGAGTCGGTGCATTGTGTGCAGACGGAGTACCGTTAACTGGTCCAATTGTTGAGGATGGCGGAGCTACACCTGCTGCTGACAAGTCAGACGCAAAGAGGTGGAGAAGGACTTCCGGTTGAGACTTTCAACATAAAAATGTTGACAGTTATAAAAAGTGCAGAAATTCAACATAAAAAAAAAACTTCACTCAGATGAAAGAAGACCTACTATTCATGTTTTGTGCCTTTAAGGTCCAGGAACTCCCTCATAGTAAGTGTTTAAATAGCTTATGTCACATTCATAAATCCATTATTAATCCCCAAAAAGTTCCTGTTAGAAAAAAAGAGTTGTACAGCACTAATTTTAGTGGAAAACATCGACTAGTAAACAGTGTTATGTCCTGTTTTACATAAGACATGAAAACATGAAATCCACAATTATTTAAATATATTTTATTTAATTCATAAATGGTATCTACATACTGGAACTGTTGAAACTTAGTGTGTAACCATGTTTAACTATTACAGCTATTTAATGTTGCCTCTTCTTTATAATTATCTATATCCGTTCAACATTTACCACGTAGAACATAAAATATTAAAACATGGTTATTATAAACTACTTTGTATTTAAATCAGTGATGCATCCAGGAAGCTGTAACTCTGGTGGAAGAACAGTTGTCTACCAAATGGAAGGTCATTGGATCAATAGGAAAATGTGTCCATTGTGTGTGCAATAGATAGGAAAAAAACAAATGCAGGCAATTTGGTAGGTAACTTGCATGTGTTTGCAGCAGGTTGTTCCTGTTTTGTAGTTCTACTTTGCAGATCTTTAGACCCTCCTCCATATCATTATTTTAAAAGATCAGATCAAGGGTCTGTGGCACACAAAGTCTGCATGCTGCATGACGTCATTCACTGAAAAGTTAGCTCATACCTTATGAACTCACCATCACCCTCCCAACCCAAACGGGTTCAAGCTTGTTTCTTTGTATATTATTTTATTACATTGTAGATGCAAATCTGTGTCAAGACACCTTTGGATAATTTCTGTTCCCCTAGTACATCACTCCTCTGCTGTTTGACTATTTTGGTGTTTGGAAATTCCCCTGCATCTATGGCGGTATTTTATGAGGGTTTTTTTTTTTTTTTTTTTTTTAAAAAGAAAGAAAAAAGCATTAATCCACCATTCATTTCTCACCTAAATACTTTGTTTACCAATTTCTCAGAGTTGTTGTAATTAGTCTCTCTGCCATCAGAGGGCAGACGTTTCGGCCCTTTTTCAGAGAATCAACATCTTGTGGCGCAAAGTGATGACGTATCCTCCCTGGTCAAAATGGCGAAGAAACAACGTGGAAAAGCAGCTCCTTTGACAGAGACAACCGAGAGTGAAGAGCCACAAGAACATTTGAAGTTGGCTCTCGATTCAAGTGACGATGAAGCTCCAGAAGAGGTCACATTTGACGACTCCAAGGCTCAGGCTCTACGGAGCATGAAACATGCGCTGGACACAGCCAGAAGGTGGCTAACACGGCTAGCTGCTCTCGTGTAGTAACCATGTAGCTGAACTCTGTTCGAAACAGGCTGCTTTCAGTTTTTTTTCTCTGGCCGTGAACAAGATTGGTATATGTTGAGCCACATTTAATTGCACATGCGGATTAATTCAGTGGTAATTTTTACTATGGCAGATACAAATTTAACTAAGTATATTTTAATAAAAGGTGCAGACTTTTTAAGAGCAAGCAGATATGCGAATTAATTTGTCACATGACGTTGTTTTATAAAGTTTATAATTCAAATAATGGCATCATCTAAATCCGTTTGAACTAAATGATGCCGTTTTAAATTCGGCCAATATGAAGTTTTATTGACATCGTTGGATATCTGTCTGTCCACTAATACTGTCATGGTGGAGGTCATCTTTACAGGCTTTGAGCTAGATTATATTAGATTGGATCTTTTATTCATTTATACTAAGAGGCTGAATAACTACACATCTAAATGTCATATATTCCAGTTCAGCATTAAGATTAACGGACGTTCAGTTGGTGTTAAACCATGTCTCACTTTTCTGTGCTAGTATTAACTTTGGGACATTATAACTGGTTTAAAATGGCGTTGGGCTGGATTAGACCACACAGGACAACCTAATCAATCAGCTGCTGTAGACTTCATTTAAATAACAGAAATGTGTTAATGTTTGCAGGGAGAGGGAGCTGCTGAAGGAGAAGAGGAGGAAGAGGCAGGAGCTTTTCCAGGAGCAGAAGGTCTGTGTTCACGTTGTGATAAAGCAAAGCTTTTCATCCTCAGCCTTCAAGGCTCTTCTGCAGGGTTTTAGTATTTCTCTGGCTCGTAAACATACAAGAAAACATGTGTATATGTTTGCTCCTATGTTGATGTTATCCTATGTTGTGTTCCTGTAAAGTTTATTTTCATGGACCTAATTGTAAACAAGATGTTGCATCTCAGTCCATCCTTTAAATAAATTTAAAATAAATCAAATGAAAATATTAATGGGTCATTGTTCAGAACCGGACAACAAGCTGTTGGACCCATTTAATTTGAGCCGTGTTGAAACAGGGAGGCATTTACATGTTGTAGGACACTGTCCCCTGAGTTTGTAGGTATCCTGTTCATGTGTTTACCAGCTTCACCTGGTATTTCCTGGTCAAAGATAGGAACTGTGGAGCTGCAAGTGCAGATCCTAGACGTTGAAGTACAACTAAATGTATACATGCCAGAAAAATCCAACCCACAAAAACATTAGGTCCAGTGTTTGCCGGCCTAAGAAAGTTATATAAATTTTCTTCCATCATGTAAACACTAATTATTTGTGTTTTCGCCCACATATTAACTTAGATTACATTACAGTCATTCAGCAGACACTTTTATCCGAAGCGACTTAGCAGTAGCATTAAGGGTCTTGCCTAAGGACCCAACTGAAAGGTGTTAATATTCATCCCCAGGGGGAATCAAACTCTGGTCTCCTGCATGGGAGATGGATCCTCTCCCAACTGAGTTATCCAGCCACTTAAACATTAATGTCGTTGGGAGCAAACATGTTTTATGCTCATGTCTCAAAACCTGCGAGCTGCCAGCCTCCTTGTAGAGGCATTGTTTATTTATTTTTATGTGTCCTTAAATAGATATTTATTTTATTTGCCCCTCTCAGAAAAGGAAGCTTCTACCAGCCGATGTGTTGGAGGAAATCGACTCTTCAGCGTAAGTTTACTCTTTGATCTCTGCAGCCCTTTTTCCCTCAGCTCAGCTCTGCAAACACATCTGCTTTGTTTTCCAGGAAGCAGAAAAAGTCCGACGATGAAGGTAAAACTGCTCCTCATCATTCAGTTACATTAAAACAATTAGTTGTCGTTCTTATCAAGAGTTTGTAGGAACCTAATTTAACCCTTTATGACCTAGCTGGAGAGGAAGAGCGGGGTAAGGAGGTGAGGCCGAAGAAGAAAAAGAAGAGGAGCGGGAAACTTGCACATTCCAGAAAGTATGTAAATAAAATTTTCATCATTGTTTCGATACATTATTAAATTATTAGTGAAATTATTGTATAGAAGAGCGACTATTGTTGCCCTCCAAATGGAGAAGGTAACGTTTATGTTGGACTCTTTTGTACAAGAAAAAATGTCGGTGAAGATCCTGCTTTATGTTAATTGATCGCTTCATGTCTTGACTGAACTCCGGTGTTTTCAGTCTGAAGGGAAGCTACAAAGTGACGACGGTGACGAAGCGACCGGCGGCGTCCTTCCAGCAGCAGGCGGCCGAGCAGTTCATCCGGTCCAGACTGTACGGACCGGGAAGCTGCAGGACCACAAGTAAGACCAGCCAGAGAAGCTATATCATGACTTGATTCATCATCTACAACAGATCAGTTCACCGATGCGTTCGGTTCTGTTGTTGGATTCTTTTTCTTGTGTCTGTGTGAAATTTTAGTTTTCCTTTTTTACAAATGGTGAAAAACTGATGTTTCGTTGGTGAAAAGTGTCAGTTTGGTGAATGTGCAGGCTACACTCTGTGGCAGTAGTCTGTAAGGACCATGATCTGTCTCAATTTGAGCTTTGCCACAGTAACATCCGTTTGTCCCACCGAGGCATCCGCTGTCCGGGCGTCCTGCTGCGGAGACGACGGGAACATTTTCAGCTTGGAGCTCATCTCTGGTTTCGGTGTGCTAACTCTTCATGTCCTCCCTCTTCCAGATAATGAGCTGCTCTCCCTCCAGAACAAGAAGGGGATGATTAAAAGTGCAGCAGTGCAGTTTGTCAAGAAAGACTGGGGTACGTTCAGAAAAACCCCATCAAGTGTTTACAGTGTTTTAAACAGAACTGATGATTAATTTGCAGGAAACCGAGACAAACTGATGTGTTTATGAAGGTGAACGGTTTCCCTGCACCGTGGTCTCTTAGACGAATTACACCAGAGGAAGGGTCAAACGTGTTAGAGGACACATTTAAAGTGATGGTTCTCTGGCTGGAACCAGCTTAGAAGTGGCTTTAGCAAGTCTGGAACTGCTTCGACTATAATGGAGAATCTGTGACATGATGTATATAAATAATCATGTTAACAGTAAGACNCATGATGTATATAAATAATCATGTTAACACTCAGTCAGTAAGACGTGTGAAGGTTCTGACATCTTATGTTTCGCTGCCGCTCCAGCCTCGTTTTAAGGAGTCTGGCTCAGGACGGGACGCTTTGGTTTGGTAAACCCTGATCTCTGGTGCATTTCCACAGCCAGCCGCATCCCTACCTGATGGGCGGGGTGAAAGCGGGATAATAATAATTATAAATTAGATTTATACAGGACTTTTCAAAGCATATTCGAGTGTATCCATTAACTCGTTTGTCCTGAGTTAAAGACGTATAAACTTGCTAATCGTTGCCTCTTGATGCTGTATTACATATCAGTCGCCGGTAATAAAGTTTCTTAGATAAAAATGTTTGTTTTTAACTCCTCGCTGAGCCAGTTATTGTCATATAAAAAAGAAAAACATTTTCTTGGAACTAGATTGGAATATAAAAACTACACCTGTTTGCAGCTGAATGAGACATTTGTTCTGCTTCACGTTTAAATGACTTAGTAACCGGATCTGTTCTGATTCAGCCGGCGGGACGACGATGACTGAGACTTTAAACCAAATATTTCCTTGAACAAGTTGTGATCCAACCAGAAACGTCTTGGCGTGCAGCTCTTAGCGCTGCTGCAGCAGTGTTCTCATAGCCAAGTTCAGCTGGATGAGTCTGTGATGCGTTCATGGTTTATCTTTTATTTCTCCTCTTGTCACGTTCCAGCCTGTAAGGAAAAAACCAAAGCCGAGAAGATGAAGAAGAGATGGATCCACAAACAGCAGATTTCCTCCAGCTGACGGCACAAACGAGACTGAACATTATCACCCGAAGTCCTCGGGTCTGGGAACTCCTCCGCACCGGTTCAACTTCTGCTCGCTGATCATTCTTCTGATAGAAATGAGGAAGACGACCTGCATCTCTTGGTTTATCAGCTGGACTCCAGAAAAAAGACTGAGACGACACCAAGATTAAAACCCTGGAAGTTTTCCAGTTTCCACCCATTAGCCTCTCTGGTTCTTCAAAGGAACCAGTTGGGATTTGTACCTGTAGAAAAGATCTAAAAGGACCACATAACCTGCTATTTTTCTGTAAAGCTGTTGTTAAAATATGCCTCTTAGTATTTTAAAAAAATAAAAACTGCTTCAAACTTACAGCCACTGAATCATTATAGGGGTTTCTTCCTGGAAGAAGATGGGAATGAAGATAAATAGCCGATAGTATTTGTTCCACGTTTGCTGCTTCATAACTTAAATATTCTATTTTAAAGTTTAAGCTTTAAAGATAAAAGCTGTGATCCAAACCAGAGGGAGTTTTCCTGTTTGGATGTCTGAGCTGCTCTGTTATCTGCACATTCACACGTTTAATTCAAGCTGAGGCTTCACACTGTTCATGTGGAAGCCAGCCTTCGGGCTACTTTTATTTATTTACCATGAACTGTAATACTTCCTGACCAGAGTCTGGTCTGAGGTTTGCAGGAGGAAGAAGTTTAAGAGTTTCAGCAGAACAGAAACAGCCATGTAAACTTAATGATTGGTCTTCATTTAGGCAGTTTTTAGGGGTATAACAAACTAAAATAGTGTTTGGACTCTGGGAGGAAAAATTAAGTCATCATTCTGCTTCAAACGTTAAAAAGCAACAACACAGCCAGAAATCTGGGATTGGTCGTAGGCTCAGACCTGAATTTCAGCATCATTCGTTATGAAATCAGCCTGGAGGATTAAAGAACTGACGTCTCTGCAGGATTTTTGCATTTATCTCTAGTAGACTGGACTACTGTAACGCTGTCCTCACAAAGTCCATCACAACGCTGCTGGCTTAGGACCAAAATTCAGGATCTTCTGGTTTGTTANTGTCCTCACAAAGTCCATCACAACGCTGCCGGTTTAGGACCAAAATCCATTCAGGATCTCTGGTTTGTTATGAACCAACCAGATTTCTCAGGTCATTAGGGTCAGGTCTGCTTTCTGTTCCCAGAGTCAGAACTAAACGTGGAGAGGCTGCGTTCAGCTTTTGTGATCCTCACATGTGGAACAAACATTTAAAAAAAAAAAAAAACTGCAAGTCTGCTGACTCAGCAGTTTTAAATCTGGATTAAAACTTTTCTATTTCCTGCCTTTTTGTCAGAACTTGACTTTTTAATGCTTCCTCTGCACCCCGCTGTAATGCTTCAATGTTTTATTTAAAGCACTTGGACTTGTCTTGTACATGAAATGTGCAACCTGAATAAACTTATCAGACGCTATGCTGTAGAAATTATGGACACTATGAGCTGGATTATAAATAAACTAGTCTTGTTGCCAACATGGCAGGCAGACTGGCTGGTGAGCTGACTAAAGGCTGCGGGGGTTGGGTCAGGGCATCCATTTCCTTTTGCTCAAACTACGTCTGGGAACACCTAAGCTCCTCAAAAACTCCTTCCACTTGTTTTTTGGTCAAGTTCCACCTGTGATGGATGCGAGTCCACAACACAAATGCATCATCTCCTGTCAGCATCTCTCCCAGACAGCCCTGATGGAAACAAGCTCGTCAGATTTGACTGTTTAAATCCGAGGACTTGATATGATTAAATGTTTTGAAGGGACATTGTTGGGAAATCTGTTGATGGTCTTGTTGCTGGATGTGTACACTGCAGCAGGAACACCAGTACAAGCATCCGGGTATTCCTCCTCATCACCCCACACATCGCCGTGGACTTTTTCTCCTGTTGACAACCTTTTTTGGACAATGGCAAAAACGGATGAAAAACATGTCTTGAGGTCACTCATCAGATGTGTCCTCAGAAACCTGCTCACCCATATCGCTGTCTCATCTTCAGTAAATATGATCCAGCACGTTTTACTGTAAATCTACTCATTTTTTTTCTTGCTGCAAACTGGATGTAAACTCTCCAAGTCACCAACTACCACTGAGCTGGACTAAAGATGCTGCGGTCTACTCTGAACACGTCCGTCTGAATGATCTGTTTGGAAGGATATGACAGGTCATCAATAACAGGAGATGAGCTGGCTGTCAGTGAGGTGTTGGTTGACTGTGTTTGTGAGCAGATTGTGTATTTATTTCAGTTTTGGCACCAATTACAGCTTGTAATCTTATTTTATTACAAGATTAAAACCAACCCTAACACCAGAAAAGGTTATAATTATAGCTAGAGCATTTTAGAATTCAGGAAACCCCTAAAATCCTGCAATTTTTGCCTAAAACGGCTTCTTATGGATAAATGACTTGATGCGAACCAGCTGTTTTACTAGACTCCTGCTGATAACAGGTCCGTTTTTGTTGCAGTATCGTCTGCTACTTGAGAATGGCTTCAAAGATAAACTGCACTGGTCTGAAATAAGTTTTTACTTAATCTATTATGACTGCAGCCTGGATGGTGTACATGATTCACGTCTCTCTAGCGGTGTATAACACGTAGGTACTCGGAAGGCAGACAGTTAAAGCATATTTATTTGCCGTCTGGTACCAACAGGTTAAAGAGGTTCCGGGTAAAGCCAAGAAGCCTCGATACAATAAACAAATTCAAATAGTAATTTTATGTATTTCAAATTTCAAAAGGGGTCGATGCAAAGAAGAGAAAGGTTGTGTCTATTTTTTGAAGTCCATAGATTCATATTAATCAAAAGTCTGTTAGGTTGTTTAAAAAAAGGACCCAGAAATGACATTATGAGCAATATTTATAGGATTTAAAGGTTTGGTTTCATAAGTGAGTGTACTCTGAGTGGAGGAAAACATTTTGCAGGATTATCTTTGGCCAACATGTCATCTGGGATTAAACGGACCAGAGTCCACAAATTCTCTGTAACGCAGAGACTTCAGGCGTCATGCAGCATCCACACACGTGCTCTCATCATTTGTTGTTTTTAATAGAAATCTTTTCACCCTCACACAAATTGCACATTTTTTTGTTCCTTTTTTCTCTCCAAATGGACACACAGTCAGCAGTGGACAACTTACTGGTTGACATCTTCCTTATACACTGTGAACTGGCTAAAAAGGAGAAACAAAAAGAATAAAATAAGAGACATCTAACTTGATCTTACCACCACTTTTTTTTTTTTACTATGGCATGCATAGGTTTCAGACCGTACTCAGAAAGAGACAACAGACACTTTGTCTACGTTTTCTAAATGATGCCGTGACTGCTTGTGGTCAGCAAAAAGTAAAAAGAAACAAACCAAAAAAACAAGGTACAGAAAAAGCTCGGTTCCACCTTGAGAAATGTCAACTCTGAACCCCTGTGCATGTGTGCGGGAGGGGGGGGGTCTTATCTAGCGAAGCCTTGGCGTTCCTGTAGCAAACAGGGGTTAAACACAGAGCTGCGCCGTCGTCTTCCTAAAGTATTTGGTTCAGTGTGGTTGCCACAGTGACAATACTGGATGCTCTTTATTTTGTTTTTGCATCTTTATGGTTTACTGCTAAGAGGCCAGAGGGGGATCTGGTAAAAACTGAAGAGGAAGCCCTCTGATGGTNTCTGGTAAAAACTGAAGAGGAAGCCCTCTTCTGATGGCGCATGGGTAGACGTGTAGAGTTGGAAACAGCTTAAGAAATATCCACATAGCAAAATCTTATCCAGGAGCAAAGCAGAATAAAGATAACCCAGCTTCTGAGCCAGTCTGAGGGGGTGAAAAGAAGTCGTTATCCAACAAAAGTCAAACTGAGATTACGGGTTTCTGTGGTTTTGAGCTAAGATAGAGCTGGGACTGAGGATAAGCTGCAGCTGCTGCCATGTTTATCCTAAACGTTTGAGCTGGCACAGATATGTCAGAAATGGGGCGTTTTTTCCAGGATGCTAAAAATTCAGATTGACTTTAAAAACCAACTGCAGAGCTCGTTACGTAGACTTCGCTCCAGGTCTGGTACTCTGGTCCGAATTCAAGTCTTGAAAAGCCGAGGCACAGGGTCAGTCGGACCTTACTACCCTTAACCGAGGACGATAAACAAAGGGACGTTTGGGCTCCTGAGTTCTTCGTGGGTTAAAGATTAGCATAGACATCAATATGAAAATAAAAACTAATATTTGCATCAAACTTGCTGTGCAGCAGCTGGGGGGGTGGGGGGTTAGGGAGTGAAATCATCACAAGGTTCCTTCACAGAAATCCCACCAGTGTTTGGAGATTCTCTGGGAAATTCAGTTAAGCTGTAATTGTATGACTTTATACCTGCGGAGGAGCCCTGGAGTCAATCAAACACACAACATAGAAACTAGGACCACCCAGCACGCTTCAGGGGTTGCTGGTGTCGGTACAAAGCAATAAAGGATCTTTTTTCATTAATGATTTCCTTTCATTTGATAACTAAATATGTCGCTCTACTGATATAATTCCTTTTTGTTGCATTCATATATAAATGTTAACATGTACACACGCTGGTCACTGGTAAATCGGTGGAATTGGGATCTTTATTATAGTAAGTTGGTGGAACTTGCTCTCGCTGGCGCTCAACAAATATACTGTGAATGCAAGTAACAATAATTAATATA
>CM047982.1:30527991-30543079 GCA_026261665.1 Melanotaenia duboulayi
GCCCCCCCCTTACCCTCCACTTTGCCCAAGAAAAACAAAACTAAACAAAAGATTAAAAACGGGGAACGTCAAGTCGAGACGGTAGATTCTCTCCGGCTTCTTCGAAGTCCCGAGTCCACGTGTCAAAACTCCGCCGAGGTCCTGAAATCAAGAGGAGGGAGGAGGCCGCAGGGTGGGGAGGGGGGCCTCCATGTTGCGTTTGAGTGCATGTTCGCCTGGTGAGCCAGGTATACGGGGACCGTGATAGAGGGTGGTCGGCCATGATGGTCACTCTTTTTTTTTATTCCTTAGTTTGTGTTTTTTTTTTTTTTTTTTTTAACCTCCACCCTCTTTTCATTAGTGTCTGACCCGGTTTTCTATCATGTCTGGCAGGCTGTCCACCCCGGCGCGATGCCCCCTTTATCTGCAGGCGGCGAGTCCACAAGAGTTCGGCTCTCCGAGTATTTTAAAGCCAGCTGCCGTTCCCCGGCTGTCAGTCAAGAGGACGCAGACGCAGCGGCCTCTGAGGGCCGGAGGATGGGAGCAACCAAGGTGGAGGTGCAACTTCATATTTACGATGGAGAGGGAGGCGGTGTTCTTATGTTTTAAATGCGTGTGGTGTGTTGCTGTTACTCTGAAGATCTGCCCGGAAATGACCTCAGATCCTCGGTGTTGCTCATGTCAACTGGTCAAAGCAGGACAGGAAGGGAGTGAGATGGTTAACCTTCAACTAGGGCGTGCAGAGGAAGGTCTCCTCAGCTAAAAAGGACTACACTGATGGAGGAGGCGGAGGAAGGCATTGCTGGGCAGGTCCTCAGAGATCGTGTGTGTGTGTGCATGTGGCTAGTGCAGGTAATCGTCCACAGAGGCGAAGGCGCAGGAGCCGCTGCCAGTTCGTGCCATGATGGCGAGGCACTGGGCGGCCTGACCCACTGCCAGGGCCAGGGGGGGCTGCTTGGGCAGATTGTGAGTTTCTGGAAAAGGAAAACAGAGGAGACAGAGGAAGGACAATATATCAGCATTCCCATATAGTCAAATGTGTTAAACCTTGAAGCTAAAAGGTTGCCAACACTGTGTACTGGAGGAATGATCTGCTGGTCCAAACCTCTCCAATTAGGGTCTGTACAGATTAACACATGTATTTTGAGGAAAAAACTGAATTTTCTGTATATAATCGGCCCATTACTCAGNGAGGAAAAAACTGAATTTTCTGTATATAACCAGCCCATTTTTGGTTAGAACTCTGGTCAGAGAGAAGATGTGTGGACTTGGGAGCAGGGGTTTCTGCTTATGCCAGATAATGCGCTGCCGTCACCTCGGTTTGACGCTAGAATATGAACCGATCTCTGACACTTTCACTCAAGCCACTGCTGACATGACAACAGCAAGACAGAGCTGGTACCGACCTCGTCAGCGGGAATATTTCCACGTTCATTTTGTTACGTATAGCTTCAGCCAAGCAATACAACATAAATGTTGATTCCTATTACCCGGTGCTGAGCACTAACATACTGACTTTAATGTGATTTTTCAGACTACATGATTCATATAATAAAACTCCTGATTCACAACTGAGAGCTAAATCAAAACCGGTACATAGAAAGTTCAGCTGAGGCTTAAATTTAAGGCGACGCCATCACCTGACCCGCTGATTTCCAAGAACACTCACCGTCCGTGGAAATCAAAGATTGACTAAGGAAAATCAGAGCCATTAAATGCTGCCTTATGCTCCTCAGTGACCTCACAAATGTTAAAGGTTCAAGCTCATGCTTGATTTGTGACCTCAGATGTCACCGGTTCACATAACGTGCCCGTGACTGCTGCCACACACACTAGTTACCTAAAGTCATAACGCGAGTGTTATCTAGCCCCGCAGATTTGATTTCAGGGCATTAGTCTCAGATTTCTGCAGCAACACAAATACAACAGATGCTTTATATGTGCTGCTCACAGCAGCAGCAAAATGTGACAAGCATGTGCAGAAGAGCTCTCAACTCCGATGTAAAATGTAAGAAAAACTCATTCCGAGTAAACATTTCCCTTAAAAGCGTTCACATGTCTTATGTGCTCAAACGAGTTAGTATTTAACAGCGACTTCGCTGAAAGCTGACGTACCTAATATTGCACTGTTGAGAGTGGAGCAAACCGGCTCTCTCTGAATAGCGTCCAGCTGGTAGCCGACCGGGCTGTTCCAGGGGTCAGAGTAGGCCAGCAGGCTGAATGCATCCTGCAGCAGGAGACAAGGAAAAGATAGAGATCACACCACAGGGCACTTCCTCAAAGTTCAAGTTTCAGCACTGAAACACATGCATGGCTGAGTTCTGGCTTGTGGCTGCAGGTTGTATCTGCAGTTTCCTCCCCGTCTATGTCTAAACTTGTTTCCTGGGTTTTCAGTGCTGCTGTGTTGAATGTGTTGTATTACAGAGGTGTGAACATGTAACTGGGATTGAAGAAGCCAAATCAGGCTGGTTTAAATCATTTTGATCTGACAGATTCCAGTTGGTTCAGTCATCGAGCTCCTCAGGATTCTGTTTCTACAGATGCTGCCTTAAAGTCATGTTCATAGACAGCAAAACACGGATATAATGACCCTGAAGCCAAATGAAACCAATCAGTTTGTTAGACAACAAGCATGTCTTAAAGATATAAAGGTCTGAATTTTCTCCTAAATTCAGACCAGACTGAGGCTGCTGTCTTTGGACCTGGCCACCTCAGGAAGAGATTTCCCAACAGATCAGCTGACTCAGACTGAATTTTTACTGGTGGTTACTAAAGTTTCTANTGTCTTTGGACCTGGCCACCTCAGGAAGATGATGTCTAGCTTATTTAGTTACTCTGGAAGACATCACTATGGTCTCCACTACTACTGTCAGGAATAAAATTAATCTTTTAACTTGTATAAACAATTTTCTGTGACTGCATTCCCTCACCTATTCATTTTACCAAAATGAGGAACACTGAATCTCAAAGGGATGCAGAAAAATGAGCCCAAGCATTTGTTACTCCAACACTGGAATACTGAAATCCCTCTTAATGACATCTTAAAAAGTCTCCAGCTGATCTGAAATCCTCCAGATCAGATCATTCCCTAACTGTATCTTCTACCCCCTGAAAAATCCAGGCAAGAGAGAAAAGTTTTCCTCATCTGTTAAGCCATTTATGACTATATTGTATCTTCAAGCTCTAATAGTTCCAGATTTCCCAACAGATCAGCTGACTCAGACTGAATTTTTACTTGTGGTTCCTAAAGCTTCTAAAAGTAGGATGGGAGGCAGAGCCTTCAGTTATCAGACCTCTCTATGAATGTAGCTCCCAGTTTGGCTTAAGGAAGCAGACACCCTCTCCACCTTTAAGATTAGTCTTCAGTCTTTCTTACGTGGTACAGCTTATAATTAGAGCTGGTTCAGATGAGCTGGTATTGAGCTGGTCTTAGCAGGAGGTATCCTTGACTCTCCTTCTACATCATTTGTTGATGCCTCTGTCTGTCCCTTGGTCTGACTACTGGAGGCAAGTGATGCATGAAATTATTTAACGCAACCACAGAGCAGCACCTGTGTCCACCAAGAACTACCAAAAATCTCTCGTTTATTTAACCATGCAAAGTAAAAAGAGAAAAGGAAGTGTGATTTCTGAGGTTACCTTGAGCATCTTCTTGTTGGCGGAGTTTTTGCCACACTCGCGGCGGAGGTGTTCGCTCATGCTCTGGAGCTCCCTGCCGAAATGGATCATTCTTTCGATGGCCGCCTGGCTCCCGCCGCACAGCTGCCTCTTGGACTGAACAGACTCCACCTCTGCAGAGCCACGATCAGTTCAGCATATAAAAAAAGCACAACGACAGTTTTTCTTAAACTTCTCCCAACATGGTACCACCGTTTGAATCATTTTCCAGCCCAGTTCCTCCTATACTATATAGGGATGATCTCCAGTGCAGGACTAGTAAAATAACAGCATAATAACATAGAAATAATAAAAATCCCTAATTTAACACTTTATTTTAGTGCAATAAGCACAATTAACAAGATGTTTATATTTAATGAACTTTTTTTAAAAAAAATATTATGAACCTGACATTTCTTAAGAATTTTTTTTTACCTCAGCTACACATTTATAGAATTTTATTTTGTTCATTTACATTTTTTTGTTTGCTTTATCAAATATATTTTAAACAGGAAATTATTATAGTAATTTATTCTTATAAAACAGATATATAGTTTATTTTATAAATTTATATTTTCAAATTCATAAAATTTATTAATTCGATATATTTATAAATATATATTAATTAATTGTTTTATTGTATACATATTTATATTTTTATCTATATAACCAATTTTATTCATATATTTTATTAATTGTACATATTCAGTCATTTACATGTGGATTGCAGCTAACAGATCACAATGAATATACTAAATCTAATTAATCTCAGGTATTTGGAAGTGAAAAATACTGTATTTCACATAATGATTAGAGTAACTTTTCAGGAAGAGGCTTTTGAATATACATGCATGTACATTTCCACATGTGAGTAGTAGTAACCGCCTGAACTGACTCTCCTCATCATACAAACTGAAGCCAGATCTATTAGGGGAGATATAAAAGATACAAGAAGTTATCTCCCCCTTTTTTTATTTTCTCATGTACCCCCTGGTGTCTTCAAGGGCCCCATTTGTGAAATTCTGATTTATAATACATCCTTTGAGAAGGACATGATATAACTCGCAGAAATATGAATCCCAAACAAATAATGTCTTTTTGTTTTAATGTCTGAACAGAGTTGCTCACCAGTGCTTCTTCCTCCATTCTTACAGAGAATCAAATACTAACTCCAACCAAAGAGGCTGCTAAAATAGACCGCCTTATCAGCCAGGCCACAAACGTACTTCAGCGTAACCAGGCTGCAGTGTTGATAAATGCTCAAACACACACTCCACCCACCCATGTCTGCGTCACAGTCGTCGGGCTCAGGGGCGTGTTTGGAGGTGCCGTTGAGGAAACCATTGGAGGATGATTCTGTCACTCCATTGGTGAAGTGGTCGACCTCCATGTCCACATCGTTACTGAGGGGAAAACAAACACACGCTAGAGGAGGAGTCGTTGCTGTATTTCACTTCCAGCAGTTTTACGACGATGGCCTTTAATCTCCAAACCGTCATTTTCACAAAATGAAGTAAAACAAAATTCCCTCTTTTGGTTATTGACTGTGAGAACAATCTACCCTCCCCTGACTTAGTGCAGGTCGGGGATATTCATGTCACACACAAACAGCTTATCTCGTGTCCTTTCCAAAGAAAATATCTTCCCTGTTACAATCAGATGAGAAAACAGGTTTTTATACTTCCTGGGTATTCACGGCTGACGCAAGAAGGTCGACAGGTTGTTTTTTTTCGACAGGTTGAATTCTACCTGGACGTGGTGTAACTCAGTACCTGGTGATGGTCTGCTGGCTGCGGCTCCCATTGAGGATGTCAGAGGCTGGGAGGGTGGAGCCAGAGCTTGGGGGGCAGGGCTTGTGACTGTGAGGGGAGGAGCTGTGGTTCTTGTTAGACGTCACACCGTTACAGAAGTTGCCGTCGATCCCTAAAAACAGATAAAAAATTTTATTTTTTTTACTTTTATGTGCTATATTCATTAAGCATTCGAGTAAGCGCTTCAAGTTAAAGAAATAAAAACTATTTATAGACAGATAATGAAATAATTAAAGTAAAGCTGTTGTTAGTGGATGAGAAATTGAGCCTCGTTTGTCCGTTTGTCCTGATGTTCTTCAGGCCATATGCGATCAAGCAGAGCACATCTAGGCTGTACCTGTGTGGTAGGGCTGGGAGCTGCTGGCTTTGTGGCTGGGGCTGCTGAAAGGCCGGGGTGAGCCGGGGTAACTGTCCTGAGACTTTGGGCTACGCCCGCCAAGACACCTCACCTCGCTGTCCGTCCCATTCACCATCTCTATGAACTGTCTCACCCTGGGGGCCGAGAGGAAGGAGGGAGGCAAGTAAAGAAGGGGAGAGCGTTGTGAAGAGAACACCAACAAAACAAAGGACGAAAAATGAGACCAGAGAAATTTCTTAACAATTATCTTTACAATCCTTCTATAAATATCGTGTCTATGTATTTTATCATGTTTGCTATACTGACCTGCCATGAGACTACAGGGGAAAATAAGCTGGCAAAGCTAAATCTGGCATATTTACATGCCAATTAATATGCAGGGTCCCACTAAATAAATAAATAAAAATTAAACATGGCACAAAAACAAGGGTCATTGGTCAGTTTTTAAAAGGATAAATCTATAAAGGACAGAAGGAGACTCAGTTTATTTTTTCCAGCTGAAGATTTCCATGAAATGAGGCCTTTTCCCGTCATTTTAGTGGTTTTGCTGCATTAATTATTAAACACAGCCTTGGTCTTACTTGAGCATAAAGAGGAGGTCTGGGTTCCTTTCTAGGAGGTTGGGGTACAGCTGCTGGGTGGTCTCGATGGCTTCGCCCATTCTACCTGACAACACCAGCTTCTGGATCTCTGCAAACGTGACCACAAGCAATATTTTGTCAGCTTTGAAATGTACTTGTATTAATGACAAGGTATCAGAAGTAACGGACTACAGATCCAAGAAGAGATTAATATACAGTACCCACACAATTATACAGCATGTTAAATCTTTGTACCTTTTCTGTATCAGCATTCAGTTTAAATGAATAAAACTGCTTTGAATTGATGGATTTATTGTAATATGTTTATTGGTGTGGGTCAGTAGGGGACCTGGCTCATAAAAGATTAAGAATCAGTGCTTAACACAAAGAAGGCCGACACCAGCAAAGGGCATCATTTAGAAACAGACTCACTCTGTCTGTTTTTGATGGAGGCCAGCTCCTCCTGCACTGCCTGGTCAGTGGATTTGGCGAAGGCTTCGGCTGTGGCACAGTAGCTGTGGTGCACCAGGTATGAAGCCACCATCCTGATGAAAGAAAAACACACCGTGGTTAGAAAAACAGCTGCAAGAAAGAAATTATGTTTACTTGTTTCATACCTCTGAGAATACAAACAGCAATAAAACAAAAAAAGCTACAAAAGTTAAATGAAAGGCTGTCAATCCTTACCGTTTTCATTTATTTCCATAACCTCAGTGTGAAATGCCATCAAATACACAGACCTTTTAAACAGTAAAACACTCCTGTATGCAGTTTAAGTTCACATCAGGATTAACTTTGGTTTATAAATCAAGCTCAACCTGCTTATGAGGACCACCTGAAAAAATAGATCTCAATTTGATCTTAAAATAGGAAAAAATTAAAACACTAGTTAAATTTTTGTAGTTTTCTTTTTCATACCTTAAACAATGTTTTTTTTTTTTACTAATCGAATGAATGAGACCTTAATAGTTCATGACGTGAAACAGATAATCTGATTTACTCTAATCTAAAATATGGAAGTGTGAAAGTGAGTGTGCAGCTAATCTCTCAGTCACAATCAAACCCAGCACAGGAAAACGGTGGATACACTTCAAGAAGGAAGTCAGTTTGTAAACTGTCATTCACAACAGAAAGTTTATTTGTTTTTATTTCTATTTCTTTATCGTAAAACCAAAATGCAGCAACACTTTTCAACAATGACTCCTTTTCTCAGTGTTTAAATCTGCTCAAAACGAGCTTTCCCATCAGCTCCCATCAGTACGACCCTACAAACGCTGTTCACAGGAAGATTTCAGATTAGGAGCCTCTGCTCACACAGGCGCATCATCAAGCTACCAAAACAATAACACTTCCCATTCACCGCTCTGACCAGAGCTTAAAAACTTCCTGTTTTCATCCCAGCCCGTGAGGGGACGTTTTCTGGATCAAGGCAGCGAGTCTCTCCATTCTACCCCACCCTTAACTCCAATATGCACCAAATGGAGATTAAATCCATTCAGGACACGTAATCATAGCAACAGAGAGCTAATCCCATCAGGACACAGCATGAGAGAAACACAGCCCCACAGCTTTTCCTACTGGATCCCAGCTCTGGCTCTTTGTTGGGGCTGTGGTCCATGGGGCCATGATCCAACTCACGTTAGCAGTAAAACACCCCCACCTGTAATTTCCAGTACTTCTTATAGTCTCAATGCTCAGCTTCACCCTAACACAACAAATAACAGATACGTGAACTGTATGATTTATAAGAAGGGATTAAATTTAAATTGTAAATTACTATGAACACCTTCTACACTCTTTTACATTGTCAGGTCAGATTACTGCAGTTATAGTGATACAAATGATAAAATAAATGACATGCATCACTACCCATCTGCTATTTCCTCTTCATGTGGACAGCAATGAGTAAAAGATTAACACATCTTTAAAACAGCCAGTTTGTAATGATTACTGCCTTTAAAGGGGACACAGTCTGTTGATGTATTCCAGAGCTGAGTGGCATGAACGCTGTAGGCAAACTATAACAGTGTGCTATAAAAAGATTGCTGGACCCCTCCTTTTGTCAAAGGTTCATGGCATACAACAAGCTTTATAACCATCCTAACCATACCAATAAAAGAAGGTGATAATCCTCTTAACACTAAACAAAATAAAACATACATGAACTGGAAATTATTTGGACCCAGTAAAAAACAAGAATCCTGTTTGTTGATTTGTAAAACGTTGATGTAAACAGCAACTGAGGAGACCAAACCAAAAAGCTGCAAACCGTGTCAGAGTATAAAGAAGCAAGTGTCTGTGCCGGATGTCAATTACACACCCACTTTAGTTTGGCTGACTGCCCCCGTTGCCACCTCTGCACCAAAGAAACACAATGCTGAGGGGCAACAAAAGTTACCCCTTCAAACTCCAAACTACCTTTAGTGCTATTAATTTTTTAGTAAAAATGCACATAGAAACATTTTTAATGCCAGTCAGCAAGTAAACACGATGTTTTCAGGACAGCCTCAGTTGTCAGATGATGAGGCTAAAATGATGTAACGTGAATGTATGAATAGATGTAGCAGCATAATGGCCGACCAGAAGAAGAAAGCAGAATTTATTACTAACAGAACTTTGTAGAAATAACACGCAGATCAACAGTGACCAAGCCTTTTCTAATCTGCACATCATTTTCCCAAATCTTGGCTTTCAGGAGAAAAAATATTAGCATTGAAACAGAAACTATTTACATATTTACACTTTTTCCTCATTTCCAGTTATTTCTGCTACTGTTCACCTGCTATCCTCAACAAACCAACTGAAGCCCAGCTGCCTCTTGATGCCACCTCCATCAGAAACGTCTTCTTGGCTTTACTCCAGCCATAGAGGAGCAATATTTTTCTTCTTTTCAGACACACCCAGAACTTTCTGCTCACTGGTTGATCTTTGGCTGCTCCTGATTGGACATTAACACCAATCTAAGCGCTCTGATTGGTGGAAAGTTTGACATAATTTCCAGATCAAAACAGAAGTCTCTTGGTTGTTCAGTGATTGGACAGTGTGGTCATCCCTCATTGCTGACGCTGCACTTTAATACTGAAATGCCAGGTTAACTTATAATTAGGCCGAAGGACAATGAACATATTGTTACTGTGGTTATTACTTTATCATCCTCACCTTTAAGTTCTGACTGTTATTTTCCCTTTCAGCTGCTTTATCAACATGTTAGGCTCAAATATTCACAGAATCATCATCAAGTCTGAGTTGAAAAAGCGGTTAGAGCAGCATCAGCTAATTCAACCATTTTTTTATGTGATTAAATGACAAAAAAAATTATGGATACATAGAAGAAATGCAACACCTGGACACCCCATCCCATTTTATCATATATCTTCAGTTTCCATTCCAGCTTAGTTAAACTTTAACTGGAAAACAGTTTAAAATCTGCACTTTTGAGTAAAGTTGACAGCAGCGCTTTTTGTTGTTGTTGTTGTGGAGCTTTAAAAAGTAAAAGAGATCTGATCATGCTGACATGATAACAGACCTCTAACTGTCTCTACATGGAGGCATTCTCTTTTTCACAATAATTACTCATCATATATATAAAGCATTATTTATTTGAAACAGAGTGCAGATCCATTTAAAATTAAAATTCTTATGAATTGTAAATGTACTGCATGAGCTCCAGCGTATGAAAGCGATAAATAAATAAATATTATTAAAGTGTATTTCTGATGGAAAATTAGGCTTCTTTTATTTGATGCTTTCATCTCAGATTTCTAGTCTAGCTGAAAAGAAAAAAGGTCCTTGTGATCACAATGATGTGCACACATCACCACGGTAACCAAATAACTTACATACAAGCCTCATGACCTAGAAATATTTATATTCTGCAGATTTTATTTTCAGTTAGCTTTTTAAAATTTTTAAATATCCTAAAATTCTCCAGACGAAGTTACAGTAAAACTAAAGTATAGTAAACAATCAGATACCTAAAAAGTGACATAAAGTAAAGGTCATGCTCCAGAACTCCTTAAATCTAATCTAAGCCACCATTAACATATCAACGGGGAACATGCATCCTACAGGTTTAAACAGGAATAATTCAGCTTTCTAATCCTCTTACTTCTGGATCATGGACTGCCACTCGCCCTCACGCTCTCCGATGGGGAAGCGGTCAATCTGGGCCTGGATCTTTGTCCTCCATTCTCGCATGTAGTCCTCAATGTCGAAAACGAACGGATGCTGGCCGAAGTTTGCATCCACCACCTCCCCCGGAGTCTGAAGGCCCACGGTCGGGTACAAGTTGGGCTGCAGTTGGGAGACAGAAGGTCAAGAATAAGTAAAGTGGAGGAAATGGAGATTGGAATGTAATCTGGAGTATGAATCAAAACAGGAAATAATGAGAGGAAAAACAGGAAAATGGATAAATCTAAAGGGAATACGCTCTTGACTACAATTACCCCTTTAAAAATGATTTTCCTCGCTGATTAGGCTTACACAATGAAACTGCAGTGGTAGACTGATGGGGGCAGATTTGTTTTGATCTAACCACCATGTCATTAAAGTTTCCTCATCTCCTCATAAATGCAGTGATCAGGCATTCATCAGTACAAATCCTGACTTCAGAGCACACAAGTGTGTAGTTCTAAATTTGCTTATTGTCAGCAAATCCTGTGAAGAGACCAGACCTAACAGATCAAATATAGCAAATATTTAAAGTCGATTCCCTCAACATCTGCTCCTTTTAACAAACTTAACACAAGCAGGTTTGAACAAAGCCGTTAAAAAGGAACAAAGTTTGTGTGCTGATTTACATACATCCGATGCTACGTACATTTGTATGAAAACAGACTAAATCGTCTTTTTACCAAAAAGATGTAACAGGAACTTACATCTTCAGACGTGGGCATCAACTCTGTAAAGTAAGGGTGCATCCATACCAGGATAGTCCGGGATAGTCTTGGTTTAATTGGGGAGGAATGATGAGAAATTTTGTCCCTTCATCTGGTTTGGTTTGCTTCCAAGCTGTACTTGACTCAAGTTTACCAAACCACCTGAACAACGTCATGCAGTTCCAAAAACTGCCCACTAGAGGTGATTGTCCCCAAAATGTCCACCAGTAGAAGGGAGAAGAAAACCCAGCTCACCAATTGGCCAGGACAGAAAGCAGCTCATTCACAAAAAGGAAATAATGGAGCAACAACGCATATATGCAGTCTCACGCTTCCATTTTTACTTTGGTGTTAACTTCTAGTAGTTTTTCCAAGAAGAAGNATTCACAAAAAGGAAATAATGGAGCAACAGTGCAGAACCCCTCTTCCACCACCATGTCCACCAACATTCCCGGGTAAAAGTACTTTCCTTGACCCTAAACTTTCCTTGTAAAAAAAGAACCTAGTAGTCGGATAGGATTTTTGGGATTCCCTGGAATTCTTGAGGGGGGGGACTATGTGCTGAACTCTGATTGGTAACGCAGACTTGAAGCATTTTGTGAATGCACCCTGTATAAGGAATTTGATTTTACTGAAATATAACAATGTGTCATCTATTAAGGTTATTGATGCTTTTTCAAAACCTATCAAATTAAAATAAGTGCTGCTTGCTGGAGGCAGCTGTTGAGTCAGCCTCAGTACATCTAATGATAGTTAAGTGTGAAAGAAGAGGAGGTTAGAAAACTGATTTAATATGAAGTTAGGAGTTGGGACGAGGTTTAGTCCCCTAAAGAACAGCAGCACAAAGCCCTGTGTGTGTCTCTCAGAGTAGTCTTTGTCACGGTCCAATAACCACAAAGGTCAGCTGTGTCGAGGTGACGCACTTCACTGCTCAACTCTGGAGGAACATGAATGTCAGGCTCACTGCCAAGTCTGTTTTGCTGCTCAATAGATTATTGTTGTGGCTAAGACTCTTATTTTTCTTCTCCCTCGAAATAAACAGCCAATCCCTGCTTCATCTGCAACTGAGCATGCAGGAGGTGGAGGAAAAAAAGAACCTTTTTATTCTCTGCTCGGTTAATGTATGAACAAACCCCATTGGAATTAATGTCCATTTAGTGTAGGAGTTGTTCACATAAAGCATGAGAACAGTGAGACTGATGTGATATTCAAATCTGATGCAAGGGGGTTGGGCCCTTAAAGAGTGTTCACACTTGGTACGTTTAGCAAAAAAAACATCTTCTGGTGCAAAATTCAAAGAAATGGGAACGCTGTCATCCTTGTTTCACATCACACAAACAGACCAAGACCGCATGAAAAGATGGATATCTGTCCTCTTCTATCAGATTCTATCTACCTTATATTTAAAAAAGAAAGTGGATAGACACGACTCCAACATTTGTATATTGGAGGAAAAAGAAAAGGAGCTTGAAATGCTTTCATCTCCATGTAAAGAATATCCAGCTCTCCAGTTATAAACATCTGAAGCTCACTGGTTTTCCAGCCAGTAATCCGTTTTTTAACAGTGTAAACATTTTGACTACAGTGGACATTTTGATGAAAATTAAACATGCATTTCTATAAATAGCCTCAAGTTGTCTGTACTGATTACTAATGGAAACTAAAGAGAAAAGTGGGTACTTACTGGTAAGTCTGTGAAGGCAATACCTGTGAAAGAAGAGAGGGAGAGACAGGAAAAATAATCAGTAACAGAGAGGAATTCTCTTTTTCTACAGTTGTGTTTACATGTGATGAGTAATCTGGTTATCGCTGTAATCTTTCTGCAGTACCGTGATTTAATCAGTCATGGAAATGAGAGCACTCCCTTTATCTTGATGAGAAACTTGCTTCACATGGCTTTATTTAACGGCCTAACCCTGATTTCTACAGCAGAAAAATGACCCTGATAATGTAGCACATGAGCAGCACTTGAGGTAGAAGCTGTTCACCGTCAGACACAAAGAAAATACGGTTTATACAATCTTTTCATGCATCGAAAATAATTCAACACAAGTTTACATCCTCTTCTAACCCTGTTTGAGCTGTGCCTCTGAATACATGGACAGATTAATGTCAAGCGTTGACAGTCTGGACATCTATAATGTCCTAATTTTATCCTGAGACATTAATAGGAAATTTAGTCGTAATTAAAATATGTGAAGGCCAAAAGTGTTATTGATGGTTTCTTTGACTTTTAGGTTGCATTTAAATATTTAAATCTTGTAAGGAGAGTAATAATGAAAATACTGAAACGTTTGGTTGTGTGTGCTTGAATTATTATTAATTATTGTTGTGGATAAAGGTTTTGTTGTTTCTTTTTGCTTTCAAGTCCTACTTATAATGTAACAGTTGCTTGCTGACTGTGTAAAATTGGCGCTTCAGACAATACCTCTGATTAGCTTCAGTTTTTTTCTTTTTTGTAGTGTTATTTAAATATTTTGACTGCTAATCAAATAAATAAACAATGTACAAATGCAGTTATTTGTTTTATTTTTAATGTCATTAAAGGCGTTCCTGTGTACACAAAAACAGAAGCAGTTTTGTTTTGCAATTTGTTCCCCTTATTGTACCAAAAACGAACTGATGAACCGTGACCTTAAAGCCAAGGTGTGCAGCGAACTGTGATTTCTGGTGTACCATTACAACCCTACCAGCAGCAAATTCTCCAATAAATAAAATATTCTTAAATAAACTACGTAAAAATGTATAATAGAATAAAAAATACACATGCAAATCAAAAGGAACAGCATATTTAGCTTTTTTTTAAAATAAAAGAATATTACAGTGAGCATGAGGAGGAACTTCATACCAGGGCTCAGTAATATTCAGCATGTGTTTAACCTTTAACCTGTTTAGCCTTTTGCCACAAATTTTCAACAAACCACTAGATTTCTTTTTATTTTATTTCACTATTCATTTATTTACATTTGGTAGTCCAAATGACTATAACCCACATATGTAGTCTTTTTCTGTTTTTCCCCCTTATAATTCATATTATTTATTATCCTCATCATCATTATTATATGGTTGTAAATTAATTCTTGTGTTAGGAGGTTGAACTTGGTGTTGTCAACAACTGAATGGTTTTTGTCTGCTTGTACAGAAAAACCGAAGCCATGTGTCACTGCTTTGGCTCGAGCTCCAGAGAGGCTGTTAAATTGCTGCTGGAAGCTGCGTTTTCAATGCGCTAGGTTTTTGTTTCTTTCCATGCTGCACTGATATTTACATTTGCGTGGTGTGGTTTCAAATGTGTCAACACATCTGACACAGTGACTAAAACATACCCGATCTCTACTGAACAATGCTGCTTTTGTTTTATTCACCCATCTTTTACCATTTACATATTTCACCAGGAAACTGTTTCCAAACAAAATACTTTAACAACTTCAAGGTTTAGACTCTCCTCAGAACTGACACTAGGCACGATGTTAACCAGAGGCTGGGATGCACTATATTTGTCTACGGAGTAGACATGAGTGGCTATAGCGTGAGGCAGTTATAGTTCTGTGTGGGAACTCAGTACGCCTCTGCACCGGGCCGAATGTTCCACATTAAAACATCCAAGTACAAATTCATGTACTACTACATCACTAGTGACTTTTGATAGCCAACAAACTAGATCATAACAGAGTCAAATGTTTTGAGGTAAACGGAATAATTTCCTTTCAACTGTAATATTTGCAGTTTCAACAATGCAACAGAACAACCTGCAAACAAACCACCTTCATCCACAGCTGCAGCAAGCACACAGCTGTAAAAAATGTTTTGTATGTAATGTATATGTGT
>CM047982.1:30543126-30556734 GCA_026261665.1 Melanotaenia duboulayi
TATATATATATAAATATAAGTATATATGTATAAAATGATGGTTCCTTCTTTCTTAAATCCATGAGTTAGGAAGCAGGACGGTTGTAAAAGGAAATTATTAATTATTGGTGACGGGGTAGGAATAAATAAGTTTTACTTCTCCCTACCTCTTTTCAGACGTCACTTGGGTACAATTATATTGTTAGATCACTATATGTATGTTTTGGTGAAATTAATTTGATCTCTCTGAATAAACATAAACATCAAGTACGATCATATACACACACAAGCTTCAAATCACTTTTTTAAAGTAAGTTTTCTTTTTTTAAATAATTTTTACCATCTTGGGTTGTGAAGGGTCAAACAATCACCTATAAAAACAGACCTGCTTACACACTCCTGCCTCCGACTGACAATTATTTAAAATTTTCCATGCTAGCTTTTCTGATGATGCTTTTGTTTACAAAAGCTTTGTTTTCAAGTATATGTAGCTCTAAATACTTCTGCAGCTTCTACAAGGATCTCTTTAGTTGCAGGTTTAACTTCACCCCCATTATTCTGTTGGTACTTTAAGATGTCGTCTTAATTAGTCCGTCAACTAATTGATGTCAACCCATCAGGGCTGTGTTATGATCCTGCTGGTCCCACTTTTCATTTAAAACTTCCCTCTGGCAAACTTGAAATGCTTTTACTGCCAAGACAGTATGGTAAATGCAGTGTGAAAAAATATGGTCTAATAAGCCAGATCAGGCCAGAGAGTGTTCTGCACTATTTTGTCAGCAGTTTAAATGCTGCAGAGAAGAATAGTACAAATGGAAACAGCAACCTGAATAGAGCTGAAAGAAAGTAGAAAACATCCAGAACACTAAGGTATGCAAATTTACTTTCTCCCCAACCAATCCAGTAGCTTACTGTCGGCCTATTTTATCAGATATGCTTTGTTTATTTCATCAGTGAAACAGGACAGACTAATTAGCAGCTTGTTGACGTGTTTCTGACTAACTGATCTCAAGTTTACGTGTAGAAGTATTGATTTTTTTTAGTCCTAAGTGTCACACACATCTCCAGAGGTTAAGACACAGATCTACTCCTCAGAATATGAGCATTGTTATGATTTCAGATGTTGTTTCGGAGCTCCTTACCTAGACTGTGTCCATTCTTTGTGTAGAAGCAGGTGTTGTTGATGAGGTTAACGCAGCAGCCAATCACATCGCCCGTTGTAAACGTGGGTCCGTAGGGTTGCCCAGTCCCAGACGAGCAAAAGGAGTGGCCGTCGTCTCCGTGATAGCCATACGAGTGCTTGTCCCAACCTGGAAAGAGTGTGTCCAAACATGAGGTGAAAAGTGTTGCTTTTTAAAACTTGGGACAACAATTACAGACTAAAGCATCTGAGAAGGACATCAATGCCAGAAAAATGGATAAATTGATATGTTACGTGCCTAAAAAATAAATGAANACATCAATGCCAGAAAAATGGATAAATTGGATAAAAAAAACTGCTGATGTAGCACTTCAACTAATCAGCACCATTTTCTCAAGTAGAGCATCAGTGGAAATCTGCCAAAAAAAGGATGGTTGAAAGACAGAGGCATTGGCAAAAGTGTCTAATGTATATATTCTGCATGCAACCAGAGCTGCAGTTGATGTTTTAACCTTCTCTCATGCCTCTGCAGTGTCATTGGGGCAAATAAGAAAAACTGCAAGCACACCCCAAGTCAGACTTGGAAGCATATCAGCACAAAAATAGAAATGCTGCATCATTATTTCAAAGCTTCAGAAAGTACTAGCATTTCTTTAAAATGGTGAACTACAAAAAGAATCAGACATTTATGAGAAGTACGAAGACCATGCCCTTCCCCCGGAGCAGAAGGAGAAACCTGCAGTGGTTTATTGCCTTGCTCAAGGACTTCTCTGGGAACTCTACTGTAAATAATCCAGGGAAATTAGCCTTTTCAATCACTGGAACAGCTTGTTTTTATCTTTAGTGTGACAGCAGAAGACAACAGTTTTTTTCCCCCAGTTTTTCGGAGAACAGCTCAGTTTGCTCTAAGAACTACTGGATGTTTTTACCATTTTGACCTCTCTGTCATTTCCAATTCCAGTATCTGCAGACTGAAAATCCTTTCTCTGTTGTTAATCTCAAATATGAGAGGAGATAATTATTACATAGAGAACATAATTAAGTATTTTTCAGTTTTATTTTGCTTTTTATGGACATAAGTTCCATTGTCCAAGGGTGTGTCTGTACCCTCGTTGGGGAGGACAGTGGAACACACGTCGTCTTTTAGCAGAACTGGTCTAAGGACAGTTTTAAGGATCCTGCGAGTAACTGCTGAGCTGCAGGATTAATCTTGCCAGTGCCACATTCATCACTTAGAGACAGCTCTCAGCTCCGCAGCCCCCTGGCATCTGTTCATCACAATTAGTAAATTTCTGCTTGCCCCTCTCAATCAGCAAGGACGCAACAGTTTACTCTGGCCTCTTGTTATCTCTGTACATTAAGCCTGGAGCTCCAGGGTGGGCCTGTCTCTAAGGCTGGTGAAGGGATGTCTGGGCTCCTGTTTGGTCTGATAACCTCAGTGAAGTGCATGAGTGACGTTGTCATCACTATGAATGGTACCATGATATGGCACAGACCAGGCAGCAGCAGAAAATAAAAACAAAGGTGCTAGTGTCAGTTTTTAACTATGCCTTTCCTTTCTTGATTAAATCTGCTGAGTAAAAGTTTTGACTGGACAGAAGTTCTGAAAATAAACTGGTGGTGAATCTGTGTCTAAATGGCAGGAATTTACACATCTCTGATGCAGAATTTATGATTTAATTAAAGTTTAATGCCTTCAGTTTGTCCATAAACATCCACTAGCTCCAGTTCAGAGAAATGTTAGGTGATGCTGATTCAAACACTAAACACTGGGATTCTTCTCACAGCAAACAGTGGAGGGACTGCAAGGCCATCATTTATCAGAGGATGCATCATTTCACTCAATGCCTGGTGAAAAGTTTGACAGGAAGTGGCATCATTATTATTTCCTGGTCAACTTACAGGTCTCTTTGCAACATGCTAGTAATAAAGATTTTTTTTTAATTACACTAATGTTATAATCAGCTTATTACAGATCAGTCATTGTTGATTTATCATAAAGAGTCTCTGAATAAACACCACATTTTATGGCTGGATTGTAAAGCCTCTGGACATGATATAGATGTCTGGAACACATCCGAAGATCACCTGAAGAGGAAGATATGCATCAAAACTCACCCCAGAGAGCTACACACTACCGCTCCTGAGAAACTGTTGATAATATAAGCTATAGCGATCGAGGGCGCCAAAGATCTAGTGGAATGTTAAGGGTTAACGCCTTAGTTCAAACACCCTAGATGACCTATAAAATACCTGATACGTTCACATAGTCAGTCTAACGGTTCTGGACAACCACAACTTTATATGTGATTTTACAGTGTGAGCATTACAGTGTAATTTCCATTACATTTTTAGAAAAAGAGCTACTGCAGTGATGTCTTAGAACCAGATTTTGATTTAAAAAAACAACAAAAAAAAGATAATTTATGGAGACGAAGTTGATGGTTCTGTAAGCCAGTAGTTGGAGTTTCAGTGAACTAAAAGACATCTGCACATACATTTTCTCATCTTCTGCACCATTATCACACTTTTATTCCACTTTGCATTCTAGCCTCACTGACAGAAATCTTGCAGATGTAATCAAATAATTACAGTTTGCCCAACCAAAAACCTTTTTTTGACCCCGTTGGTGAAGAAAAAAACTTTACAGCTAAAACATAAAAAACAAACATCATGAAAGAAAAAGTAACAAGAGATAAAGTACAATGCCAACTTACCAGGGAGTCTGTTCATATTTACACCCTGAGCTGATAGGCCGATGCCCATGTAGCTGCAAAACAGAGAGCTGAGTTAGCACCTTTATGTTCACTAAATATTAAATAGTAGAATAAATTATAAAGAAAACAAGGAAGTTTAAAATGGACCAAAGCATCTTTTCATGCCAAAATTAGCAGAACTTACCCCAACATACACAGTTGCATCACTAATACCTCAAAAAAAAAACAAACATACTGTACAAATACAGCTCACATTTAAGTTCAAGCCACTCCGTTCTAGTTTTGTCCACAATCCTGTCTAATCAGAACCCTTCCCAACCCCCAGATTTAAAGCAGAATTGAATAAAGGCGATTAAACATGTTTTTCCATTTAAATTTAAATTCCATTTGGAATCATTTCCATGTAAACACGAAGAAGAATACTCACATTTCTAATAATTTAATTATGACTAATTCATTCTGGTATTAAAAACACTGACCGGGCTATGATTGTTAATCTGGCTTTGGGAAGTTTGATTTTGTATGATTCAGTTGCACCAGCATGTTAACAAGTCCAACATTGGTCTATAATTATTTGTTTTTCCCTCCTACTGTGAAGTAAATACACAGGACCATAGAACATGCAACGGTAAATTTTACTTTGTCCTGATCACATTAGCATGCATTTAGACTACAGTAGAAAACAAAAGTCTTCACAGATCAATAAATATTGGTGTTTATTGATTTAAAAAAGTGTTTCTTTTTCAAAAACCTGGGTTCAAATCATTTGATTAAATGAAACAAATTAACTTCTATTTTATTACTCAACAGAATATATTTCCACATCCAGATGGTTAGAAGTTTAGGAGATGGTTGTAAAGCTGTTGCCTACTATAAGAAGAAAAATAACATTTTAACCCTCAAGTACAACTAGGTAACGTATTCTGTTTCAGTCATTTATCAGCTACAGATTCATTCAATTTGACTATAATTAAAATCAGATTATTACCAAAAGTAATTATATGATACTGAATTATATATTTTGGGTGTTTGAGCACTTTTAGATGAAATTGATTAAAATATCATTTTTTTATATTTACTTGACACAAATCAATAATTTACAAAGTAATCAACAGAAGTAAAATAACTAAGTTACTTACCATTAATTACGTTAAAATGCAAATGCAAAAATTTAAGAAGACGAGTATTGTAAACAAAGGCCATTTATGCACATGCAATACAGGCCTGAAACATTTTAATAATTCATGTGAATACTAAACATTTGTTAGCTGTTTAAAAGGTTGCCTGACAGGAAATGGGAAAGAGAGAGAGGGATGACACACAGCAAAGGACAGATGCTGGGACTTGTTGTGTCAAGGAGCTTCAGTCTGTGTACGTGGTACACCTTTTCAACCTGCTGAGCTACTTGATACTTATTTATTCAAGAGAATTATTGATCAACAAATGTCACACAGCATAGCATTTATGGCCAAAGCTTTGTGACATCACCAGATGGACCTTCCGCTTGGCATCACATCCTGCCTCCTTTACTTTCTACAGATGTTCCATCGTAATCCTTATATTTTAAAATATTAGAGTGCACATTTAATGCAGAATGCCCCACTGTGGAGTGGATTTGTGAACAGCAGTGGCAGAAGAAGACCAAACCAAACTGTTTTTAAACTCTCCTGAAAAATCACATACTTGTGATGTGTGAAAACAGCTATGTATCGAATCTGCTTAGCGTGAATCATATTTGTCTTTTTGGATGTGTGTGAGGTGGTAATCTGTTTGTTCATGGACTAATTAGGTAGATTCGTATGATTGTGTTATTACAGAACTAAATATATTCATTTTCAATTTAGAGTCACAGACTGCTGTTTAGTCTCGAGGATTTTTATCATGTTTGGTTCAATTAGACTTTGGAGTGTGTGGTGGAGTGTTATTAGGCAGCCTCCTGATTTGAAATCAAACAAACCTTATGTGGTGTACAATGTGTGTTACATTTGGTTGATAACTACTAAAATAAAACAGAATCAAATCATATATAATAATTAGAAACCCAGAAAAGTAAAAAAAACCTAAACCTCTATTCCTAATGGAGTGTCTGATGTTAGTGGACTGAAAGTGGCCGGTTTTTAAATAACAATGTTTATATCTTTACAGCTGACAACGCTGAAATCTCAGGGATCTTTTAAATGATTTTCAAACTACCTTATAAAAGATTAACGAAAACTATCTTTGCTTTCCAAAAGAAAAACAACAACAAACTGCTTTTGTTCTTTTTCTTAAACTTTTGAGGTATTTGATTGTTCATTTATTCAGCTAAAAACAGCTTAAACACAGTTAGGCTCCAGTTTATAGAGAAAGTAAAAAAATACAGCAGGTTTAAATTACTCCTAAATCCAAATTATATTAAGTCAATTAAAGACTCCTTTTTTTTTTACTTCTAACAATTCTCCACTTTCTGAAATAATGTTCATCATTGCAGATGAGCAGCTTATTCAATGTCAAAACTGAGCCTGGAGACAATTGTGGGATTAACAAGATTTAAAATCATTAAAACACCAATAAAAATAAAAAAAAAGACTAACCAATAATATCCTTCCATTTCTTTTTCTTCAGAGGGCAAAGTGGCTAAAGAACTGTATTTGGCACAATTGTGCAAAGGTAACAATCCTTATACAAGCTTAAATTTAACATTATGACCAGTAAATGTTTACCGTGCAACAAACTGCATGTTAGTATGACAGCATTTCTCCATTTAATAAGTTAAAAATTTCACATTTTAAATCTTTAAAGAAATATAAATGAAATGCCTCCAAACATGCTGTTACAAAAAAAAAGAAAGAAAAAAATAAGATGCAACATGGATCCTCCAGCTGATGGAATAATCTTGAGTTTTAAAGAAACTATGGTATGAACTGATTTATCAAACTAAGTGTTTAACCTGCCAATGCAGTAATGAAATACGTAGCTCACTTACGTCGTGGAGATTTACACAAACTTCCTGTCAATTAATTCATTTGTTTCTGAGATGTTTATCTTTGGAACAAAGTGGTAAAAATACCATTATTGCCAACACTTAATCCAAGCTGTAAGCAGAGTTCAATATAACGTAAATTAAGTGTTGCACCCAAAATGTTTTGTGTTTCTTACCCATCACGGCCTTTACTGATAATCTTCACCTCAAAGTAGTAGACCCCGCAGGCAGCTGGGATGGGGTGTGTGGCCCGTACCGATGCTGCATCCTTGGGGGTTTTGCCGTGACCTTTGGGATAAAATACACAATCTACGGTTACAACAAAGCATTGTGGAAACCTTCTGAAGTCATAAATAGGTTAAAAATGATGAGAGTAAAGAAAGACAGAAGTTGAGGAAAACTATTCTTCAATCTAATTTAAAGCCCATTTAAGGATTTTATGGTCCAGGGGAAGACTAAACCTTCTAGACCGCCAATGACAAAGCCTGATCAAATGGAGAAAATAGAGAAAATACTTGTCAGTTAACTAGAAAGGAACTCTGCTCATACCTTCTAGTTCACAGAGCAAATAATGGAAAAGTTTTTGTCAAATCAGATCAGAGGAGACTGTAGACACACACTACCATCAAAGTTTAAACTTGTAATGAAAATAACCCAAAAGATAAACTTTCCCCCTCCCATGGGACAGTGTGTAAAGAACAGACTTCCTTTGAAACATGAAAAAATTAAAAAATTTGAAACATGAAAAAAAGCTGGCTTAGTAATCCCAAAACATAATGCAGATTCACCAGATGCATCTTTTTAATAATAAAAAAACTGTAGCATTAAATTAGTGAGTGGTCAGAAGATTGTCACCTAAATGTTGTGAATCTGTACCTCCTGTGCTCTGAAATGTGTAGCTTGTCATTCTATCTGTCTTAAAAGCTAACATTAGCTAAAGCAGCTTCAGTGAAGAGCTGCCAACAACATCATGAGGTCATAAAACATATTTACACAATCAAATATCACATAGCTGCAGTTTGTAGCCGTTGCAACTAGGCTGCTGGTATTAATATCGGTTCTTAATGGCATTACACTTGGAAATACTGAGTCATGTCAAATGTACTGCTGCATTAGCTAAATGTGGGACAGAATCTGGTTAATCTACAATAACCCATTACCCTTTCCTTTCAATTTTAGTAAATAATATAATTAAATATCAATGTTTAAAAGATGCCTGGCAACCTATATATATAATCCTATAATAAAGCCAGCTTTATTAGTCTTCTAGATCTCATTACTTTAGAGAACCTGGAACTGGTTGTGTCAATTGTAGTGAGGCAGACAATAATAAAAACAAACTTGGATGTGTTGTGAAAAAAAAGTGTATTATTTCACCAAGTTGTATTTGTAGTTGTGCAACATTACAAATGTACATTTTTCCCCACATTCAAAATGTCANTGGCACTTTGCTTTAAGCAATACTGATAATTACTTATTAGCACAGTTTCTTAACAAAAAGGACCAATCAGTCTTTTCAGCTCTGACCCACATGAGTGAGGTACCAGATACAAAAAACACTGATATTTACCCTTTTTAAAATGATCACCAGACATGCACTGTTAAACGAGTTTTAAGGAAATTAAGTGCTCATAAAAAGTGGAACTTTAGGTAGCAAATGTCCTCTGATTACTAAATGGTGTTCAGATGAAAGTTTTATATTATTTAAAAGTTAGTTACTTAACATCTAGCCATCTAGCTAACCTGATATGTTATTGAGGTAAGTGGGTAATACAAAGACAGAACATTCTAGTTGCAACAAGGAAGAGTGAGGGTAGAGGGCCAGTCAGATCCAGAATACTAGAACACACCCAGCAAGCACAGAAACACCTTTTTTTCTTTTGTAAACATTAGCCTTTTCTTGTAGGCCTGGTCCAAGACCCCTCATAATAGCTCTGCTTTGCAACTAGTCCTACCTGAATGTCTGACAAGACTCTTGATATTAAACCCCCAGCAGCGAAGAACTACTTATGTCAATCCTGTCATCAACAGCTACTTAAATGAAAGCCTTAACCATTCTTGGAAGTAACTTAGGCTAATCACGATATTTAACACTGTGTATTTCCTGTCATTTAATTGCCAACTAATGCTACATTAGCCTACCAGTTGGTTGTCTAACTGGTACACTCTAGCTAACTCTACACGATGTAATTTTGACGGTGAAATGTTGCAGAAACAGCTTAAAATGTACTTTTGAAGAAGGTGATACTACTGTTGCATGTTATTTACTGAACAGTTTTAAATCAGTTGGATATTTTGTCTGGTGTGAAAGCTTCGCGGTGACATTTCATGGAACTGACAAACTGGTTAACAGGCAAAGCTAACAAGCTAGTAGATCAAATTTTGGCTGTGGCTACACCTCGCCAGCTGGTCGGGTTGCAAGATGTCCTCTGTCTTGTTGTTGACGATGCTACTAGCTTAGCCTACTTTGTTTTTAGCCACAACGGCAGCTGGTTTTGATCCGCTAACCTCATGCTAAGCTAGTGTTAGCAAAGTTGGTGTTAGCATTGGCAAATAAAGTGCTTAACTCCAAATTCTCTGTATGTCATACCTTTATAGTGTACACGGAGATTGTTCTGAGAGAGCCCGATGTAGCTAAACTTGTCCTTCGGGCTCCAGGACCGGGGAAGCGGAGTCTCGTTTTCATTTACGGCTGGATAGAGCCGACGGAGTCGCTGGTTGAGCTCCTTTTCCTGCTCGTTAAGAGCAGAGTCTCCATGGACAACAACCGACATCAGAAATCCACAGCCCGTCGACTGTCCAGACATGGCTACGACACGAGTTTTAGTAAAATGGCTTGTCAGTAACAAGCCAAACCAGTGGCGTCAGTCAGTGTCAAGTTTTAAAGGGGGTTTAGCAAAGCTAGCTAGCTAGCAGGCTAAGCTAACTGGCTTCGCTGGTCACAGAGAGGCAGCCAGAGCTGGTTAGCCAAGTAGCTAACCTGGCTAATGCGTTTAGCTTGGCCAGCAAAGGCAAAGCGATCGCTGAAATGGCTCAGGTTGACATTAGCTGACAGAAAGCCTAAAATAGAGTCCCTAAAAGGAGATTATATGTCGCAGAAGAAGTGAGGAAAGTAGTTGAAACACAGACGAAGAGGCCTGTGTTGGGAGGAAAGTAACTAGTAAGGTTAGGCTAGACGGATCGACAAAGTATAATGAGCACGGCTAGCCTCGATCTTTTGTTTGTTGTCGGAGCGTTATCCGTAAATCTGATTGGCTCAGAGCAGCTCCACTCACTTCCTATGGGAATGTGAACTCAATAGACTGAGCTGTGAATGTACAGCAGACAGATGAAGTGTTAAATCTGCACAAAAAGATGGTAACTTTTTTTTTATTCAAGTGTTTAGTGTGGTTGTACTCAAATAGCCTAATCTTGACTTTTTTTTATGAAACTGCCTATTGATATTTTCTCCCTGATTTCCTAATATGTGTAGTAATGTAAATAAATAATTTGACTGTCTATATGTCAATATGTCTAACTCTTCTCTTTCCCTGGGTTTTTTTCCCCACAGTCCATGAGAATGGACATAATTAAAATTAAGTACAGAAACAGCCTCACTATTTTTACTAAAATACAAACTAAATCTATTGGTGGCAGTTTTAAATAAACAGAAAGAAGATCTTGTGAAAGCTGTTATCATCAAGGTAAAATAGAGAACAATGGTTCCATACTGACAACAATTAACAAATACCTGATGTGCTGGACAAAGTTGAGTCACAAGGCTCTACTGCTTNAACAAATACCTGATGTGCTGGACAAAGTTCACAAGGCTCTACTGCTCCTTTCCAATTTGCATGCATTGTGTGTAAATCTTGATGACTTCAAAGCAGTAAACATTGCACTTTTACAGCAGATCAGACTAGTGTTGAGTAATATATGCACACAAGATGTCAAAAGCATCAGTATATCCTTCTTTTTTCAATGTACTGACGACAAACAAGTTAAAGCAGATATAGAAAATATTTGTTCCTGTTAGATTTTTTTCTTTTACATGCAGTATGTGCAGCACTTAAAGTAAACTTAGGTTATTCTAAATCTGATTGTCTAGCTATGTTTTGCAAAAACAAAGGTCTTCATAGATTATTGGTGTACCGTAGAAAAAAACATTACTTTGTACAGATTAAATCTAAAAATTATCAGGATTGAGAATGTTATAATGTATGATTGCACCTTAGGATCAAAATCAAGAAATTTCCTTTGATACTTTCGGTGCATAAATCTAAGAATACATGAAACTAAAGAAGTGAATCTTGGTCTCCAGTATTAAAGTTTGACACTGCAAAACCACGATTCACCTCAACTAGACATTTAGACACTGTTTGTTACAGATGTGGACACACAAAGTCATATTCAGATACTGTATTAGCCATAAGTATTGTCCTTGGGATGTACTACATTTTCTGTACCTGCTACAAGCTAATGGTAAAGACGGCTGATGGAGATCAAGATCAAACTGGTGCATGATTTTAACAATGGGAGTCTATGTTTTGCAAAGTTGAGTCTTCCCATGGCCTCCTTTAGATCTTCTGAACCAGGGCTGCTGTCCGACAGGTTTTAGATGTTTCCCTGCTTCAACATACAAGACTTAACTTAATGGGTCAGATAAATAGAGCAATCAGTGCAGCTCTCCACTAATCAAGTCTTTATACACCAGCTTGAAGACATACCTCACAAAAAGCTTGTGACGGCACACCAGGAACTGGCCAAAGGGCACCTAAATAACTTACAGGCTGCATAAAGCAAAATCCTTTGATTTGATTGAAAGAAAACTCAATTATTTGGTCACAATTTCTGTCTGTGGAATAAACAAGGCACATGATACCACGTCTTCCTTTCTACCTCTACAATCAAACACAATGAAGGAAGCATCATTCTGTGTGGATGTTTGTTTGCAACTGAGATTTGGTACCTTGTTAGGATAAAGGACTAAATACAGAGCAGTCCTGGGTGCAAACCTTTTACAGAGGGCTCAAAATCATAGAGTAACACACAAAAGTTTTTATTTAAGTAAAAGAAACTACAAAGCAGGAGAATTTTTTAAAAGTCCTTGAGTGATTCAGTCTGAATCTGGACCTGAACCCAGAGGAGCATTTCCAAAAGTTACCTGTAAATGCTCCTCATCCACCTTGGCTGATCTTGAATATCTGCTATGAGGAAATGGGAGAATCTTCCAAAGAAAAGCTGTGCCCATCCTTGAGGCTGCTGTTGCTGCCAAATATGCTTGAACCAAGCACTCAGTGAAAGGTTTGAATATTTTTATAAATATAATACTTTAGTCTTTTGTTGTAAAAACTTAAGAAATAATTTTCTGTATTGTGTGGAAAACTGAAGACAGATGACATTAAATTGACTTGAATTTAAGATGAGTCTGAATGTCGGGGTCCAAGTCCCTCAGCTTTACCCCTGGATGGCCATCATAACTGATAAAATTTCATGGTAATATTTATGGAAACAAGAAGTCCAGCCAAAGCACATTGAAAACAGAAGAGCAACAAAGTAGAATACAAGCTGAAGAAAGCTTTCTGCTTTTGGTGTTTTCCAGTTTGGCTTGTGCAGCCTGTGAACGTCCCTCTCGCCAGCATGTGGGAATGTTCATTGCATCACTAAGAAGGAATCTCAAATGATGTTAGGCTCCCTTCAGGGAAGCACTTGCTCAGATTCAGACCAAAATTCCTGGAAAACATACATGGTAGAAGCATCGACTTTTCATCATCAGCCAGACATGTGTTGTAGTAGCAGAACAGGACAACTTGTGCTGGAATCAGCTCCTCAGTGTTTGTGCTCCCCTCAGCTTAACTACAAGAAACAAATATTTATGTGGGAAATCACATTACAGGAGACATTTCAGGAGAAACACAAATATAAATTCAAAATGAATTCAGAAAAGTTTACTCAGTTACTCTCTAACTGATGTGATAACATACTTTGTTGTTTTTTGAAGGATTTTCGCTGTAATTTCAAAACAGCAGCAGCCACAACAACTCATCAACAAACTGGAGATTTCAAATGTTTTTCTAATATATTTAAGCAATTGTTGACTTTTTTACTTGCATTTAATCTACTTTCTAACACAGTATCAAAAATAAAAACCATGCGGAAAATTGTTTGCTAATATGGCATATTGTCATTTTGCAGTAAAAGAGTGAAAAATAAAGAAATAATAATAACAAAAAGTTATTATTGACTGCTTGCTAGTTACTGCTCATGCTGGAAAATCAACCTAATAAATATATTTATAAATAAATGATCAGCTGACTTGGAGCACCAAACAGTAAATGAGCCAAAAAGTCTCCTCTCATAAATCTGTTTGGTCTAATACTGTAGGAACACCTCAGAGCTAAATTCATTTAATAAAACAGTCTTTAAATCTGTGCAGTGGAGTGTCAGAAACACAGTCTGAGCACCTTGTAAAACATCAACAGAATGAACAGAAAACAACAGCTTCCATGTCAGAGATGTCAGTGTGTTGTTAGTGTCTATTCATACACTGAATATATAAAATGGATTTAACTGCTGGAACCGAAATGTGAAGCAAACAACAAAGTTCAGCTTCAATTCAAAGGGTGTTAACTTATAAGAGTAAATACTAAATTTAAAAAAATGTATTCAACAAACCATTTTTAAATTAATTTACAATTATTTCAGTTATTAAACTCATTAAATTAAATTTAATTTGTCTGTCACCAATTCACAACAGTCATCTCAAGGAAGTTTACAATCCAATTTAATACATGGGGTGGGTCCATCTCCGGACCCACCCCGACCTGCAA
>CM047982.1:30577377-30588470 GCA_026261665.1 Melanotaenia duboulayi
GCTCTACTGTGCGCCGCCATACTAATACTATTATAATTATAATTAATAATATTAATATTACTTTTACTGTTATCATTATTATTACTATTATTATTATTATTATTATTTTTTGTTTTAACAAATGACTGAGATGACAGTAAATAATATAATAACAATAGTGAAATGGCATTACATGCCCAAAGTGGTAGAGATGGCTCAGACAGGTTTATTCCACAACTTTTTATTAAAATTTATTATAGTCACTGCAGACTTTGCTTCACCAAACAGTACAGCCGGCTGTTTAACTATTAGTAGAAAAACTGTATAATGACTGCCTATAATAAAGGCAACACCAGCTTAAAAAAAGACAAAAGAAAAGTATAGTTATGGGCTTTTTAGACCCTGTATATAAACTCAATCATTCTGGTTGTTGGTGTTAAAAATGTTGTAACATCAGTAAAGTTTGTGAACTAACAAATAGTTTCCATCATCATAAGTCAGTCAGGCAGTTTGTATACGTTCACACTGTATGTGTGTGTGTGTGTGTGTGTGTGTGTGGTTGTGGGTGAGTGGGAAGGGGCTTTAATGATGGTGCCTTAACAATCATGTGATGTGTACTGATATGTTTTTGAGCCGTAAGCTTCGAAGAGTCAGTGCTGCTGTTTGTTTCCACAACAAACACAAAGTGTCGTCAGAGTTGTGAAACCTGCACCGTGTGTGTGTGTGTGCATGTGTGTGTGTGACTCAGCTGTTTTTCCACTGCCTGAACTGACTCAGACATTAAGACGCTGAGCCAATCAGATCACTGTAGGCTGCAAGGGGTGTGCTTGAGAGCGACCTCTCTGATTGGTCCTCAGGTTGATGGATGAAAAGCAGCTCAACAAAGCAGCTGCAAGTTACTGTGACGTGACTGTGATCAAGTCATACAGGTCTGAGCCGAAGTCTTAAAAACAAATACAGCATGGATCCACTGGGAACTGGAGAACAGCAAGGCCTCAAAGTTAAATTGCAAAGGCGACTGGTCAAAAATGTGTTTTTACTGAATCTATAGTTCTGATACAAGAAAGCTCAAGAATCCTAGCTTTACAATGGTGACTAGACTTGTACATGGAAAGGAGGCTAAGTAGAACACATTTTCATTCATCATGCCCCATCCATAGGATGTCTGCTACCAACAGGTTAAATAAAAATCTGCTTCAAGGTTGGACGTGTTGTGTGTTCAGATGTTATTCTGCAGACTTTGGTTGGAACCAGCGCTTCTCTGACTTCCTGTTCTCTTTCTATCATCTCCAACCAGTCTGCCCATTCTCCTCTGACCTCTGACATCAACAAGACATTCTGGTCCAGACTCTCTGGATTTTTCTCTTCCTCAGACCATCTCTGTAAACCCTCGAGATGGTTGTGTGTGAAAATCCCAGTAAATACTCAGACCAACAACCATGCCACGTTCAAAGTCACTTACATCCCTTTCTTTCACATTTTGATGCTCAGTGTGAACTTCAGATAGATAGAGACCTGAACTATTTGCTACATGGATCGATGGAATAAGATTATCTCCTCTCATCATATCCGTCATTCCTCCATTCTTCTTCTGTCCATGCTTAGTCAATCAGACGCCCGAGGAGATGTGTTTGGGATGATGTTGATGTTGGTGGTGTTGTCGATAGCGACTGTTCCAGACCCCCTCCACCCTCCTCAACCCCATTACTCTGTACTCCTGACGGCCAGCAGAAGGAATGTAGTGTGACCCAGTTATTTTTAGATGAGGCCACTTGAAATACTCCAGCCGAGGCTTCATTGAGGATAAACAGAAGCTGCTGTCGAGCTGTGTGGCCTGTTAACATCTAGCTCTGTCTTACTGCTGGAAAAGATCTATCCTAGCTGCTTTTTGCTTTTAGCCTGCACACCTGCACCTGTGATCAACGTCAGTTGTGCTGTTGAGTTTTCTGAGGGCGCTTGGAAGCTGTGGAAATGTCTCCTGAAGATCGTGGGGCAGGACTGAGGTACGACTGTATGTCCTAGAGAGGAAGTTAGAAAAGTTTCTTGCTTTCTTTAATTTTATATTTTTGTTTAGTCTTGCATCAAATGTTTTTCACCTGGAAGTGTTTGTGATGCTTGAAAACTTCATAATAACCTGCATTTGTTCTTGTTTGTGTTTTGATTGGGAAATTATTGCTCCAAAGTAAGTATGACCACATCTTTTGGCTGGCCCTAACAGAGTTGTGTTTGGCCCACTGATCTTGTGATTCGGTGTAAATGGATCAAGGAGACAGATTTTCTAGTGAAGCTGAGACATGTTGCGCCATCGCTCCACGTCATTTCGCCATCGTCTTGTCTGACTCGCAGCTGGTTTCATGTGTTGTGCAGACACTTGTGGACCGACCTCTCACATTGGTGTTAACTGTGAACCCGGTCAGCCTGAACCGCTTTCTCACTCTGTTACTGTATACGTGTCCGTATGCAGAACATAAACAGGTCTTAGTTGCATCAGAGTCGGCGTTGCTGTGGTAAATTCCCACGCAGACGGGTGGGTAAACATATTTACACCTGCCTGCTTCCCAATCACATGTGAAGAGCCGGGATGTTTTTACCACCGTTCCTCACATTGTTTGTCTCGCTCTATTTTTGAAGCGTCGTCACCGGGCTTGTTAGAGGGTCAGACGTGCCGTCCCTTGTGTTGTTTCAGAGATTACTGATTTGGAAAAAGAGATATCGTGTTGCTGCTGCCCTCAGTGCCCTCCTGCATTCGTCTGACCCCTTTCTCTGTTCAAATAGAGGCATTTTTCAGTTTGGTTAGTTAGCTGTGTTTATCTGTGGTGATCTGGAGTAATGAAACATGATATATTCTCTTCTCAGTATCCAAAGTGTTTATGGCGCACAGACAGCATGTGACAGGAAGATTGGAAGACATCGACATTTGCAGATTCTTCTCAAGATGAGTAAATAATGAAAGCAACACATTTGCAACTCTGTAAAGGCAAATCCATTWATTGCAGAGATGTCTGYGTTTTCCTCATTTTTGGTKGTTAGAATAAAGCAAATGGAAACAAACGCACATGTTCTTACAAATGATCACAGTATGAATTTTTTATCAATGTTTTCGGTTGGATTGATGCTGGATTGTTGATTATTGACTCAGTGTGGATAAATGTAGCTTATTGTTACATCTCCAGTCAGAAGCAGTAAGCTTACTGTCAGCGTGCAGGTAGCTTATTCCTTTCATCTTTTCCAGGCGAAACGCTGCAGACTGATTCAGAAACTAATATTTTACTGACTTTCGGGCCAAAACTTGTGATAAGCAAGAATTTCTGACATATTTTGCTTGTTTTTGAGTGAACTGAGGAGTCAGCGCTACACACTGCGAGTGTGAGCTGTGCGCTGCCATGTTTAACCATCAGTGAGGTGTGGCTGATTGATCACTGTTTAAAGTGTGATGTTGATGGGGATTAAAGGACGGCTGCAGGCGGGGGATAAAAGGCTGATCCCTATAATGAAGAAGAGAAGAAGATGAAGAGGAGTTAAGAGAAGGTGGAGAGACAAAAACAAATGAGAACTGTGGATTGTTTCTAGATATACAACAGAGAGGGATTCATTGTTTGTACAGTTAAAACCTTGCAGATGGTTCTGGATGCCAGAAACATCATCTGAGACTTCCTGTGTGCAAAGCAGTCTGAGTCCTGTTCTCATTTATGGCTCCATGATGGAGCTAAAAGTGCTATCAGAGTAAAAACATCTCTTTCTATTTGCAATAGTCTCTTAAATCCTCATTTTTAGAGAGAACACTTTTACATTTCTATCTAGTTTAGTTAGACCTCTGCACTCATTTTGCACAGCTGTACTTGTACTTTAATAGATTTCCTTTTGGGGCTGTCAGTCCAAGAGCCTTCATGTACTATGTTTTGGCCAGTAAACATCTTTTTTATACTTAGACTTGGTGCTTGGAGGAGATAAAATCTGGGCTTTTGCAGAAGCATTTGATGTTGACTCTTATTTTAGGGTGCATTCGAATAAGCCCTTCTCGTCGAATCCTAGATCATTTACTTGGAAAGTCTGGTTTTGTTTGGGAAGGTGTGAACCTTTTCTGGATTAACCAATAAATGAACAAGTTTTCTAGTTTGTTGTTTGTCTTTTCATCTCCTTAAGTAGTTCTTGGTGCAGTGTATTATAATATAATATAACATATTTCCCTCCTCTGGCTTCAAACAGTCTGGTTTCTTGTTTCTTGTTCTTTTCAGAAGCTTCTGAGCAGCAAACTGCATGTTAAAAGGGCAGATATTTTAGCAAACCTACCTTTAGTGTTGCAAATTGGCTGTAAGACTGTCGGGGACATTCTTGCCAGTCTGCCCACCCGTTTAACCAAAAATATGTTTCGACTTGACATCATTTTACTGGGATAATGTCTAAGTCAGAGCACCAGGCTGTTAATGTGCTGCAGCCAGATATTCTTCATCTTTGACACAGTTAGAAGACTCAACTTGCTTCATACGAAACTTGCAAAGCAACAGACCAAATGGATCTAAATCAGATTTAGTTAACATCAGCAAAAAACAACAGTAAAAAGTGCATTATCCAAGAAGATTGCACTTCTTTCCAGAAGGACTTCTGTCTTTCACAGAACAGATAAATACTCACCACGTCCATCCAGACCCGAGTGTTCGTGCCTCGTAGTATCACTGTCACATGTTCAATCCATCCAGTTCTCAGGAAATCCGGCTCCAGCAGGCGTCTGTGCCTGGAAGTTGAGAGGAGAGCAGCAGGCTGACCTTTCATCATGAGGGTTATGTGAGACAGGGCTGGGTGTTTGGGTCAGGTGGGTGCATATGGGATACTGTAGCTTCTTGTGGCTTCTGTTGCTTGTTTAAAGCAGCCAATGCGATGAGTTATGACGAGGAAGAGTGGGTTGCACTATGAGGAGGTAAAAGTAATAGAATAGGTCCAAGAGAAAAAGCATGACAAGCTGCTAGCCTTGTACACTGTATGAGGCTGTAAAGCCAGCTCATATCTGCATTCCTGTGATCAAATCTTACCACAATAATTGTCAGCATTCTCATGCAATTTATGAAATCACAACCACAAGATAATCTGTCTTGCCATCCTTCAAGTATCCATTTGTGGCTGTGATACAAAACTTTGGACCAATCAGTGCCCCATGCTGGTAGGTACAAGTGGGTTTAAGGTGTGACAACAATTCACAATAGCAGCTTGTAGTCATTGGCTGGTTCCAGCTACCCAATGCTAAATAAACCCATGATAGACAGATGAGTCATTCAATCACCTGATAAGTTGTTTTTGAATGTGACTTACTTTTATAAGTAATTTTTGATGTCATACATCTGATTTTTCCAAATAGCCACCTGTATTCAGACCTTTCTGGTAAATGTAACAACATGGAGCAAGCAGACAGAAAATCGAAGATTCAAAGATGCACTACGTAACTTTACAACCTTAAAACTGCATTCCTGACTCATTTGGTGTCATCACTTATGTNCAACCTTAAAACTGCATTCCTGACTCATTCGGTTTCATCTCTTATGTACATTTCTGGAGTCGTTGCTGCCCGGGCAGCTTCCCGAGGCTAAAAAACTGCACTGTACAATTTTTAATATGGTACAAGACGTTTAGCTTCATGCATAGTCAAGTAGATAAAAACACACCAGCTGTCTTGAATGCACCCTGTGGATGATTCAGTAAAGAAACGCAAGAGAGAAAGAGACGGAACAAGAGATAAAACAAGACTNCTGTGGATGATTCAGTAAAGAAACGCAAGCGAGAAAGAGACGGAACAAGAGATTTACTGGCTGGAGAGAGCTTCCAGTACAGGTAGGATGCAAGATGGATGCCGAATTAGCCGTCGATAGGGGGCGTGTCACTGAGAAAATAAGCAAAAGTTCTTTGGTACGTCTTTAAGTAAGTTAATTGACATCGTACAGGAGTTTTAATTATTTTGTTCTTGAGAAACACACTTACAAGGTTCTTTCTTATGATAGTATTCAATTAATATTTTTCTGTTTGCTAATGCATACACCCATATTTTTAACCCCTAATGAGTACATCTCTGCAACCACAAGGTCTGTTTGAATACTTTTGGAGTCATTACAAAGGGCACACTTGTGAGATTTGTTAGGATGTGTAAATATTATATGTGTTGATGGTTAATAATAAATGAAGAATGGCACATAGCAAAAAATGAAATAAGTTTCAGGTTTGCCTAAAACAAACATTTTCAGGATGAATATGAATATTTCTTTGTAGTGATGCAGCTGTAGCTCTAAACCTCTATCAGATCATAGAAGAGTATGTGAATGNTTTTCAGGATGAATATGAATATTTCTTTGCAGTGATGCAGCTGTAGCTCTAAACCTCTTTCAGATCATAGAAGAGTATGTGAACATTTTCTCTGCAAAGGTCAACTGAAAGTTGAGTGAAGCAAAACTAAATGAGAGGTTTTAGTACAGCTCAGGGGAGGTCTCCAAAGTGGCCATCTTGGCCCAGTTTGATCTGTTCTCCCTCGATTTGGGGTCATAAGGTTTTAAATGGTTAAACCCAAAGATACTTAATGATGTAATTTTATGAACATTACGACGGAACCTTCCGCAGACATATCACCGTCTACAAATAAATATTACTTTTATTTTAAAGTTTGTAGGATTTGTTGAAGTTGGCCAGTAGCAGCTGGGTAACAAACAGGAAGCTGCTAGGCTGCTATGGTAACCTGATCTCCGTGGCGATCTTACACCAGCTGTTTCCAGGACAGCTGCTCACACAGGGCATGAAGTTTCCATCCTCAGCTGGATTTAAATTTAGGACATTGTCATTTCATGTGATGAACCCTGTGGAAGCTGGTACAGCCCACTGTTACTCTGACTGATTGAAGACAAAGAAATAATTTATCCGAGCCAGTTTGGATCTTAGAAGAGATGGCAGATTATTGTTCTGTTTTATTTATAAGCGTAGGTTGATTTTTATCTGCTGCTTTTCCTTGCAAGTGTTTAGTTTTTTTTAAGCTTCGTGCCTTTGAATATCTGACTTTATTCATTTCCAATTTGAATTTAACATAAACCCCACAGAAATCTCACAGTGCACTTACATCTTTTTTATTAAATAAAAGGCAGAAATAGAAATATTCCAGATCATCTGTGTGTCTGCCAGTGATAGATCTCAGGTATCCTCTTTACCAAAAGGACAGATGAAGGAAGCTCCTTAGCTCTCTAGGTTCTGCTAGCGGGGCAGTAAGTATCTGAGAGAGGAAGCATGACTTAAACTTCACACGCTTATCTATTTTTTGCACATGACCGACACATGAGCCACACCTGTGCCTTTCATAGCTGTTTTATGTGAAGCGAGCACGAGGGCTGATAGAGGAGATAAAACGGGACATGATGTTTGGGGACCCCCACGCTGGAGGAGAAAGTTTCATACCTTACCGCATGGCCCAGAATTCCCAGCTGTGCCACAGCATGGAAAACTCTTTCACATCCCTATTCCCATCTCACACCTGTCTGGTTACACATCCAGCCGCTGTTTTTACAGACTTCTTCATTAAGATGATGACACATGCGTTCAAACGGTTTCTATTATACTGACTTAATGTTTGAACCTCAAACAAGAAAACCTGGAACATTCCAAATAAATGTTATGATCTTATTTAAAGGCTGGGATTCGGAATAATTTAAACTTAAAAATAAACTATTTTGACAGCAGTGATTTGAAGGGTTTTCTGTATGATGACATCAGTTTCTGATGTGGTTATGAAGATTTTCAATCCACTCGTCTTATTGTTCCAGTTCGTCGAGGTTTGCAGTATTTGTTTCTGCGGGTCTGAACGTCTCATTGCAGCATCTCAGTCCGGTTGAGGTCTGGACTTTTACTGGGTCTTTGCAACACCTTGATTGTTTCCCATTTCAGTCATTCTGTTGTAGATGTTTAAATAGCTGTCCACTGTGCATAAAATGGTTAAATAAATAGTATTGAGCATAGATATTAAAGATCGTGCCCTAACATTTCCCCTCAGAGAAAAATTACACTATTTTCCCGTTAATTTAACAAATTCAGCCCTGCGATGGACCAGCGGCCACTGAGATAGGCTCTTGTAGAAGGTTCGGTATGTAAAGTAGGTGTTCATCCTGCTCATAAGACCAGACTGCAGGTTGTTGTACAAGTTCAGGAGTAATCAACGATCCATTTTACATAAAGCTGCTTTTATATGATTTAAGTCTTAATGTGGGATTATTTATGACCAGGATATCAGTTTAAAAATGAGCACAAAGAGGTTTTAGTGGACATATTTATTATTGTTCCTTATTCTTTTAGCATTCAGTTTGTTATTTTTCCGCATCTGTTTCACCTCTGTCTGAATCTGCACACGGCTCTTCAGTCTCATCACCTTTCATGGGTGATTCTCGTGTAATTTGTAAGGCAGCCTTGTAAGTTACGGATCAATCTAAGAGGAAAGGTTCCTGGTCTACGAACTCGTGTGTGTGAGTGAGGCCCATTGTCTTGTTGCATGAACCATTTTCAGCCTAGCTTGGTCTAGACAGATAGTTTCCAGAATACTTTGGTCCACAGAGGAGTTCATGTTCCACTCAATGACTGCAAGGCAACACCACGTTTAACAGTTGGTACGAGGTATTTGTGCTAATATGCTGAGTTTGGTTTCATCCAAATGACCAAACATCTCCACTTTGGTCTGGTCAGGCCATACCTGTTCAGTCTCTTTCATTTTATTGTAATGAACTTTAACATTTAATGCTAACTGAGGCCTGGAAAGTCTGAGATGTATCTTGGTTTTTTTTTTTCTGACAGTTTTGCTGGCCAATGGTCTGAATTTGGACTGAACTTGTTAGGATGTCCACTCCTAACCACTGCCACTTTGGCAGCTGTCTTGAATGTTTTTGCACTTGTGAATAATATGAATTGATCTACTATGTTGTTGACTTTAGGTTGCATTTATCTCATTTTAAAATAATGATCAGCTGATATTTATGACATGTTTAGATCAGTTTAGTCTTTTTCTGTACTTTGGAGATAATTACTTTCTCAACCTTCATGACAGGAATGTTTGGGGTTTTTTTAACCTTCTGATGCACAAATTATTAAAACGCAGCTCCACATTTTTTTACATACAATATTTTACTTCTGCAGACATGTACAGGGATTCTTCTCTGTATTTTAAAAGTTTTTTTTTACTTTTTATTTAGTTTTTGTATTAATATCTATTGTATAAAAATATTGATAACAATAGTGTATTGTCATTAAATCATTCAGTTAAAACATGTTTTATCTCTATCTTCCCATAGTAAAGAATCCTTAAAACAATTCCTGAATGCATGCAATGATCCGGATCATTCAGAATATCCAGTCACCTGTTTCTTATTCAACTTATGGTATTTCCTAAAAATTTTATCCAAATCCGTCCATAGTTTTTTGAGGTATGTTGGTAACAGACAGACAGACCAATGCTGCCAAATAACTGGCCTCCACCTTGGTGGAGGTAATAAGGAGGATAAAGTGGTTTCAGGTGGATTGGGTGTTAATTTTGACAGCCTTAATAAAAATTCAAATTGATAAATGTAGCCAATATATATTTATTTTTACAATGATTTTGTGACCCCTGAAATCATCTTGGAACCCCACTTTACAAAGGGCTGTATTAGAATATAGCTGCATTTTTTTGTCCTATTATAAATTTGGTTATTACAATGTATTTATATAAAATCTTATAAAACATTAATTTATTTCACAGTTAGTAGCAGCGTATTGGATGACTCACTAACATCAGTTGAAGTGGCTAATATACCATCTACACCCATGTATATACTAGAAAACTGCTGTTTCCCAATGCGTCAAAGGGATATTTCCCGGTCTTGTAGTACATTTTTTAAACTCAGTGTCTCTTAATAGTTTTTTCAAAGTTTCCATGGCCTGTCTTAGCCGTCTTTTTTTTTAAACTTTCTGTGGGGGTGAGTCTGCACATTTCAATATGACTGAATTCATGTAGTCTTACAGAGCAGAATAATAATAGCACGGTCCAGACTTTTGTGCATCCTTTGCTTTTAAAAGTGGAAACGTGACAGTCCAGGGTTTTACCTGAAGAGTGTCTGTCTTCAAGGACAGTGGTGCCGAGCCGCTTCTATTCTAGGACAAGAGCCCAGTTTATTTTTTTCACTAAGTTTTAATTGTTCCTTGAACGCCTCACATGCAGGCAGTCAGCTGTTGTAAAAGCGTGACACACACACACACAATGTTACTGTTTAGAAAAGAGGACAGCAATAAGGACACACTCACTCAACAGCACACGTGTGTGTTTTGCAGCTAGTTAACACTAAACGTGAAATATGCTGACTCAGCTGGAAGGTGCCATTTAATGAGGGGAAAATTGGCCTTTTACTCATCACGTATTTTGATGTTTGTGGTTAAATTTTTTTCACTGATGTTCTCTTAAAGATGATAATTTGCTCTGTTTCGAGGCTTTAGTGGCAGCAAACTCTAAGATGTCCAACACTGCTTCTGTTCTTGTGTTTCTGTAGTTGGGAGATCATTGATCCGGGTCAGGACAGCCAGTCTGGTACCGGACCACAACTCAGCGACTCCCTCAAACTCTTCCTCCAGGAGATGTCGGCTTTCAAACAACAAAACCCGGGCAAGGTGAGGCCGAGACGCATTCTGGTGAAAGAGAAACTAAACCAGCAACTTTAAACTGGAACCAACAGTAAAAAATGACTACTTCACTGTGTATTTATCTCTCTGCTTGTTTCTGTGTGTTTTCCTGCTCCAGTTTTGCCTGCTGGTCTGCAGCTTGTGCTCCTTCTTTGCCGTCTTAGGACGCTACATTCCAGGGATCGTTTTCTCATATATTCTAGGTGAGTCAGCTGACGTCTCGCTCATGAAAGTGTTCATACCTTATGTTGATTGTGTCTGCTTTCATGGAGAAATTAGACTTTATAGGAGAGACAACTTTGTGTCAACAGTTTATCATATATACAATAAAGTTTTGTGCCATAGATGTTATATAAAATATTTTATATAATGACAGAAAAACAGACTTGGCAGTTTGAACATCTGCATTACAATGAAATGGGAACATACCCCCCAAATTTACCCCCCACTTGTAATTA
>CM047982.1:30934250-30948777 GCA_026261665.1 Melanotaenia duboulayi
TATGTACATATGCATACCAATTTACTATAGTATACATGTATAAATGTATCTGTGTATACATGCCTGTCAATAAAGGGGGAGAAACGGGTCAGTGTAGAGGGGGGGGCAGATCTGAGCATCTAATATTTTCTCATCCCAGGCAAGACTGTCAGCTGGCCTGTGTGTATACATAAAGTCATGTATGTACTTGTGGATGGGTGTATTATTATTAAGTGGGTACTTATATATATCTAACACCACAACTGCAACATACAGCATTACACATGACACCTTATTATTTTAATGTAACATGTAAATGTGTATTTTCGTGTAAACAGCAGTTGATGCTCATCTGGAGCTCACCTCTCCTGCAGTGGTGTGTGAGTTGATGGTGATCTTGCAGGAGCCTCCTCCGTGGCAATGAACTGTGGTGCTCATGTCCTGTCGGGCCACGATGGCGCGGATTTCCTCCTGTGACGGCACGTTCTCCCTGGGTCGAGTCTTCTTTAAAGAGTCGAGGGCGAACGCAGCATAACGATCCATCTCTGAACCAGGAAAGAGTTCGCGAGTCCTACCGAGAGATAACACCAACACTAAATTAAAAAAAGACTAACCAGTAGAAAAATGTAGCTCCAATCTTAAGCAACATTTCTTCACAAGAGAATCTGTTAACATCAGTCCACTGCTCACCTCTTCAGGTGAAATTTAAGGTATCTGAGGATGCTTCTTGTGGGGACAAAAGTGCAGGACATGCAGGCCAGAATCTTCCAGCTGCAGAGGTTTGCTGCGTTGCCAGGCTGCGGCGGCCGTGTGGTCTGCTTGATCAGCTGGCAGTAGAGCTCGTCACGTAGGGGTTTGAGCTCCTGGCCGGCCTGCAGGATGCCCTGGATGATGGGAACGGGGTCGGCCACTCCATCCAGGTGCTGCAGAGAGCTGAAGACCTTGAGGGCTTCGTCCTGCAGCGTTGTGTAGCTCNTGAATTTATTATCACATTTAGTGATGTCTGATTTGTTTTTGTTTTTCATCTGGATGACTCACCGGTGAGATGGATGTCTCCATAGGGCAGTGGCAGCAGCGGTGAATGCAGTGGGTGGTGGCTGTAGCGGAGGATGGGGTTCCTCTTGTAGATCTGCTCCACCACCTCAGAGTTCAGGCAGTTCTCCTGCAGACAGCAGAGGAGTCTGACTTTAGCAGCTCTTTAAGATTAAACATCAGCACTGGAGATCTTTTTAAAGCTTTTATCAGACGTTTCCTACCCTGATGTCCTGGATGAGCTGCTGGGTCGGTGTGTCGATGGGGGCTTTGGTGTCTATGACATTCTGGATGGCGCTGGCCCAGCGCGTAGCTTCGTTCAGCAGCTTACAGTAGAGTCGGTACGAGTGTTTACGGCCATACACAATCACCTTCCAGTATCCTGTCAAGTAGCAACACAACCAGAAAAACCCAAAAAAGTCAACCCTTGTAGGTCGCTTCAATTTACTACCTGTAAAAGCCATTAGATGACAGAAAAGTCCTCTCCCCAAAACCGCTATAAAACATTACATATTAATATTCTTTTCCACTTTTATGTCCACAAATCACTCAGCCAACTTCACCTCTAATCCAAAATACCAAATATGTAATTATTAAAATTATTCTGGCCCTTTAAATGGCAATTTAATCACGTTTTTNTAAAATTATTCTGGCCCTTTAAATGGCAACTTAATCACGTTTTTATGAAAAAAAAACAAAAAAAAAAAAAAAAAAAAAATCAGAAAATATTAGTTTGTTTTTCATAAAATACATATTTGGGAGCTGGGGGATTTTTTCACCTTAAATATTTATTTATTTTTACAAGTTTTAATTGAAAACAAATTTGTTTCTGATCTTTGAATAAATCCTCATCCCTTACATATAACGTATGGAAAATAACTAATATTTTTCATTAAAACTGTGACATTATGTGAATAAATAGGTATTTATGTGGTAAATAAATAACTTAAATAATTACAAATTTGGTATTTTTATTAGGAGGAATGTTGATTCAGCTATTTCTACAAAAGAAAAAAAAATAGAAGTAGAAAAGAATATTTAATGTAATGTTTTATGGTAGTTTTTGGGAGAGGACTGTTTGGTCTTTTAATGACCTGAAAGGTTAATAAATATGTCCCTGATGTTCTGATGACCTTTCAGAAAAACTGAAACTGGAATTTTAAAGTTCCTCAAAAGAAACATTTTCTTACAAAAAATCCTCCCATGTGGGGTAATACAAGCTAAATGCTGGCTGAAAATTACAAACAAGCCCCCCCAAAAACCAGGCCAAGGCACAACACAGGTCTGTCTCAGTCTCCTTCTCTTACCGGTCTCTTTGTAGACCTTTTCATCGGGCTGCACCACGGAGCAGAGGCTGTTCAGCACCAGTGTTCCCAGCTTCAGGGCGTTGCGCTCCGAGCTCTTGTAGTAGTCCAGGGAGTTGTGGGTAAGCAGGAACCAGCGCTTCTTCAGCTTCAGCGACGCTTTGGTGCTGTTCTTCATCTCTTTGTGCAGCCAGCCTGGAGGAAATGATGGAATCATGGTTACTTTTTCTGGCTAATTGTGTTTTTGTTGCAGTTGCTGTTGGTGATCAACCAAAGCAACAAACCATACAGCACAATAGATCTTCACTGGAGTTTAATTCACCAAGTCTTTTACCAGATACTGAACTTTAAATGTAGTAAAAGACTGTACACGCTTCTCAGAGCCTATAAACTCACTATAAAAAATGTTATGACTAATTATTTCTTCTTTGATCTTTAATCTATGCTTTTTATGAGTTCAGAATTTACAAATGAATCTTGCAGCATCACCTCGGATGATGAACTCCTGCCCGTCAACGCGGGTGTCTCCTTTGGAGCGCTGCAGCAGGGTGATCCAGTGGTGCATCTCCTCCGGCGTGTCGGCGTTGCAGTGCAACACACGGTTCGCCGTGATCATGACGAAGGAGTTTGGTCTGCAAAGGATAATGTAGATAACAGTTAAGACAGATGGTGGGTGTTTTATGGCTTAAATACATATATTAACCCAGTAAAACGGTTCTGTAATTACACTGCAGACAAGATCAAGTTCTTCATGGCTTATCTATCATCCGGCTCGTACACTTTAGTTTCTCATCACCTGTAAATCCATTTATACGTGAAGACATGTTTGATGTGGGTCCTTACCTTTCTGGATTATCTGACGCACAAACCGAATCGATCATCCCCGAAAAAAAAACAACCTGAGGACACACACACACACACACACCGATGAGGAAGGATTCAGTAACAGTGTGCAGGGTGTGGATAATGAGTTTGACCTTTTTTCTGCTCCCAAGAAACCAATTATCTCACACACACTCGAACACACACACACACACACACACACGAAAACAGCACATTACAACACTAAAAGAAAAAAACCATCAACACTTCTGTGTCTTGTGAGCTCAAAACAAACGACAACAAAAGCAAAAAGAAGCTGAGAACAGAGCAAAAGCAGAAGCATGTGTACAGATTAATGATGCTCATGTTAATTAATGGAAAGGGGAATTAAACACTAACTAATCTATTCAGTGAACAACACGTCCGAATGTGCAAGCTTAACTTATAGTCATACAAACATTAAAGGAACAAAAACCTACTGTCAGTGCGCCGCTTTAATGTAAGTTGCAGACGTTTTGAACACCATTTCCAGGCTGGTTTCAGTGGTTTGTTTTCCATCAGTGTTTTATATGTGTAATTATTTTATTCTTAAATTATATATACATTTAATTATAAAACGACTTCTTGCTGTGACTGTCAGAAGATTCCACTATTTACAGTCTAAAGCCATCTCTACAGGAGTTCATGTTTGTGTGATGAGTTTAAGATTCATTTTCATGAAGGAAATAACATTTTGATATCATGTTACTGTAAATAAGAAGCTGAATTTTTCTTCTGATTGAATCAGCGCTTTGTGTCCTCACTGTACTCACCACAGCATTCTGGGGGTTGGCCTGCTCGTCGTGCATCTCTCGGATCTCCTGTTCTGTGGAACCGTGGACCTGACTCAGCACGCTGAACCACTGACTGTAACCATGGAGACATCACCATCATCAGCATCATGATCATCATCACCATATTTGAGAATTAAAAGTTACAGTAAGACCTTTTTTGTTTGTTAACTATTAAACTCTAAGTTTTCTTTTACATGCAGTATAATCAGGGATGTTATTGAATACATCGGTGGGTACAAAAACAGAAATAAAAGTTATTCTGTGTTCAGACTGATCTGTTGCAGACATATGGAGCACTAACAGAAACAAGACCACTGGCTTTGACTCAGTGTGGATAGCTTAAACAATGTGAAAACCAGCTCCTTTGAGTTGGTGGCCATGCTTCTCAACTGTAAAAAGGACAAAGTGCTCCTTCCAGGTCAGAATCGAAGCTTTGTCTCATGTATTTAAGTGTCTTGGGAACTTGTTCATGAGTGATTGCAAATTAGAGAGAGAGATACAGTAAAGGGAGGAATTAGCACCACGTCAGCAGTAATGATAGCGTGGCATGGATATCTTACTGCTAAGAGAGCTGAAGTGAAGAAATTTACTGGTCCATCTTCCTTCCAACCCTCACCTAAAGCCAGATTTGACCAAAAGAATAGTAGAAGAAGATGGCAGAGTTTTGTTGGGAGGCTGATGGGGTTCAGCCAAAGACAGAGGGGTTATAGAGCAAAAATTATAATTACAAAATAATTTTCCATATAGATCAAGCTCAGTCTTGGCCATGATGCTGTATGTGTGTGTGTGTGTATTTACATTATACAAAAGGGGTTCCTGTACTCACTGCAGACTGTAAAGGAGTGTAACTGCTTTTTAAAGGGTATGAAACAACCCAACTTTCATCACTCAAGAAGGCTTTTTTCTTGCATGTTGATTGTTGCATGCAGAGGGGTCAATCACTAATAACAGAGAAAGCTGGACCACATGTAGCCATACAATCAAAGATTTTTTGTTGGATAGTAAAAGCTCTTCTTTCCTGTTTTGTACTGAACTGTTTAGCTAAAAGAGCTTAAAGCTCATCACTGAAATCAACTTCAAATTAACTTTGATCTATCTTTGAGATAGTTTTATTACTCAACCCTAAACCCTTCTAATATGGAAACATCTCAGGACCCCCAGGAGGAGTTGGAGTGTCACTGGGTAGAGGGATGTCCAGGTTTCCCCCATGAAACCTGTAACCCGACCTCATACGAGCAGAAGAACATGGATGAATGAATAATTTCACCCTAACATCATNCAGAAGAACATGGATGAATGAATAATTTCCCCCCCTGAAACATGAATTCCCACTTTATTATTTACACTTTATTATTTACCATAAATATGTCCAATTTAAGAGGCTTAAAGAAAGTAAAACATTTCATTCAGTTCCTGGAGGGTAATTTGATTTTAAACCAACCTCAAAGTAAAATTGTATCCATTTCATTGTAAAAACAGTTTAATTCACTTAATCTGCTAACTTTTTATGTCTGCTTCATTCCATTCAGGGTCAGGGGCTGGACTGTGGGAGGAAGACGAAGNCCGAACACACAGGCGCCATCTTCAACCACCATAATAATATGGCTGTAAACAACATCTGTCCCTATAACATGAATAATACTGGTACACACACACACAGTGGGGGCTTGTCTCCCTGAAAAAGCAGCTATATGATGGAAGTGGACTTCCACTTTCAGAGGAAATCAATGTGTTGCCGGGGTAACGATACATTGAGCCTACAGCAACAACCTGCTACATATATGCTGGGCATATGGAGAAAATGTCACTCGATAGTGATTTCGTGCTGGTTTTCTGATCATTATTGTCACATTAGAGGCATGGAAAGTTGCTGCAGGGATCGAGTTGTTGTTTTTATCTGGAGACGAACATGAGGGACACATAGGTTACCTGGCATCCTCAGCAGACTCTGCAATCAGGTGATAGGTCCTCTCTGGCATCACTATGTCAATTCCATTCTCTTTGCCGGTGTTATCGATGATTTCTCTGCAGATTGAAATAAATAAATAAAAATCCCACTTGATCTTGTCTGAATATAAAATGCTTCTCATTTCATCTCCTTCTACTACTTTCCATGAAGAAGAAANTAAAATGCTTCTCATTTCATCTCCTTCTAGTTCTTTCCATGAAGAAGTGACCACAACGGTGTAAACTAAACTCTTGTTCTTACTTGGCGTCGTGCATGTCCAGGACCCCCTTCATCTTATCCTCGCCGTCGTTCTCGAAGTACATGAGCTTGCTCTGCCGCAGCACGAACCAGCGCCGCTTCCAGTTACGACGGGACAGCGTGGACGACCCCCCTCCCTTCTTGTGCAACCAACCCTGCTTTAGAGCCTCCTGCTTGGACCTGAACCACAGGAAGGTCTCATCCTTCAGGACACACCAGCGTCGCTTCCACGTGTTCATCAGGCCGCCTGGAGATGAAAAATCAGAGAGCATCACTGAGGGGGGAGGTGCTACGACTGCAGATTAGATTTTAAATGACAGGTGATGCAACTCTAGGGCAGAGCTTGATGTCTGGTCAGAGAACATTAGAATTACTTAAAAATTCCTTTTCCTCATGCTCCTCCTCTTAAATCCCTCAAAAAGGAGTTACCTTTGATGTAGAGAAAGCTGTGGAAGTACGGGAGAGTGACGCAGCTGTAGACGGAGTCTCGACGGTACGACAGCTCATCATCTGTGTCAAACCTGTCGAAGTCGTCCTCGCTGTCCTCAAACTGGAGGAAACATGACAGAAACCATTTAGAGCTCATGCTGGAGATTGTTACTCCCGTCTGAAGGGTTTGTCTTCTGTCTTAACCTGAAACATCTGCTAAATGACTCAATATGATGCAAATGAGTGAGATGTTCAAGATGTTTGTACTGTTTGTAGTTTGGGCTTTTCTGTGTGAAGGCTCTTCTAATTTATTCAAAGCCCTAGTATAAACAGATATGATATGTCACTGGGTCCTTTTTCTCTGAGAATTCTCCCTCTGTCTCTTTTTTTTAATTTAATTTTCCACTGAAAGATACACAGTTGAACCTGCTTCACTGAACCATCAAAGACAGATGCTTTAACTACTGAAGATCCAAACGAAAACATAAGAAAATGACAGCAGATGGAAGATGACTTTAACTGTAAAAAGAAAAGACTGTGAAGCTCATTATTTACAACTTCATAAATCTACAAAAATAATAATATAAACTGAAGAAAATTTGTGTTTGATGATGTTGTATGATTAACTGGAAAGCCTGATTACCTGATGTAAAGTCATCTTTCCTATGAGGTATAACTTGTAATGATTGTGTTTTTGTGGAATAAGCAACAAAAAATAAATGTGTGTGTGGTGTCCCTAGAAATGTGCCTGCAATATTCTTCTCCACGGGGCCAGGATCCTCACAGAGTACCTCCAGTATTTGGAAGTTGAGATGATGAAATGATCTGATAAACATACACATAAACTTCTAAAAATAGCTGACAAAATACATGCTTTGAGCATGTTACCTAAATTAATAATTTTGTATTAAATCTGAGTTAAAGGTGTGAAAAAGCATTTCAACATTAGCCATAGCAATTTTTCTATTTTATTTTTAAGATTTTAAGTGTTTTTCCACTAGTGGGGTACTGTCCTAAGATACTGCTTTTAAACCAACAGTTTTTCTCATTAAATCTGCTAAAACCAGCTGATCAAGTCATTCCCGTTTACCAGTAGTGTGCTGATCACAACTAATGCATAATCACAATGTCCTGAAATAATGTGGCTGGTTTATGTTCAACTGGTTTCAGAGACAGCGGCACTCAGTGGGACTGGGAGCGAGCTGATAGCTGTTTTGCAGACAGGTAGAAATTTAGTCTTCTTGTCTCTGGTGGGCCACAAGTTGTCAGTTTCAGCGCCACCATGTGGGAAATCACAAGAGTTTCTTTACAGAACTTTTACATTTTCCAGCTGCAAACAAAGCCAGATGTTAGCATTAGCATGCGTTATTAGCAGTGTAAAAAGGAAATAGTTGCAGATATTGAGTAGACCTTATTTTTTTCTTATTTTGAACTTTGCTGAAATTTTTTATAGTTTTAGTCAGAGCCAGAAGCCAAGGTTTTTGCAAATTGTTGGCAAGTAGAACCTATAGTCCCTGGATTTGACTGTCTGTATGACTCACCGATGACTGAGCCCCCTCTGAGCTGAAGCGGTAAGCCCCAGAGCTGTTGTAGGTGCCCACAGAGCCGCGGTAATCAGGAGACCACTGGCCGCTGCGAGGGTTGGAGAAGGCGATGCTGCCGCTGGACACGATGGCGCCCTCGTCATAGTCGTCCTGGTCGTAGTCTGAATCCTCGTCTGGCGGGATCAGCTCCACCAGGTCGTCGGATGGCGCCTCAGACGAGGCTTGCGGGTGGCAGTAGGCAGAGTCCCCACTGGACGAGGCGCTGTGGCAGGCTGGAGGCAGAGGTGGTAAAGGCAGCGGCTGGTGAAGCAGAGTGGTGGGTGGCAGCGGTGGGATCACGCCATCGTTGGCGTATGGGTCTTCTTCAGAAGAGTCATCACTCGTTCGGATCCCGCTTGTCCGTTGGCCGTCCGAGTGGCCGTGCTCGCTTGGGTTTGGTGAGTCTTTAAAAGCTTCATCATCAGCCCCAAACCCCTCATCAACCTCCTCTTCATCGTTGCCTCTTCTCTGTCCATCTTCCTTCTCATCTCCCTCGCCTACTCCCAGAGAGCTCTCGATGTTCCTCACACACTCGTCAATCTCGTCAAAGTTCAGCGAGTCGAGGAACTGCTGCGCTGCCTTGCAGGCTTCGTCCTCCAGCCGTCGGAGCTCCTGGTCGCGGAGGTGCTGCAGGCGGTTCAAGGAGGCCTCCGTCAGCGAGAGCTCCTGACGTTCCTTCTGCCTCTGCAGCACCTGGATCTCCCGCTCCAGACGCAGGATTTCCTCCACCTGAGAGGCCTCCTGAGGACGGATCGCCTCCTCCTCAAAAGCTTCTGCTGACTCCAGCTCCTCCAGGGGTTCTGGTGATGTGGAATCTGTTAGTTTGAGTGGAGCCTGAGCCAAACGCAGAGAGGTGAGCTCCTCAGTAAGTTGCTGCTCCTTCACTCTCCTTGATTCCTCAGCCTGAAAACAGAAGTAAAAATAATCATTTTTTCTTCTGGATCAAATTTCAGATACATCACTAATGACAAAGTTGTCAACATACCTCTCTGGTGAGTCTCTCAGCCTCCAGCCTCTGTCTCTCCCTGCAGAGACAAACAGACATCAGCTGGCTGGAAGAAGGATTCGAAACAGAGCTTAGACCAGGGTTCTTCATTTCAGTCCTACGAGGGCTGCAGTCCTGCAGGTTTTCGATGTTTCCCTGCTCCAACACACCTGCTTCAAATTAATGAGTCATCGTCCAGAACTTCATAGGAAGTTGGATCCAGTTAATTTGAGTCCGGTGTGTTGGAGCAGGGAAACTTTGAAAACCTACAGGACTGCAGCCCTCATGAGACCAAACTGAGTAGCCCTGGCTAAGACTATGATGCGGAAAGAGACACAGAATGAAGACAGTACTTTTTTCTTGACATGAAAACGAAGGCTATTTGAAATCACTGAGAATTGTTAAACCATTCTTTAAATAAACCCACCCCAAGCAGGCAATGCTTGTCATGTACACATGATGTCACTTTGCCACAGTGTTCAGTAACCATGGACAACACACTCATGTAGTGTTTTCACCACGTCTCTGTCATGTCTTTGGCCTTCAGAACAGCTCTATATTTTCCAGTTGTGTACGTAATGACATGTGATGCTTACATATGACTCCATCGTTAGCTCTGGTGAGAAACAACTTTCAACACTCGCTAACTGACCTTCAGCCTCATCATCCTCTTTCTTCAGTCTAATGTTTTTCTTCACGGGACTGTAACCTTAGACTAATAAAATTCTGTTAAACTAAAACAAAACGAATGGAAGCATGTTTTTGGCAGCCGTCATTGACATTAGATCCACCGTTTGCTCTTCATGTCAAACATCAAACTGTCTGGTAACAATATTGCTGTGGATGGCTCTCCCGTTGGATCAATGACTGTTCACAGTCATGTAGACTTATGACATGCTAGTTTTACCTGGCAGAGGTTGAACTGGACCTCATTTATTTATTTAATTTGTTTATTTTCTTGAAACTGAAACAAAAAAATGATTACCATTCCCTAATCCAGAGCATATACAGTATCCAGTATTTAAACAGTAAAATGGACGCCTTAAATGTGCAGTTTGCAGTTTTAGTTGATGCCAGTTCCACATGACCTGGCGACGAACCCTGTGGAATAATTTCTCAGAATAAATTGATACAGTGATCTTTCCAGCTTCTAAGTTGGTAGCAGTTCCATGAAATTCCCCTTGACAATACCTTTAAAATCCAAAACTGACCTCTCCATTTCCTCTTCCATCCTCCTGCGATGGTCCTCCTCCTCCCTCCTCTTCCTCTCCTGCAGCTGGCTGTAGGCCCGGCGGGCCAGCTGGCCTCTTATACGTTTCTGGAACGTGAGCGCTGCCCAGCGGAGAAGCAGGAACTTCCTCCTCCAGTAGAAAGCCTTGTAGTTCTTCTGAATGACCACGATGCACTGAAGCAGCTTTCTGTACTGCTTCCTATGTGGAGGACAGCATCAATCATCAGCTTCATGAGGATGGAGTGAACATGAGTTTGACTTTTAAGAAAGCTGCTGAGGCTGTCGCTGAGTTGAGGTGTGAATGCTGAGCCGTACCTGGCCATGTAACCCATGACGTGGGCCTGTATGATCATGGCTGCTTTCAGCACCTCCACCTCCCTCTGCTTCTCCAGGCGATGCTCCAGAGACTCCCGGAGAAAGACCTGAGAAGGAACAAGAGGAAAGGAGGATGTAGAATATAAAGAAAGCAAAGAAGGGAAAAATGGATAAAATAATACTTTTTTTTCTATTTTCTTAGTTAAGGATTAAAACTAAACGTAAATACTTGAAGGTTAAGCAAAATCTCATAAGATGTCTGCATCATATACACAAAAAAATGTATAATTTCCCCTTTAATTTAAAACACGTCAAGGCTTTAACTTCTGCGGGTAATACAGTGCCTCCAGGAATGTGTGATGTTTTCAACGAATCCTTGTAACTTCAGTCCCAGCAGCTTTAAAGCGACTGTTACCCGACACAAATCAACCTTCAGGTTATAAACACGCAGACGTGTGCTGAAGAAATTTGTTGCATCTACTGTCTAAAATCAGGATGCTAGTCATCTAAAATTAGGCTGATGATCACCACCGAGGACCGTGTACAGCACCTTCATGACCGAGCATGAAAGTCTTTTTGCTTCATGTGCAAAATGATGGTGGAAAACAAACTAAAGTTGTCAGTAAAAAATACAAACTGTCTGTTGTTTTTTAATTCTTCAGTTTCAGTTTTGTGAACATGTAATACAGTTTAAAAGACAATTTAAAGCAATCATTTTTGTTCTCAAACAAGCCAAAAGAAAAATGGAGAGTGCTTGATTACATTTAAAACAATAAAGACTAGAAAACTTCCACTTGTGATGCACAGTAGAAAATACTCCACGTCTCTGCTTAACAAAAACCCTCCATTACATTCACCGTTACACGCATCATGAATAAATGATTTACAACCAACCGAATTAAAAATGGACAGAGCTTCTTTTTTCTACAACATCACCGTTTAGCTGACACTCCCTTCCAGAAGAACAACTGAGCCGAACAAAGCAGCCAACATAAATCAAATCCAGATCCTCCTTTCCTTTTGTTCACGCTACTAAAGACTGCAGATTACCGCGGCGAGTGATTTCAACGACATCTCTCTGAAAAGACCGAAACTTACAGCCACTTAGTGCAGCTGCCTGCTATAGGAGCCAAGCTGTCATTCATTGATAGAGAAGCAGGACCCACTGAGGGCTGCTGGGGTTAATCCGATTAGGGAGGGAGGAAAATGAGATATGGGACACGGTCTCTGATGGCTGAGACAGTGGGGAAATATAACGAAGCTATGGGCTAGAGAACTTGCCATTCTCCTGTTGGATAGTGTAGGATCCTCAGCACTGAGGTTGTAATTAGATTTTCTGGGGGAAATGTAAGCTTGCTGGATGTCAAGTTAATTAACTCAGAAACATGCATTACATGCCCCACCTCGTGCACATGCACATACAAGCAGACACACAAAACCGCTGGTCTACCTTCAGGAATTCAGCTGTCAGGGAGGAGAAAGTCTTTGAGACAGAACTTAAATTATCAGAACAGACTGAGACCATGTTTCCCCTAAATGAGCGGCTTCATTTGTCCCGCATCCCAACGTATCAAAAGAAAATGTCAGATCTGTAACAGAGGAAAATAATGCACTTTGTGTTCTGTCCTGGTTGATTTTTCTTTTATCTTTGACTTTTAAAGATTGTAAAGATTTTCATAGAAAAGAGGGTCATGTAATTCTGAACACTGTGGTTGTAAAATGTAGCACAAGGAAACATAAGGAACTGATTCAGACAGTTTTTCTTCCATAAGCGAACATTAGCCACCATAATGCTAATGCTAGCCACTACTAGCTACATTACAATTTACATGTCGAGCAAATTTAAAGGAATCTTTTAGAAGAAGGAGGAAAAAAAACTAATTTTAATTCAGGAATGTTTCCTTAGACTGGTTTGAAATGAATAAACAAAACTAAATGGTGCTGTTACAATCTCGGGAGTCCAGGTTTCTTTGCTTGTGACTGAAATTCAGTATAAGAATTAGTTGTCAGTACAATTTTCTGTGCTCCAGAGGTATAATTTTTTTATGGCTCAGTATGTAGGGTGCAAAGACATCTAGTGGGAGAAACAGCAAACTACAATTTCATTAATTAACCTACATTTTATGTCTATAAAATCTTATTTTCATGCATTATTATCCATATAAAAACATTATTATTAAATAGTATTCTGCATTTCTGTCAATAAACTGAGTTTAATCCACTGCTTAGCTTGTTAAATCTGTCAGTTTGTATTGGAAATGCTTTACCTAATTCAAAAAATACGCAAATTCAAAATAACTAGGATTGCACATACTGTGGGTTAGTAAAGCAGCAGAGTAAATCCCTTCTCTGGTTCCCCTGCAATGGATTAACAGGAAGAAACAAAACTGCACATATGTAATACAAGGTTATCTTTGAGTGGAACCATCTCTTTAGGTCCTAACTTAATTTATGTTCACATAACATGGTTAATGCAAGTAGACACAGAGAAATTATGCCACATGAGAAAACATGCAAACAGACATCACAAAACTCGCCCTCACTTTCTACAGCAATTTTCAACACACGCTCAAAGCGCACACATTCACTTCCCAGTCAAGTGAATGACTAATCCTATTTTGAGCATTAATATGCTAATTAGTGCAACAAAAGCCTTGCTAAGCCTCTGTGCTTTTTGATTGTAGCTGTTTGGGGGCCTTTAGGGAGCAGCGCTTACAGTCACAGGTCAGGCCCGTGGAGAAAACAGAGCTCTATGAGAAACAAGTACAGCCACATCGCCTCCACAAAATTAAGTTTGAGGCTGTAAAGAAAAAGAAAAAGAAAAAAAAAACAAGACAAGACAAGACAATGGTCAGGACATGTGCCAACTGAAAGGAGCTGCAGGACGGCTTGATGTAAATCTTTCTGCGACAGGCGGTAGGACAAAGTGGACGAATCCCTCTGAGGGACATAGAATTGATTAAATGGTTTACAGGCAGGTGTGGACAGCAGGAACAGCTTTGTGGTTCACAGCCAAACACAGTGTTAATGCTGCTGGAGAAAGAGCATCTACAGATGCAACAAGCAGAGAATTTCTCACCTTTTTTTGGCCCATTTTGGGTCCCTTAGTACCAACGTGGTCTGGTTTAACCACCACAGTCTACCTGAGTATTGTTGCTGACCATGTCCATCCCTTTATGACCATAGTGGAGCATCTTCTGATGCTACTTCCAGCAGGATAATGCACCATGTCACAAAGCTCAGATCATCTCCACCTGCTTTCTAGAACATGACGATGAGTTCACTGGACTCCAACGGCCTCCACAGCCACCAGATCTCAGTCCAGTAGAGCAGCTTTGGGATGTGGTGGAACGGGAGATTCTCATCATGGATGCAGCCGACAAACCTGCAGCAACTGTGTGATGCTGTCATGTCAATATGGAGAAAACCTCTGAGGAATTTTTCCAAGACCGTGTTCAAGCTATCACACCTAGAATTAAAAAGGTGGACCTAATACAGTGGACGGTAGGTGTATATTTTATCATTCAATGTCTCCTCAGTGCTGTGCTGACTCTTCATTCAGTTCCTTGCGCTGTTGTTGGTTCTGGACAAACACAAATACACATTCTAATGTTCACTCATCCATTCAGCCACACACACACACACACAAGCCACTCACTGCTGTCACCTCCTGCAGCATCACACGGTCATGCTGTGATTAGTGATCTGTGTCCCCCATCTGTTATTTTCCCCACTGTTCACACACNGCTGTGATTAGTGATCTGTGTCCCCCATCAGTTATTTTCCCCACTGTTCACACACGCACTCA
>CM047982.1:30978687-30995453 GCA_026261665.1 Melanotaenia duboulayi
ATTTGTTTGCTTAAGCCAAGAGACTCCTCTATATTTTGTTATGCTTGCATAATGACAATAAAGATCATGCATTTTGACTCTTGAATATGACCTGTCAGAGGTCTACCCCCCTCATCTAAAAATATTGAAGATATAACAGGTGCAGAAAAAGTGGATTATACAGCTCCAATCACCTTCTACACTGCATGTACGTATACTATATTAGAGGTACGTTTTACGCTGCACGTTAGCATTAACACATTCCTCATTCTCTCAGTATTTTTCTTTTGGACAGCACATGTTGTGGGTGAGGGGTTGAGCTGAGTTTTTAAAAATAAAGCTGAACTTGACTTTAATGCTTTAGCTGAGCAGCAGGAAAGGTCGTATCCGTAAAGTCAGCGGTACATTCCTGGAAGACGGAGAACAGGAAGAGATAAAATAAACAGAGCTGTAGCTGACCGTGACCATGTTAACGGATGATACAGTCAATTTAAATATTCACAGATTAGAAGTTTTATATTTAAAACACAAAATGCTTAGGCCTACCCAACCTCACCACTCAGGAATAAATAGCAATAAATCCCCAGTGGAAAAAGGGCTTGATGTCCAGTTTTTTTCTCAGAGACAGTTCCTAAGCCTTCTCAGAAAATAAAAGCCAGGCATGGTTTGACGACTCAAACAGTCAAATCTCTGTTGAGAACTGGCAGAAAACTGAAGCTAATTATCATTGTGCTTTAGTGTCTCTTACAATCCTTTGTTGCCTCTCAAATACACAAATACCTACTTTAGACCGAAGCATAATGCAGCGAGGAACAAACCATTATTGCAATCGCTCATGGTTCTAATGTGAAAATAACAGCCCCATAGCAGAATGATATCAGCAATTTGTTGGTTTGAGTTGCTGCTAATGGGATTCTGTGTGGTCTTGCTGAGTCTAAAGTATGGGCTCTTTTGTGGTTTTGCATCTTAATTTTTTCTTGGGTTTAACACCATCATCCAGTTTAATAAATGTAAAAATGCAAAAAATGACGTTAAATGTTCTGCATCCACACAGAAACGTGTACATAAGCTGTTATTATACTGGAGCAAAACAAAAGCACTGATTGGATTAAGTTAAATTTTTCTTCTCTTTAGTAGTTAAACAGTTGCTCTAGACCAGAGGTCTGCAACCTTTCCAATCCAAAGAGCCATTTTTGCCCTCAGTCCAGCTTAAACTCCTTTAGAGTCTCAAATGTTATAAGACCTCTCTAAAAAAGACAACTTATAATATTTTTTTAATGTCTGCTGAAGAAAACAAGTTTTATTTATATTTTTAAGTTTTAAAACAAACATAAAACTTTTTACAAAATGAGGACAGATACATTTTATTCTGTAGGATGAAGATATTTCTGGGAAATGATGTAAAAAAAATTAAACCCATAGTTTCCAATCTAAATCTAAAGAAAAATACTTCTAGTACTTTAAGTGTCATTATATTTAGTGTCATCATTACTGAAAAACTGCTAAAATCCTACATTTGTTATTCAATCTTTTGTTTTAAATAAATAGAAAATGTATTCATAAAGCGCTTCTACCCAAATCACTTCACAATATACATCACATTCACCCGTTCACACACACATCCACACACTCATGGCGGAAGCTGCCGTGCAAGGCGCTTCACCACGACCCATCAGGAGCCATTTGGGGTTTGGTGTCTTGCTCAGGGACACCTCGACATGAGCTCGACAGGCTGAGGATCAACCCGGCAACCCTCGTGCTACATGACGACCACTCTACCCACTGAGCCACGCCGCCCCCTTCATCATTTTTAGTCAATGTTATTGTAAAATGGTCTAAAATGCCACTTATAGCTCCGGAGCCCCAGGTTGAACACCCCTGCATAGATAGCATACTACGTCTGTTCATTCATAAAACCTCAATATAAAATGATGCATTTATTAACCACATACTCAAACTGTACATAACGTGCTTTATTATTTACTGTACCTTAAAATAAAAACAAAAATGGGGAAAAATGGTTGTTTTTTTAGTTTAGTTTTAGCTTTTAGTTTTTTAGTTGGTGGAGCTTTAAAGGCACGTTCTGGTGTCTGTGTTGTTCTGTGTCAAAATTAAATCAGCTCTGTCTTTTAGAAAACCCAATCAAACAAGAGAGACGAAGATGTGGAGACAGAAGTGAAATATAAAAGCTGAAGGGCTGGATTTTCTCAGAGGTTGTTGGATAACAGATAATCATGTTGCTCAGTCTCCTGGAAGCTGTTAAAACTTCCCAGAAATGTTTTCCCACCTGATTGTTCAGCAGGTGGAGTGTGTTACAGTAGCATTGTGTCTGTCAGGTTTTTATGAAGTATTTCAGCCCTCCAAATTCATACTTAAACTTACGTCTTGTAGTAATATTTTTTTATTGCTTCACTGAATGACTTACTTTTCATTTAGGCCACTGCACATTGGGTTGGTTTTGTATGAAATTAGCTTTATAAATACATTTGCTTTACCCTTGTCTTTAAAAAAAAGTGTAAATATGGAAATAGTTTCTGTTGTGTGTTATTTATTTTTTCTCCTGAAAACCTGAAGACTTGAGTGAATGATGTGCAGGTGAGAAAAGGCTTGGTCATTGTTGATCTGTGTGTTGTTTCTACAAAGTTTTGTTCTTAATAAATTCTGCTTTCTCCTTCTGGTCGGCCTTTATGCTGCTATCTCTATTCATACATTCAGTTTACATCATTTTAGCCTCATAATCTGACAGCTGAGGCTGGAAACATCATGTCTGATGCTGACTGGGATTAAAAGGGTTCAGCTTCATGAATCTTTACACTGAAACGACTAAAAAGAAAAACAGGCCAATAGAGTTTTAAGAGTTAATATCCAGGTATGAGTAAAGCCAGAAATATACCGAATCAAATCCTGCTTTGCATGTGTGTATTACAGACGTGAGGAAAAAGTAAACTCAAACATGGCTCTGACTGGTGGTGGCGTCCAACAAAGGGTCAAACTTCTTACAGAGACGGGATCTTAAAGTGATTCACGTGTGTAATTCGTTTTAAACAGCCCAGACTTGGTGATGCCAAATCTGAAAAGGCCCGTTAAATGTAAGTCATTTAAAAGACCTCTGGCAGGAAGCCAGTTCGTCCCAACTAGGACACACACACAAAAACAGCTAAACAGCACCCAGCCTTTGTACTAATCCCTGGCTCTCCACATGCTGTTGCCACCCAAGGTAAAAACCCCCCACCGGCAGGAAGGAGGGAGCCTTCAGACGAGCGGCTGAGCGTGTTGGAGGAACTGCCTGCACAGCTCTGGACCTCACCCAGAGCCCTTTGTACCGAGCTGCAGACTCCGTCAGAGTGAAAGAGTTTCTGAGAATGGAGGAGAAACTGAGACGAGAGCTGAAAGAGGAAAAATCCTTCCACACGTCATTTAATCTGAGACTAGGTTTTCTCAAGAAATAAGAACTTATAATAAGAAGAAAGCAGGGACATGAACTCAGCAAGCTGGAACACCAGCCCGTTAGAAAACAATGAAGATTACTGAGATTAAATTACTTGTTAGGATGGATTTGAAAGCACCACTACAGCTTACCTGGCAGCAGCGGTGCATTCAAGGGAGAAAGTACAACAACAAAACACTAAAAAAACTGTTTTCCATTTGAGCCAAGACACCAGTGGTAGAAGTGGTTGAACCTGTATTGTCTTCCTGGCCCACAAAACATTTCATTTGAGTTCAGATTCACCAACAAAACTCTACATAAAAACAACCCTCCTCTCATCTCAACAATGTCTGAAGCTAATTTCTTCCCCATGTCCAGAAACAAACACAGAACCTGGCATGAAAGGTGTGTTTTTCTCCAGAAAACACACCTTTATGGTGAGTAGTATGTGTCTTTTAGTTCTCTTAGTTCTTAGTAATCACTCTGTACTCTTCATTAATACTTCCATACTGAATGTGGTGTGAATCCATTGGAAAAGTTTGTTTGTGTGTCTGTGTGTGCGGTTAAACCGTGGAACAAACAAGCAATGTCTAATGTCCAATTATTATTGAATATAAGTGCTGTTATTACTGATGTCATTGTTATCATCACTACTTTACACACCGTAGATTCACGTCTTGTTTAGGACAAAACTGATAGTGGTGTAACCCGTTAAGGCCAGACCCATGAAAAAATGATAAGAAACTATCATCAGTGAATTAGTTTTATTAAAATATGATATATTGTACATTAAGGATACTAAAAATAAATGTGACTGTGGTATGTATAGTGACTATGATAATGACGGTATTATTATAATTCAGTGTGGTATGGAGAAGGGTGGGATTAAATAAGCATTGGCTTCTTTACACATGGCATTTTTGTTATGTTGTTGGGGTTTTCCGGCTTTGTTTTCTGTTCTTTTGCCTTTAGGTTTAAACAAACTCTCTCAAAATTATTCTTCTTTCCTCGCGTCAGCACCAGTTCATGTCTATGTTTTTCAGCTCTCGATGAAATCTGCTTTGTTGATCTGCTATCTATGTCATAAATCAGCACAGAGGGAGACCCTTTGTGTTTATTTTTAGTAAAAATGTAGATTAATGTTCTTTTTATAAACCTAAAAGTCATTTTTATGTCAGAACTTAGGCAAGAAAAAGAAAAAGAGAGATTAAAAAATGGTCTCAACTCTGGTCCCATGATTCTAAAACTTCTCTAAAACAGGTGTAAAGTTGTATATTTGCTCAATGATTCGTAAATCAATGTTCCTATAAACAAAAGAAAAACTGTTACATCTAAAACCAGCATAGTTTGAAATGTTTCCCTCAGATCCGTTCCTTTAGTCATATTCAGCTTCCACAGCCCAGACCAAGCAGATAAATCCTGCAGAATCCAAGAGAAACCCTCTCCGGTATGTCTTTGCAAGGCTCTGCTGCAGGGCTTTTTGTGACCCCTGATGCCTGTGTAATTAACCAGGCTGGAGACTATTGGGTTTAACCTCACAACCACCTCTGGGGTCAGGAGCTCTGGGACAAAACGCCACGCCTGGGGGTGCGGGTGGTGATTTAATCAAATCTGTGCTGGTCAGCTTAAACTCTATAAACTCTAACATTCTTATTATTTGTTAGTGAAAATGACTTTAAGTTTGCCTAAAGCCAGAATGTACTGTTTTAAAGCTTATTTCTAAGCGGAGGAATCACTGGACTTCAGATGCTCGGGTTGTGGCGTCATCTGGCAACATCCCCTCTGTTTACACACCCCTACAACATATGTCGGTTCAGATGCTCTGTCATCCATGTCATGGTAATCCTAAGAGCTTTTTCTTAAGAGCTTTAGTAGAACTGGACTTCATTCTCCCTTGAACACATTTTTCCTTCCTTCTGTTGCAAGTTGGGCAAAATATAAAGTTACAAGGTCTAAGAAACGGGTGAAAAGTTCGGTTAATTATCAGAAAGAGCTGTTGGTCTGAGACGTGATCACAAGTTCTGTCATTTCATGAATCCTTTAAGCTCAAATTGTTGGCAGAATTCAGCCTAAGTGATGCTAAAAGCATGTTTTTATGGTCTATATTAAACACTCCATGGCCAATAACAAAAATTATGACATAAAAAATGACGTATCAATGTTGTGTTAACAATAAAACTAATTGTTTCATCACAACTTGAACCCAGATTATTCTTTGGACAGTTTTTTAATACATTTTGTCAGAATTTGGGTACAATTCTGTCTCCAAAACAATGAAGCTCAATAATTTAAAAAGTAGAAAAAAGAGGAGTTATTGTAAAAATAAAACATTCTCTTTACTTTTTCTATTAATGTTGTGATAATATCGTCATAGTGATCGTATTTTAAGCAAAAAATCTGGTATAGTGAGCGCGCTACCTGACAGCAAATTTTAAATTTAATAAGACATGATCAACTTCACATTTTTCTATGTGGTAACTTATAGCTGTTTTATTCTATTTTATCTTTATTTGCATTATAATCCTTTTTCAGTTGTGGGGTTTTTAGGCTGTTTTCTCTCTCTTACTTTCATTGTTCCGTACTTTGGTCGGATGTCCTGTTGTTTTTAATGGGTTTTACATATGAAATACGGTGTGGTCGTGACAATGGAGCCAACTTGACCTGCTCATGACGACGTGTGGTTTTTAACAAAGAAAAGTTCAGTATGGACAAAACCAAACCTATAAAGACACCCAAACATGAAAGCTGACCCAACACCCTGGGCTTTAATGAGCTGCTCCAACAGCCACCTCGCTTCTGGTTTCAATCCTTCAACCAGATGTTGGAACCTGTGGCTCCAGGGATTAGCTCAGTTCCACCAAGACGGCTTTACTGAGGTCCGACACTAATGTTGGGTGATAGGGTGTCTTTCAGTCTGTGCTCCAGATCACTGAAGTCAAGCGCTCTGACACCAGAGCAGGAAAATGTCTTCATGAAGCTGGTTCTGTGCCTGGATCCTCATTTTAAATAGAAAAGGGAACAAGCGAACTGTTTCATGTCTGAAATACCTGCCTGCAGTTCCATTAAGATTCTCTAATAAAAACCTGCTCCATAGGAAAAGCATTATGTGATAATAATGAGACTTAAAGTTCAGATTAGGCTGTTTTTTGCTTTATGACTCAGATGAAAACCTGCCATGGTGGCATCCATGTGCTGAGTGAAGGTTTGGAGGATTTCCAGGCGTTTCCTTGCTAGAATGTGCAGCAAAACCTCAGCGGGTGGCCTCCATTAAAACAATGCAGCTAGATGCAAGCAGGTATCTGCATCAGGGAGAACACACAGTGGCAATCATGAGCAATAATGAGCAGATGGTCTTGTTTTAGAGCTAGCTTCCTCCTCCTCCTCTTCATTCACCTCCCTCAGCCTGGATCTGATTACCCACAATCCTTAAATCCAACAAGAAAGCTTCCTGCTTCGCCTAAAAGTGCCAGCTTGCAATTTATAGCCCCTCTTCCTCACACATACACAACATGAAGTGATGCCTCTGTGCATTGGTTGGGGCTTGACATGTTTACGAGGGGTCCACACTGGTGTTTTCTTGGGTGGACCCACAGGAGACGTTGTGCCAGGAATCATTGTGAAGCCGTCCACGTACTGTGGCAGCTGGGCCAGTCCTCCAGTCAAAGTCTGACTTCATGGTTGGAAAAACACAACAATCACGAGCCAGAAGCCCCGACGTGTTACGAATTTTTAGGATTCTTAACATTACGTAGCAAATCAGGAGAATGAGTAAACACCAGCATGGATCTCTACCATGTGAATGTATTCCTCATTCAGACACCTGGACTGAAATAACTGGAAGCTGTGATACTAAGATGGATTAAAACTGGAAGCAACAGCTGTGAAATCACTTAAATCCTATAGTCAGCAACACACCAAATTCTAAAATACAGTTATTTCTTTTAAAGTATTTGCAAATTTGGAATTTAATATCACAAAAATGTTGGGATGGGCACAAGAAAAAACTAGAAGCATGTAAAAACAAACGTAAAAATCTAAAAAATGAATTAGATTAACTGGTTGCAGTGACTGGGATGGGTGTAAAGATGAAAGAACTTACATTTCTCTGAAATAATATGAGGGCTAATATTTAAAAAAAGGAACTCAGATCATCTCTCCTGGTGGATTTGATGGGTCGGGGAATTTTTAAATGTCTCTGAAAGAGATGAGGCCTAAAAACTGACATTGTACGGTTTTAACCTTCAGGCTCTGAGGTAGTAACACATTTCAATGTGTAACGTGCAACTAAATCAAAAGTAAATGACGAATATTAAAAACTGTGTTTCTTTTCAAATCAAATCTCTTTAAAAAACTAACGTATCATTATTTTTATTCTTTCAGAATGAGCCATATACATCTACTTAGTCTAAAACTGGGCTTTTACTTCAGGATTAAATGCTTTTACTTGAGGCTAAATAGAAATTGATGAAACTACTTTAATGTCGGTGCTAGACTGTTACTAATACGAATGCTTCCTCTAAATGCTTGTGTGCCCTTGATATGGTGCTCCGAGGTTCATAAACTACAAAGCTCTGACACATCACCGTTTTTTGTTGGTTTGACTTGTTTATAAGAAGACAGGAGCATCGGTTTGTTCTAATTTACATGTGTCTCCTGGGTCTGCATCCCAGAAAAAAAAAAAACTTATCAAGGAAAAACTCAACCAGGTATAATCTCTGATCACAAGACCTCTTACTGTTGGCGGTTCCTGAGGTCAGAACAGATTTTTAATCTCAATGAGCAAGTTTTCCTGGTTAAATAAAGGTATTAAACGGCAGCTGCCATATTTGTGACACCATTTTTGCTACGGTGTCCCTGAATGGACAAACATCTCTGTGTGTGAAGCTTTAAAACTACAGGATGGGTGCTAGAGCAATGGTTCCCAACCTGTGGTCTGGGATCTCCAAGGGGTTCCCCCAAAAAGCACCGGCCCGAGGCTTTGACCATTCAGAGCCATTGTGATTAAAACTTAGGACCATGTCCACACAGAGATGAGGTGACGTGTATCCGGTCAAGTTTTTTTTCGGGAATTTTGTTCATGTGGAGCTGCTGTTTTGGGAAAAGTAAGGCTATATGTTGTTCAACTTTGGCTTATCAAAGGACAAGACTCAGTCAGAATGCAGTATTTATGGTGAGAATCTTGCTAATAAAAGCATAAAACAAAGCATGGTTTCAGCACGGGGTGCATGAAGGGGGTTCTCACTCCCTCACGTACGTAAATAAGTACGTCTGTTTCAAACGTAGCCCTCCTTAAACTGTACTTCCATACATCTTTTACGTTGCTGTGGTTACTAAATCCATTCATCCGAGTTCACTTCCTCGTTCTGACGTCAGTTTCACACACCGGTTGGTGGCGCTAATAAGTATGAGGATAAGTTACGCCTTAAACGGACCATAGAAGAAGACAGTCACATGTACACAATGTTGAAGTAGTTGCTTGTAGGGAGGTTTCTGTTCCACCTGGAACTGGATCTACTCACCGGCAAAAACATGTTTATGCCTAAAAGAATTTCTTCCCAACTTTATTGGGAATTCAGATGTATGAATACACACACGCGCACACACACACACAAACAAAAACAAAAAAGCAAAGCAAGGAAGTTTGGGATCTGTGTGGAGCACTTGGAGTGTGGCCCATTAAGACAAGTTAAAGCTGATACATGCATGAATAATTAAACATCTTACCATGCTTTCAGGTTTCAGCATGAATTAAAAAAAAGAACTTTACAAACTGCTGTCTTCTCTGGGCCTAAAATCCTTTACAGTAAGAAACACTTAGGGACAGAGAACTGCTCTGAAGTTCCTCTGTTGTAGCTCGGTTGTCTCTGTTTTAAGTTTTTGAATGAAATTAAAAACTGAAATGATGTGCAAATTATTGCATTCATGCAAATGTATATAAAACTAAAAGAAGAGACTCTTTAACTCACAGGAATGAACATTATTGGTTAAGCTGCGTAATAATACTGTTATGTGTGTAGTTATATGTGTAGTCACATATACAAAGACCATAAACTCCCAACAGCCTAATGTTGAGTCAGAAGTTGGCCCACACAGCCAGGCAGCAGCCCTCAGGAAAAACATTTGGTGGTAAAAGGAGAAAACATTTCTGCTCCTCCCTACAATCATTCACACCCTCACACATCCATCATTCACAGAGCAGAGTCAACTCCAACGCTTTCCTTCTGCTTTTAATCTGTGTTACAAGCAGAACAATGACACCAAGACCAACAGTCACAGATCCAACGAGTTTAACAGCCATGATTCCGCTTTCATTGTCTTCTGAGTTCATGGTTACATCTGCATCACAGGATGGAGTTTGCTAATAATGTGATGAGTGGGTGTGTATAAAGCATTCAAAGGTAATAAAGCATTCATGTGTTTACAGTGTTCCGTGTTTACAGGTTACTCTTCTGGCTTAAAAAAAAAAATGTGCAAAGATAGAATAAAAGAGCATATTTTAGTATTTTCATCCCCAATGGAAGATAATATTACTGCTGAATTATAAATTATGAACAAATAAATATGTAAATAAATTAGAAAAAGATAATATTACTTTATTGCTGTGGTCCTTATTGCAGTAGAGCTGAAGAAACCTCTGTCTGAGGACACTGTTTTGTTGATGAAAAAGCACTAAAGGCACTCCTAAAAACTTGTTTTTGTTTAATCAAATTTTATGTAATTTAATCCAATTTTATTATTTTTTTTTACATTTTGCTTCAACTTGTGGAAAAACCCATGTGATGCTCTACTTTATTCCTGTTACACCACCCGGCCTTCACTTCCCTTTCTTTTCCACCAGTTTGTAACCTTGGAACCTGCTGGATCGTAAGAAAGGTCACATAAAAAGATGCAACTTCAACCTCAAAATATTCTAAATATGCAAATAATCTGATTGAGAAGAGGACAACCAAGGATTACCGACTGTGCCTTGGAAAGCTCAGTGTGTCATTTATTCTATTTTAACAGACAACAAACCATCAGGTTGTGTTTTAGTTCAGACAACAAGAGGTCAGAGCTGTGGTCTGAGGTTTGTCCTCTCTGGTCTGCATCACTGCCGCTGCTGTCACAGGATAACTATCACAACCAAATTGTTCAGTTTCTTTCTCTTGAAGTCACACATTCTGGGGTAAATGAGTTATTTCATAAACACAAATCACTTTGAGTCTAACAAGGAAATATTGAATAATTTTCTTGAGATGAAACGGGTAGCTCTGGGAACTTTGTTGCAGCAGGAATCAGTGAGACGAGAAGGAAGAGGAAGCAAATCCACCGTCTGTGAGAAGAGAATGCAGCATTGTGTAGCACAGGGCCTTCTTCGTGGACAATATGACATGTTTGTGTTTACGCCTTGCTCTCCGCACGGTGGCACATATTCTTCCCACTGACCAACATCCTGCCACACAAAAAGCCTTCTGTGTCCCGAAAAGAAGAACGAAAGCTACACGCAAAGAGCTGCAGCTTTTCACATTTCTATAACGAATCTAACTCTATTCAGTTTGACTGTTAGGGGTTAAATGTGGCCACCAAAGTTGTCTTCTGAGCAGCTAAGCTTGGATGCACAGAAAAAACAGGGTCATGGCAGTGACGAGTGATGCAGAAAGCTGCTTCTTGTTTGTGTTTAGGTGAAGGGAGTCATTACAGCCCTTGGTGCTGGAACATGTAGAATATATACATATATGTTAAATTTTCTATTTTCAATTTCCTGAAAATCTAAAGTAGTAATCTTTGGCTTTTTTCTTCACTGGATCCATCTAGAAGCTTATTGCAGCTGCTTCGTTGTAATTTGTAGTGACAGGTTTAAGCTCTCTCCAATGGTTTTCAGTGGGACTTCTGTCAGAACTCATTGTTAACTGGTTTAAACCTTAAAATTTCACTAGATCTCTGGTGCCCCCGAGCCCTATCGATGATGATGGATGGATGGATGGATTTTCTGGTCAGCCTTTATGCTGCTATATCTATTGATAAATTCATTTTACATCATTTTAGTCTGATAATCTGAAAACTGAGGTTGTGGAAACATGGAAACATCATGTCTGCCTGCTGACTGGGATTAAAAGGGCTCAGCTTCTACCTAGATTCTTACATTTAAAAAACCAGGTGGACCACATAGCAAAAATGGCTTGGAGTTTTAAGTCCATCTTCTTTAAATATTTTAGTTTTGTTGGATTTGTGTTTTGAGTGAGAGTCCACCAAAATAATTAAGCCCTTGATCCCAAACCTAGTTTTGACACAGAGTAACATATTTTACTTTGAAATGACTTTGTAATCTTTCAAATGATGCATTCAGGGCCTCTTTACTAATGGGATTTGTTTTGTCATTGACTGATAAACTGATATGCTGCATTCCTAAAGTCCTCTGGTCACAGAATACTATCAAAGAAAGATGGACTTTCTTATAGAAACATGATTTTTGGCCCTATTGTATCAAGCAAAGCATTGGGTTCACTCATAGAGCCCTGCTGGTTCAGTGTGCAGCCGATGGCACCAACCCATGCATCCGATAAATGCAGACCAGCCTGCAGATCTTCATGTATCTTACATGGTTTCCTTTTCTTCTGCAATCAGCAGCAAACATCACACACCTCTCTAAATGAAGTTTTAATAATATGGGGCTATTTTTGTCTACTTCATTGTGAGAAAAGAAAACAGAAAGTTGTTTGCTTTTTAATGCAGTAGAAGCATCATTTATTGGTTAATTTACAACATGAGGACAAGTCTGATCGTCATTTTCTTGAGGAAATAATAAAATACAAAAGGTCTTTATTGTTGTCAAATAAATAAAGGTCATCCCATTACAACAATTTAATTAAAGCAATTTGATTTATTTGTATTTCTGAGAATATAATAAATTTATATAGCCCTGTGTCTCATATATGATGTCAGCTGATCAACACATTTGCAACGATTTCCAGCAATCCATGTTTTATTAATTTGTTAATAATGAAAGTAAAGCTGTTAACTTTCTGCTTTCTCATAAAACCAAATCAGCTTGAGTTTTAATGGTGCACGTGGCTCTCATTATCCCCACTGCCAATGAAACGTGGCCAAACATGGCTGTAAACTAATGGCAGCTAATTGTGGCCATGTAAAATGTAGAAATTCTGTACATCGGCTGATATATCTCAGCTCTAATTTGTAAGGTAAGCAGTAGGGATAGGTAAGGATTATTTTTCCCTTCTTGTAAGAAATCAAATTGTTTAGGTAATTTATTGTGTCAATATGCATCTGTTTTGTTTTACCAGCACCTGGCAGTATTAGGTTACTACCACCACAAGGCGGCGTCGGTATAGCAAACATTTTGCCAGCCTCCAGGAAAAAAACCAACACAAGAAATAGGGATGCAAGGATACCACATCAAAACGAGCATGTGTTATTTCCACAGATTAATGTCTCAGTATTAACGTGTTGATTTTGACAACCCTAGTTTTTTCACATGGGCTCTGTAGTATCGTAGACTGTTATAAATACAGAGTACGAGCACACGCACATAATATTGGACCAATATCTGATACTGGTATTGGTGTATCCCTACCAAGAACACTTTACTGTTGCCATACTCTGGTACAAAGGGTGAATCCTTGTGAGATTTTATGCTAACGGAGGACAAATATAAGAAAGATCCCGAGCCAAAGACAACAACCAAAAGGTTCTGTGTGGACCCCTTTCAAGAAAATGAAGTCCAGTTCAACCTCTGCCAGATAAAGCTAGTATACCATCAGCAAACCAAGACTATGAACAGTCAGTTGAGAGCAAAGAACCCTACAGCAAGTCGGCCCATAAATCACAAGTCAATGGCAGATTATTAACGAATCAAAGTAAGTTTGATGTTAGACGTGAGGCGCAAACAGTGAATCTCATCTCAAAGTTGATAGTCAATAACGTGCTTCCTATAAGTCTAGGTGAAAACGTGCTTTCCACCACTATTGAACATGACAATGGTAACAACATGATGTTAGCCAACACTAAAGACAAGGGTGGGGATATTCGAAGAATGGTTGCGATATTTTGCTATTGAACAGATTATAATGTGGTATTTCTTGCAAAAGTAACAATAACTTTGGTCTCTTTTCAACTGCAGGAACCTTTTTCGTTTACAAGGGATTTCAAAAGATCTGCATGCATTTAAACCAACCAGTGTGAGGAACTGAAGGACCGAAATTGGTCCAACTGCCATAACAACATGTGGTATCAGCCATTTTAGAAGAAATTTTCCAGACTTTTCACACATATTACCAGCAATTCTTTGATCCTGATTATTTAAATTCTGGGAAAACAAATTCCTGTAAATGTCAGTGGAAACCCCCTAACAAAAAGGGTGTTTGGTACCTAAAGCGGAACAAAACAAAAAATGGACTCTTGCAATCTCAACTTTCAGTCTTGAAGCAGATGTTGAGCAAATTGTGACAAGAAAATCAGATATTCGATAATTTATGTAGCAAAACAATAATTTGACCCAGTCTGCTACTGATTTGTCTATTTTCAAGGGGCTGGCTATATGTGACTAATTCAAGGAAAAATATATTCAACTTTATCTGTTGCCTTCTTTCATGCTACACTATCCTCTGCAACAGTTTTGTTACCTGAACAACACATTGTCACCAAAATAGTGGTGATTAAAACCCTGCAGTTCCCCCTTAATTAAACACAAATTCTCCTGCGTCTGCTTTTGCTAAATCAGGACACAAATATCATTGCAAAACTTTAAAAATAACCTCTTTGAAGTGAGATAAAACAATGGCACAACAGTGGATGTGAAGGTTGTCCAGCTAAAATCAAAGAGGAAGGATGTGAGGAAGGAAAGCAGTGGACAGAGGATGCAGACAGTGCAGTAACCGTGTGTGTGTTTGAGTGTGTGTTCTAGCATGCAGTGAACAGATCTTCTGAGGTGAAGCCAAATAAGACTTGAAACTTGATCAAAGTGTTTGGTAGGGGAGAAATAAAACAAGCTAAAGACTAGAAAGGTTTATTCAAAGAGCCAGCTGGATAGCTTGATTTAACCTTTTAATAAGAGGATGACAGATATCTTGAATGGGAATTATTTTTTTAAAAAGGAGAAATTAAAGAAACCTAACATGGATTTTACAATTTGGAGATTTTCTGCCCCCTACTTGTCAAAAATAATAATAAATAATTGTTGGTGTAGCTTTAAAGTTTGCCTGAATTTGACTTAATGTCAGCCATGCTTTTGGAAAAGAAAATAAACCAATGAAAATATCCTTGTGTTTCAATGACAATCAGAAAGATGATGTTAAATACCATGATCTGTGATAGGATAACGTACCTGATCAGAACACACTGGTTCTGCAGCATCTTCCACAGCGAGCGGTAGCATTCATTAGCGATGGCGAAGATGTGCGGGGTGATCTCACCCAGGTGATGGCGACTGTACAGCTCCACAGCCTGCCGGTCATACAGGCCAGGGAGCAGCTGGTAAGGGTTCACTGCTGCCAGAATGGAGCCGATGTACGTCTAGGAAACAAGAAAGGTGACAAAAAGTATGAACAACTGGCATAAATCACCATGTAAAGAGCACATACACAACTATGTGACCATTACTCATAATCTAATATGCGATGATCAGAATAAAACATCCTTGCTGGCTGTGATTAGAGCCACAAACAGGCCAAAAGCTGCACATAATTCAATTTTTTCAGACAGAAGCACAGACCATAAAACCCTTATTAAACTCTCAGAAAGGTGGACAACACAAAGCTTGAAAAGCAGCCGAACATTTAACCTTAAGATCTCTTTTAAGCAACTTCTAAGGAAAAGCTCAGCAACACAACACTCAGCCATGTTTGACCTTTTAAATTTTTTTTCAATCCAGTGTCAGATTTCCGAGTTGAAAGCAAAACAAACCAAAGCTTCTGAAAAAGAAGCTTGTGAAGCCAAAAGTGGTGTTGGCTGCAGCCATGCTGCTGTGGTGGTGACTCATGCATGAACAGGCAGAATAAAGAAGCGGCACATCAGCATGTGTTTAGGAAAAAATGACTGGATTATTCTACTTCTGGCCAGGGTCTGAAAGGTTGCTAAGATTGTAGCAGAATCTTCTTGGTTCTCAGAGTTACAGTGATGCTGTCAGAAATGCTCATCATCATCATCGCTGATGAGAGTCTGAGCAGTTAGAAAGGATAAGCTTGTTACATACTCTGCAAGAAGCGAGAACTTTGTTCTTGTTCTCGAGGCCACAAGAATAAGAAAAAAGTTTGTATTGGTCAGGTGATTTCATACTCCGCGAGAAGCTTTGTCCGCGGGATTGCTGCAGGGGGGGTGTATGTGTTTTTATGTGTTTGTTTTATGTGCAATAAACAGCAGACTGGGCTTATTCTTATTTAAAGAAAAACTTTGTCTGTGTCCGTGTCTTTAAATCCCAAGTGTTGTTTACGTTTTACATACTTTCTCACCACCTCGGGAAGGCAAAACACATCTAGTGCATAACCAAATAACTCAGTCTTGTCATGAAAGGTAAGTGTACTACACAAAAATGGGGAAATGTTTTGCTAGCAATGCAAAACCAAAACATTTTATTTAGCCTAGCCTGTCCCAGATAGGCGGACCCTATCATCTGTATCCTTCGTTGTTTATGCACGTATTTGGTTTATTTTTGGGGAGCAGTACCACCAGTAACCATAGCTGACATTAAACCAGCAAAAGGAATGAACCAGAGCAGAAGAAGAGCAACAGAAAAAAGAAGCAGCAGAAGAAGAAGGAGACAAGTGCAACAATTGTAGAGAGTATGGGTCGGCATGTGGTGGGAGCTTTTAAAGGCTGTTTGAGTGTGTCAGGCGTGTTAAGTAAGTCTGCTTCAGGTCGGAAAGTTCACGCCTCCACGCCATCCATTAATTTATGATAATAGACACCCTAAAGGACATTATCCCGTTTATACCATGGTCACTTACGAAAGAAATAAATATTAAATAAATTATTAATGCGTTAATGTTGTTTTTACCGTTAAAATCGTAGGTTTTACATAAGAAGTGGCTGAGTGGACTATATCGTTGTGACACGTTGCCAGGGTAACCGGCTCCGACACAGAACCTGCAGCTCGGTCGGCCACAGCTGTTGTATTAGACCTGATCAGTGGAGGAATGGGAAATAATTGCATTGCATAATTTACATCTTGTGTGTGTCCAGAGTAGNACGTGACACAAAGAATCATTTCAGAGGGCTGGTGAAGCTCTTACATCTTGTGTGTGTCCAGAGTATGATGAGACATTTTGTTTCATATAGTCAAAGTCCACAGATAACTTTCCTAAATGGTTTTTATTGCAAGAAATATTATCCACCATATACTCTTGTCATTAAATGTGTATCAAGCAAT
>CM047982.1:30995781-31008283 GCA_026261665.1 Melanotaenia duboulayi
GTGTCTGCAGCCTATTTGACCGGAACTCCTTTTATAGGTGACCATTATGACTTTTTAATGGACACCCTACAGCCAATCAGAATCGAGTATTCACCCAGACCATGGTATAAGTGGTTGTAAATAACTTTATAGTGGTGAAAAAGCGCTACCAACTGGTGTCTGAAACTGACATCAGGACACAGAAGTGGCCTCTGAACTCAGCACTGCCCACTAGTGGACAAATGGATTTAGTAACCACAGCAACGTAAAATGTGCATGGAAGTATAACGGGGCCAACACATGACTACGTTTGAAACGGACGTACCTATTTACGTATGTGAGCGAGCTTAAATGGGCCTTAAGCGGAATGATAACTTTAACAAAGCAATCCTACCTGAACCGTTGTTGCTTCTTTTGGATACTTTTTCCCCCAAAATTCATAAACTAAAGCTGCTTTCAACAAAAACATTTAATCAAACAGTAATGTAATAGCTGACTATGACTTAACTCTTTAGTTTGATTGTGGCACTTTTCTGTGGCACTTTCTTTGCCCAAAATTCACTTCTCTTTTCACGTATTAAGTTACAAATAGGGGATTTCCAGAAGTTTTTCATCTTAAAGGTGCCATGATCACAAGCCTCCCTGTCATTTAAATACAGACAAAGGGAACATTTTCTTTAATATATTTTTTTTCTCCAGAGTGAGAGCATTTTTGTCTCTGCACATTGGACCACAAGTGAAAATCTCATTAGAGCAGAGAACACCATTAAGCTATAACCACACATTAGGCTGTGAGAGTCTGTTGCCTTGAGGAGAAGAAATGCATTAGGGAGTGAGGCTGGGTGGGACATTTAGGTCTGCACAGCATCCATGTTTTTTGTAGTTACACGACTTAACTCTCCGTTATCCTGTTAATCTCTCATTGGCTCCAAAGAGACGAGAATACATCTGAAAGCAAACGTGGTCGTCACAGTTATGCACTGAACCCTCACATTCCTTTCCCACATTTTTCTCTTCTTCTAGCTTGTTTGGACAAAGTAAGGATTTTCTTTGAGTGTTCTTGCTGTTTATTATTATTTCATTACCTATAATACAGTTAGTCAAACTGGTATTCAACTTTATTACATTAGAGTCGGGCTTCGAAGTGGTTTCTTACAAAAACAAGCACATAAATGAAAAACAGGAGACTCCTTTTTCTGAATATGACGGTCAATCAGGAAAAATTCCAAACGCTGTCGGTTCTGGACAAATAAAAGAGAAGAGCTAAACAACTCTTTCTAACACACTCTGCCATGCCTGAGGTAAAGCCATGTTCAGAGCTCTGAAGTGTACAACTCAAATTACAGCCATAATAGCGATAATTACGTTAATGGGCATACCGATGTGCGGCGTGGAAATAAGACCAATAAGATCAAACTGACAGTTTTCAGCAGAGCTGCTGAATGTGTTTGGAGGTGCAGAAGTTTGTGGAGAAAAAGCCTGATGGAAACACTTATGGGGGATTTTGCAGGGAATGAAGACAACTTCTGACTCCTTGATTGTTTATTTTCCATAGAGACCAATTATTATGACTCCCTCAAAGCAGTTTGTAACATAAAAACAGAACACACCAAGCCATTAGTCATGATTTCAGTTCAGTCATTTTAGGCCAGTTATAAGTTAAATAAAACTTTTTTTTTGTTTTGCTGTGATATTTCTCTCATTGGTGGAAGCATCAGCAGCATCAGTAATCTGCTGAATGCTTCAGTAGGTCAACCTCACCAGGAATACGTCAATCACTTTTTGTGAGACTTTCTTTTACAGAAGGGAATGTTTCACCCCGTCCTGCTGTGATAACTGGTGTTTACCTGCTACAGCACCAGTTTGAGTTGATGGGACCACAACACCTGGGGTATGCACTTACTTTTAATAAGGGTGCTGCACTCAGGACTACAGGGGTGGCCACAGTTCACCTTTTCTTTACAGAAATGTCGTCATTGCTGTTGTTTACCTTTTTCTAATTTATTTATGTGTTTATTTCTAGTATCTGTTTGTATGTAAAGCTGAACCTTGTGAAATAGTCTATAAATAAAAGGCATAATAATAATAATAATAATAATAATTATAATAATGTTATTTCACCCTCCTATGGTAGTCAGTATATAAAAGAATATGTTGCATGCATAAATTCTAAATATAAGCAATGATATTTTTCCTTGTTTGTGGCTCCCAGTGTTGTGCTCATCACTTGCTAAATTAAAAACTAAATTAAAGAATTGACAGCTTACAAAAATATTACAAATAAGTAGTTTTGTTCAGTAATATGGCCTCAATAAATGTCCAAAACATCTGGTCAGTCTAGTGTGGTTTGCTGCACATGTGCAAACAGATGACTGCACACTTAAAATAACATTAAGGAAAATGCTAAACTATAAATTCTTTCTTTGATACCCTACTTTTCTTACACACTTGTTAAATATCCTGTTAATAAAAGAGATTTAAACTAAAAGACAGAAGGCTGACATTGCTTCACAGGGTGTCTCTTTGGCATCACTGGACTCTCCTGTACAAACGTTTCCGCCTCCATCACCTGCACTACGCTCCTCGCCTTAACAACGTCCTACTGACTGACTGACCTACATTCAGCCCCATGCAAATAAATTTGAATGGCAGTTGAGGTTACAATATTTACATGACAAATATTGGCTCCAGATCAACCTGCACGTGGAAATCAGCGCAGCAGGGGGATGGATTACTTCCATAATGATGCACAGCAAATGACAGATTCAGACGGAGCTGCATGTAAACAGTGTGGCAGCTTCCTTGTCAGGTAAAGCAGCAAGTTTAATGTTATAAAGCAGAGATGTCTGTGCTTTACAGGGAGTGTAAACAGTTTACAGCTGGGCTGATCTCTGGCTCCAAGACTCTCGTACAACCTTCAGTTTCTTGTGTAAACATCTTTGCAGATGCTTATGTATGGTCATGTAATGTTTGGGAGTTTTATTTAAGTTCTTGTTTAAGGTATTTGGTGAAAATAGACAGAGAAACATCCTGTGGCTTAAACCTTTACAGTTTGTGATGATTAAAAGAAGCAATTCCAACTTTTTAACAGTTGTCCTCTAGATGCATCGTACTGGTGACCGTTAGGATCCTTAGTGTAGGGAGCCTGAATGGGTTGGATTATAATGTGATAAGAGTCCAACATTTAACATCATAATTTACATAATTCATTTTATTTATTACTTCTATTTATCATATAATGAATAAAATGTATTATAAATCTATAATAACAAATTAAATCAATCTAAATTCTAAATATATAAAAATATTATCTGTATTATTGAATAAAGCATAATTTCAAATACAAAAGTGTGAATAATGTGATAGTTAAAAATAAAGAAAATTTAAAAATAAAGAAATTTTTTTTTTTTTTAATTCAATTAAGTTTGATTTAGCCTGTAACAACTATAATATATCTAACTTTTTTATGATAACATGCTACAAGTTTGCATCAGAAATGCCACAGTTCTGTTACTGGCATCGCAGAAAGAATGTATTTTAGTCCAAAACCCATTATGGATTCAACCCAAACACTTTTTATGTCTAACCCAATGTCTTAAGTGTCATTTAGGAGATATAATTTAACAGACAAGCAATATTAATGCCTTAATCCAACCAAGAAGCGAATGCATCATCTAAGAGTGTTCTTGTGCTGAAGCGTTGCCAAGGCAACCATCCTTAAAGCGATGGTAGCACTGTAAAATGGACATATCTAACTCCTAACCATGGTTGTTTTCTAATTAATAGCTGGTGATTTGTAGGGTGAAACCCAACCAGAAGGTGTTGTTGTGATACTGACTTAACACAACCCAAGAGTAGAAACATCATAGAATGTGAATTCTTAAAATGCTGCTATGTCAAATAATTTTTTCTTACACAGCACATCATTTATTAGTTTGGAATTCTAGAGAGGTTTAAAAGAAAAGTAAAAAAAAAACTGGAGAAAACAAAGGAGGGTATCAAATCTGCAACACCTGACCTCCTGCTCTGAACCTTCTTCCCTTGAAAAACATGATCAGGAAAGTCACATCTGCTTCAGCACCAACTGAGGGGAGGAGGGGGCCACAGGACATCAAGTGTTGTTGTAATAGTAACAAAATGCCTTTGGCTAAAGTTGTGTCTAACATTAACTCGATGAATTAAAGGCATTTGGACTCAATCACATCCCGTGTTAGTCCGTCTTGGTAACAGTTTCCTTGGCAGCATCCAGGCTGAAAGCTAATTGGCTGTGACTCTCATCACTGACCCCCACCGACCCAAACCCTCCCCAACAGCTCTATGCCTGGTGTCAAAATCCTGCAGCCATACAACAAGGCTGACGCAAGAAATGTAATATCCATTCTGTAAAGATTCTGGTTGAGGTATTTAACCTCAGGGGACATACAGTTTAAGTGGATAAAGCCACTGTACGTCAAACATCCCAGTTACAGATCAGCATCTGGAAAAAAGGAAAGATGAGGAGCAGAAATTTCTTTGACATGCTGTCAGCGTCAGGAATATCTCAGTATGGCTTTCTTTCGACCTCAGAGGCTGCAACCGAGTCCTGAAACGGAAAAATCCTACTGACCAAGTCTTTGGAAGTTCTATTCTAAGACAGACAACAATTTTAACCAAGTTGTTTATGTACCTAAACTTAACCAAGCAGCAAGCTAAAGCAACAGAAAGCGAGTGAAAACAAAGTAAGCAAAGAGTAAAATTCAATGGAAAATAAGGCTCAGGGATTAAATTTAACAATGAATACATAAATAAACAAAAAATGTTTCCGTTGCTGTTTCATACCTCACAAGTCATTCAGCTGAAGGTAAAAAGTATCTGGTTAATGTTGGGAAAACAACATTGTCTGTGTAAAAACTGATGCTGTAATCATATCTAGCATTAAAATACGCTTTTCCTGTATTACTGGCTGCCAAGTCCCAAAACAAACAAAAACAGATCCCATTCAAAATAATCCATTTGAAAGTTATAAGAGCCCAGTCTGTGTGCAAATGAAAATAAATTAGAAAATGAATATTTTTAATTGGGAATCACGCTGATATTGATATAGTATGTTGTACCAGAATTTTTATTTATCTAAATATAGAGAAGACAAATGAGCAGTGGAGAAGATGACTTTCCTGGATGAAAGGTTTCACTTTTCTCTGAATAAACACTGCATTGTGTGGCTGGACTGTAAACCTCCTGGACGGGATACAAAACTTCCACAGATCACTTAAAGGGTAAGATATCCATCACAATTTACCTCACAGTTAGACACTAGTGTTCCAGAGACACTGTTGATAACATAAGTGATCTACAAGAGTTTCATTGATTTAAAAGAAAATGAAAATCCCCATTGGTGGGCTGGTTGGTGTGGCAGTAGATTTATTTCATTTGCTCATCTCACCCAGGAATCAGCCCTTTTGTTTTCTTTACATTTGATATTATTTAAAGTTCACTGTTGCTCTGTCCCATAGATTTAAGGCTAAAACCCCACAAAACGTTTGTCCATTTGCATAAACATAATGATTTTAGTTTGGTGCTTATTCTAGAATTAACAACAACACAACAGTTATTAGCCGAATAGTGTGTTGTGTACAAGATGAAGCTGGACTGTTTTACTCCTGCCAGAGCAGACGTGTAGTTTAGTTGAGACATTTAATCTGTAAAACTATGTCCATGTGTGGTCTGATATCCAAAAGATAAATTCTAAGGATCACTTTACTGTTTGTTTTCTTCTGTTTAACCGATAACAGCCTCTGATAAATAGCAGATATCTGGTCAAACTGACCCAGAGAAAATCTTGTTCTGTAGAGGACAAGATGAATCGGAGCAAGAGTACAGCGACTTTCTGTTTATAGAAAGGCGTCAGTCGCTGCTGATGGTGTAACTGTAGAGCAGAGGGAGGCATGCAGGCCGTCAGACCCGTCCAAAAGAAAAGAAAAAAAAATCTGATCTCTCTAAGACAGAGCCAGATAAATTCAATGTGAGGGAAATGAAGACCAGATGGAGAAAAAATAGCAGCATCAGAAGAAAAGAGCCGGCAAACCTGCCTGACCGACAGCAGGAAATGTAAAAGAGGGGGAGTGCAGAGCCTATATGCTGCAGTTACCGTGTCACTATAGAAATTCCTGCACATTTGTTGTACTTGGTGATGAAAGCCACCTCGATCTGCTGATGATGGACACGTTTGAATGTCAGACAGTTCAGGGAGGGGAATGCCTGCTTTCTAAACGATGCCTATCTCGACACAGTGCACTGGTAGTCTTGACGAGTTTCCTGGGGCTGCAAAACTTTCAACACATGATCAATTGTAGGAAGTTTTGCCACAGTTAAAATGCTAAAATGAAACTCATTGAAATTCTGTTTGTGTTTCCAAACTGGTGCACAAAGTTATCTGACAGAGAGGGGTGTCCCGGTCCATTATTTAAAGGGTTAGTGCACCCAAAGATGTGTTTTTGAGCTTAACTGTGATGAAAACCACCTTATACTGTTGAAAAAAATTGTATTTATTTAATTTCTTTAAAAAACAGGATCTTGTGGGTAAAAAATGGCTCATAACGCCCCCTACAAGGTAAAACCAGGTTCTGTTTTTCGTGATGTAGAGCCGTACTTGAGCTATTCTTGGTGCTTCTCTATTTTTTTAAATTTGGCAGTGGGTGGAGTTACGCAAAAAGCAAGGGGTGTAGTTCCACCATTATCAAACCAAAAATACCAAAAATTATAAAATACTTGTGTAAAACCATGTGCTACAATGTTTTCACCTCATCGCTTAAATGCAATGATCAGCTTTACAATATTGAAATGAGTTTTAACTAAAAAAAAGATCAAATTATACTTTGATTTGCAACCTGTAGTCCAAAGCCAGTCTCACAGGAAGTGACATCATCATACACAGCCTAAAGGGAAGAAGTGTGAAGCTCTGCTGGCTGGAAGATTGTTTCTCCACATCTGACAGTAATCAAGCCTCTTGAGCTGAAGCTTTGGCTAAAACCTCTGAAATGTAAATGTACCTTCCACACACTGCTTTTAATAAGATCTGAAGCGGGTTGTGTTTCAGTGTGTCTCAAGGAACGTAGATTATATCACCAAATACAGCCCTGTGGGGAAAGTAACGGCACATGAACTGAACGAATGGNGGGAAAGTAACGGCACATGAACTGAACGACACAACGACTGAAATGACAAAGTTTACAGCACAAAAGCACTTATCATCCGTGTCCACTGTTCTGCTTGTCAGATTGTAAACCAGTCACGTGCTCAGGTTTGTCCAGTTGCTGTCTGGTCAGTGAGGAGGATCAGCACATTCCAGGCCGCTGCCGCCCACATTCATCCTCACAGTTATGATTTCAGAGCTTGTGAAAGTAGAGCAGCGGCTGCCTGTTGCACTCTGTCTGTCAGTGCACCGACAGCGGACTCGGCGACTTGTTAAAATAAGCAGAGCGAGTCATGAGACGACTCTGCTCTGTGCTCACATCACCGGAGCTGGTGACGTCTCTGATCACAGTATGAAGGAAGAAGATTTAGTGGCTGCTTCTCCACATTCCTCTTTATGACACGATGCAACATTTTCTTGTATCCGTTTTTATTCCTATTGACCCTTAAAACTTAAAGCCTTTTTTTCTTTTTTTAGTTTCTGGTCTGCCTAGTTTTTAAAATGTAAAAAATACATGTAGAAAATTAACACTTTTAATCGGCGTCAGCATGCAGACATTTCAGGACAGCCTCAGTTTTCAGATTATCAGGCTAAAATGATGTAAAGTGAATGTATGAATAGATGTAGCAGCATAAAGGTCGACCAGAAGAAGAAAGCAGAATTTATTACTAACAGAACTTTGTAGAAATAACACACAGATCCACAGTGACCAAACCTTTTCTCATGTGCACATTATTCTCTCAAGTCTTGGCTTTCAGAAAAAAAAATATTCGCATTGAAACAAACACACAATAGAAACTATTTCCATGTTTCTACTTTTTCCTTATTTCAACTTATTCCTGCTAGTATTTACCTGCTATCCTCACTAAACCAACTCCAGCTCAGCTGCTTTTCGGTGCCGCCGTGCATCAGAAACATCTTCTTGGTTTTATTCCAGCCATAGAGGAGCTTTATTTTTCTTCTTTTCAGACACACATAGAACTTTCTGCTCACTTGTTGATCTTTGGCCGCTCCTGATTGGACATCACTCAATTTAAGCTCGCTGAGTGGTGGAAAGTTTGACAGGAAGTGGCTTCATCATCATTTCTGGGTCAAAGTAGAGGTCTCTTAGCAACATAGTAGTGATGAAAACGTGATGAATAATCATCAAGAGTCTCTGAAGCAACACTCCTTTTTTGGGCTGGATTGTAAACCTTCTGGAAAGGATATAAATGTCTGGAAAAGGGTAAGCTATCCATCACAATTTAACCCACAGAGTTACACACTCCTGAGAAATTGTTGATAACAAACGATAAACAATAAAGCAGGGGCGTTCAGCTACGGTCATCCAGGGCCACAATCCTCCAGGTTTTTGATGTGTCCATGCTTCAAAAGCACCTGACTCAAATTAATGAGTCATTGTGCAGAACTTCATAGGCTGTTGGATCCATTTAATTTCAGTCAGGTGTGTTGGAGCAGGAAACATTGAAAACCTGCAGGACAGCAGCCCTTGATGGCTGACTTTGGACACCGCTATGATAAGGTGATGTTAAGTGCTACTGATATAGCAGAGTTTTAAGGATTAATTGCACATGTAGGTAGAATTCATAGGGAAAAACTACTCCATCTGCACATCATGATGCATTCGTTGCACCCTTGAAACAGGAAGTCAGAGCACTACATTTTGTTTCTTGGCTCAACAAATGGTCATCATCAGTTTAGTTAATAAACAAATGAAATTATGCTCTTTAATACTTTATTTAAAGGTCCCATATTATGCAAAATTCACTTTCTAAAGGTTTTCTAATAGTCATATGTGTCCTCATTGCCTGATTATGTTTAAACCCAAATATGAGAAATTCTGTTCTGTTACATTGCCAGTCAAGTTGGTTGTATGGTAGTCTGAGCTGAGCTTTGAGGGTAATTAAATGTAACTGGTGTACATAGCTGCTCAAAGGAGGCACACCCCTTGGAAGAAATCTACGAGCAGCTGCTGTTAACAGAGCTGTAAAAATATGGCTGAAAAGGGAGCTGTTATACTGTCTTTCTGTAGCATTTATGACAAAACCTTTGTATTAAAACTACAGGAAATTGGGTCAGCTTGTGGAAAAAGCTTGTTTCCTTCCCCATCTCACATGTCACAGAAAACGAAGGGCTCAAGCATTCAAACATATTTTAGATTTTTCAGATTCTTGCTTAATCTAGAACTCTCAGTACCCGTGGGAACTTTGTTAAATACCTACTCTGAGACTTTTTTTCAGTCGGTAAATAGAGAAAACAAACCTGTTTTGTCTTTTCAGCCACCAGTGTTTTATGTGTGTGTTATAACAATCATTATATTCCCTTGTAGTTCTAGCAGATTATTCCCTCTCCTCGAATCTATGTAACAGTCAAAATACAAAAAAGGTTTTCAAAACAAATAGTGGATTGAAATCACATAGATCACATTAGCTGACAGCTGACTCTCATGTAGAGCTGGATTCTACACAGTGGAGTCAAATCAGTTCATGACAGCACTGTAGATCAGTGACTCAGGCTCCACTTTGGTCTTTATTTGGGTTTATATGAGTAATGAAGACATCTGCTTTTGTTTTGGTTATTTTTAGCTGTTACTCTTCAGACTCAACCCAATAGATTTGAATAGAAATGCCATATTAATGAAAAAAGCTATTTTGTGTGGAGTGTTTGCACAAAGCTCTCGAATCCTTGACATATTCACAGCACTTAGTGGGTCAAACTTGATAGTAAAGGCTTTCATACAAGATCAGAGAGAACCTAAGATTTAAATGGATGTAGAACATCAAATACTGTCGATAAGATAAATGTCAAACAGATAAACAACAAATAGATTAAATAAATAGCTACAACTATTCCAAAAGTGTAAGCTGTGCCAAATGCTGCTGTTGGTTATAAATTGTTGCCATTTCCCCAAATTTTGTATCCATTTGTGATTGTTTATCATCTCTCTGTAGTCGTCTGACTTGCTAAGTAGAAATCTAAATGGTCACTTCAACCTCCGGTCCCCGGTCCAGTGGACCTTTAGAGCCTGTGCCATCTTTCAGTAATCAGTATTCAGAGACTTGGAAAAGCATGCAAACTATGTCACGTTCCTTTTTCTGCAACCATGCTACCCAAAAATGAAGTTCAAGCTACAGTTAGGTAAGGGTCCTATTTGTGTGTGCAAACATTTTAGATGAGGTGCTAAAGGATGCAGTTATATTTTACACATATGTAAAATGTAGGATTGAAAAAGTCTGATCTATGTGGACGGATTCCCCCAGGAGAGAAGGTGTTGACACTGAAATGGTCTGACGGATGGTGTGTGTGCATGTGTGCAGAGAAAGATATAAGCGGGAATCACAGAACAGAGCTGATGGGTCGATGGGGGGGCTGACGATGAAGAATAGCGTGAGGTGGAAAAATGAGGAGACACTGGTCAGTGTGAAGGAAAGAGGGACTGAGGAGTGCAGATTAGGATTGAGTTTCCTGGGTGAGAGACTGTGAAAGAAAAGGTGTGTGTGAGCGTGCATGCTTCCACGGGAATCTGCAGAGGAGACGAGTGAAGCCACCAGTCCACAGCACAGCTGGTTACAATCACAGCAGCTAAAGACTGTGCATATACACACACATACATAGAAGATGGAGTAGCCTCTGGGCTAAATTCCCTCTTCAAATATGTAATGCTAATGTTAAAGTAAAAGAAGCTCAGATGTTTTTCCATAAAACTTCTGAGAAAAATTTTTAAATGAACACTAAAGATTTTCAAGTTCCATTTGTTTTATGCTGTGATTACTCAAGTCTTTAGTTTTGTATTAATTTTTCAACACCTAGACTTTGTAATCCAACTCTTTGAAATATACACTNTTTTGTATTAATTTTTCAACACCTAGACTCTGTAATCCAACTCTTTGAAATATACACTGTCTGGTCAATAAAAAAAAATAAATAAAAAAAAGTCAGACACTCTAAGATGTGGTTGGACTGTCTTTAGCTTTGAGAAGCATTCACTGTGGTATTTTTTTGATAAGCTTCTGCAATGTAACGCGGGTTATTTCCATCCAGTGTTGCATTAAAGCCTTCTCCGGCACATTCCAAAGATCATCTATGGGGTATAAGTCTGGACTCTGTGGTGGACCATCCATGTGTTAAAGTAATGTCTCCACTCTTTCACAATCTGAGCCCCATGAATCCTGATATTGTCATCTTGTCATCCATTTGATTTCACCAAACATTTAAGTGATTCTCGATCACAATCATTAAGTAGATTTTAATGTATAATTTATTATATGTCTCGTGTCTTTGCCTCTGTGTGTTTTTATGTATTTGGAGTGCTGAGCAATCTTGTTATACTAATATGTGTAATTGCAATAAAGGCTTTGAATTGAATTTGAATTGAATTGAATTCAGGATGTCTTCCTGGAGGTGGTGGTTCCCTACGATCCTTCCAGTTTTTAATGAGTTGGACAGTTCTTGACCCAGTTTTAGTAGTTTCTGCATCTCCTACAAAAGCTACAAAAAAGAGGGGAAAATTTTGCTATAAAGCCAGTTTGTCCCTTATGAGTCACTGTAGTTATATGATGATGAAACACTGCTGATAGCGAGGAGATCCCCCACTGCATGTAGATATAAATAACCTCTATTACAGTAATGAGGAGACAAAGATTCTTACATTACACATTACATAAGTTTTCACTTCTTAGGCAATACATATATATAATACAGAAAACTCAACTTATAAATGAAGTGGGTTAAGTCAAACTTGTGATTTGACCCTGAAAGGAAAGCAAATGCTTGATTCTTTAAAAGATTCTGGGGCACCTGTCAGGTTATGACAGGCCCAGTGATCTTACGTATCTGACTTTATTAGCCTGTCACTTAAACCAGGGGCTTTTTAAGAAACACAAGAACCATAAAGTCAGAAACTTTGCCTGCATTTCACCTGCAGAGTTTATGTGAATTATTAGTTGAAAAGAGTCTTCTGAGAAATATAAACTCTAGAGATTACATTAACACACAGCTTTTTATAACAATCAGAAGACCACACAATCTCTGAAGATTAACGCAAGTACAGTACAGAGGAGAAAATATCCAGTGAGCAGCAGTTTTCTGGACCACAATGTCTTGTTGATGTCAGAGGTCAGAAGAGAATGGTTGGAGGTGATAGAAAGGCAACAGGAAGTCTAATAAGTACTGGTTCCAACCAAGGTCTGCAGAACAGCATCTCTGAACACACAACATGTCCAACCTTGAAGCAGATGGGCTACAGCAGCAGAAGACACACCGGGTGCCTCCTGCCAGCTAAGAACAGGAAACTGAGGCTACAATTCACACACACTCACCAACACTGGACATTAGAAGATGGAGAAATGTTAC
>CM047982.1:31008659-31072600 GCA_026261665.1 Melanotaenia duboulayi
AGAACATGACGATGAGTTCACTGGACTCGCATCATGCATCCAAGCATTATGAAGCCAACAAATCTGCAGCAACTGTGTAATTTTGCTCCATATTGATCATGTCAATATGGAGCAAAATCTCTGAGGAACGTTTGAGGAACACCTTGTTGAATCTATGACACCAAGAATTAAGGAGGCTCTGAAGGCAGGAGTCTACCTGGACCTAATAAAGTGGCCGGTGAGGGTATTGATAAGACTTTATTAATCCCACAACCGGGAAATTTGTTTCAACAGCTCAACTACATCTTTTCTTTTACATCCCATAGATGCATGTACTGTACATATAAAAAAATATTTTAAATAACATCCATGTGGTCATTAAGAGGGTTTTTAGCATTTGGTAGCAATGCCACATATAATCTAGAAGCTCTGAACTCTTCATCTGAGCCATACCACTTAAAGGAGCTCAGGAATCCCACAACCGCTGCAGACCTGAACTCTGCAGACCTGAACTCAGACCACTACAGACTTGCATATGTTGAGGATGTTTCTCCACATGCATGCATCTTTTTCCAAAGCTTAGTAACTACATGCATATTTTGACAGAAAGAGAACATGAATATGAAAAAGTGAAAGAAAGAGAACTGAAGCTAAATCAAGATTACAACAGTTCTTCTTTGTGACTTAACATAGCCCAAGTTTTAATTTCCTGTTTTTGGAGTACACTTTTATCAGACCTCTTAAACTAAGAACACTTTCTGCTTACTTGAAAGTCCACTACATGCTACCACACTATGCTATGGCTGGCTTTTAATTGGCAGCTGAGGGAGTTTGTGGGAAAGGCAGTAAAAAAGGGGCCATATCACTGTTTATTTAGGATCTAGACTACCTTAAAAAAGTCTAGTTAAAGACCCTCAAGAGTGAAAACTAGTTAAATCTGGTCTATATCATCCGATAGAGTGCTGTAGATCAGGTCAAGCTGAACAAACCTTCATAATTACACTTTCACTGTAATACATTAACAGTGTAAAACACAAATGCACATAAAGTGGGCTTGCTGTATCTTCCAAACTGATTTTCCTTCAGCCTGCAAAAGAATTTATGTTCCCCCAGTGTTCCTAAAACCTGCTCAGACTTAGAGTTATTTATTCATTTTTGCTCAACCTCACTAAAACTCTTTAAAATGCCACTTAAACTAATAATCCTGACCTGTTTAACGTTTGAGTTCTGATGCATCAGTGGCTGAAGTTTCCTCTCTGGCTTCAGCAGCATGTTGTTAGCCCTTCCCTTTGGTTTACCATGGCCCACTTCACCAAACCAGCCCCTTTAATTTTCCCTCTTTACAACTCGTGGCCCAAAAAGAAAAGAAAAAAGAAGAAGCCCAGTCAGGCTGGAGATTGGGCGCCTGTGATGAATTGATTGGATAATTTCAACCATACGGGAGCATTCAAATGTCATTAAAGTAACAAGATGGTATTTGTCAAAGGTTACTCCAGCTGATGTGTGCAGAGAGCACAAAGCTGCCTTTGTCGCCTGCTTGTTTGGCTGGAAAATAATAGCTGGGTCAGGTTTGTTCATTAGTGAATGAGTAAAAAACAGGACAGTGATGGGTGGGAGTTATTTGCCCCACATATTGCTTTGTTTTATACCCATGCAGCAGAGTCTTCCTTTCTCCAGCAGCTACAGAGCTGCTTTGTTTGCTAATTAGCTTGGTGTCTAAATAAGGACATTGTGGGAATAATCACCTTCAGTTTTGTTAGACAGGCGATTTGACAACTTAAAAATGAATCATCAACATTAATAAATCCTTCTACTGTCACCATTATTAGCTATACTAGCTACTATGGCTACTACAGAGCTTGTTACTCATTTATTAGGATGTTACTTGTCTCATGCAGCTACAGCAAAATATTTAAGAAAACATCTTTATTAGTGTTTTCTACCAATAAGGTGGGATGTTAAAAAGAAATAATTTGGCAATTTTCAAGCCAAGTCTCAACATGCATTTCTGTCATTTGTCGCTAAATGGAAAGTTTTTGTTATGCTAATTAGTAATGCTAATTTTAAAAGTAATAAATTCGCATAGCTTAAAGTAGTAAAAGTAATATTTAAAAATAAAAATTTACTTAGCAAACAAAGCAATTTCCCCACTGAGGGACTAATAAAGGTTTTCTTGTTCTCATAAAGCAGAAAGCTATCTTTTCTTTCTTTATCCTCCTAATTTGACTTTAACTGTTCTGTCCCACAAATTGGATGGCATTGCCTCCCTCAGAGCTGGACCATAGGACCCGTTAGATCCCTCTAAACCCCTCACTAAACCACTGATGGAATACCAGCCTCTGAAAGAAACATAAAGCCAAACAAACCCAAACTCCAATCACTTCAGCACTCACTTGGCAGCCTAATACTCTTGGCTGTGAAACAAAGAACTCGGTTAAGAGTAATCCAGGACTCAAGTCACTTGTTTTAGCACCTGCGCCTTTCATCACCTGGTCAACACTGCCGTCCTGGAAACACCAAAAACAAGCTGTACTTGCTGTACAATGCTTTTAAACCCTTTAAGCTACAAAATAGAAACTTTTATGCAAATAAACTTATTCACTTCATGAAAACAGCTCTACAGTTATCAGAGAAACTTAACTTCAACATTTGGTTTATGTACTGTACTCTATGTAGCCAAATACCACATGAAAACCTAATGAAGGGTAATTAAACTAAATTCTACTTAAAATTGTGTTTTGACTCCTTTGTTAAAATTTACAAGCAAAATAATGAACATGTTGGATAACATATCAGCCCCAGTTTAAGAGTAAGTGAACAATGGAGAACTACATTTGATCAGAGCTAACAGGGAGGATGTATAAAAGATGAATTTTCTTCAGGTCTGACGCCATCAGACTTTAGAACCAGGAGTTCTGGTTCACAATGGTGGACAAAAATACCTTTTATAAATAAATTGTAAGGTAATGAACGTTTAACTCGAGCAAGGCGTGACTGATGCACCAGTGTTTTGAAATTCTAAGCTTGTAAAGCCTCAATGTAAGGCATGGATGTGGCATTTGGAAGCTAAAAGGTCCAGTCCAGGTGCACGCTGTTTTACAACCAGTGTGGTGTGGTAAAATATGTTTATCTGGGTTTGTTTTTTTTTCAGCTGCTCCAACGTCAGTAATGGTGTATTCAACTTTGGTGTTCTGAGGGTTACAGCGTAATGAGAACTGGTCCATAAAAAATATATATGTGCTTAGAAGTATGAGGTATAGGCTTATATACACAGAGACGGATGCAGGTGAGACGAACTGAGCATAAAACATCGAAATAAAAAAATACTACAGAGATCATGGCATATTTTTCTATACAGAACAAAAACTGAAATTAATACCAAACTTACACATAGAAAGAACTTAATCTTTAAATCCTTTAAAGGATAAACATAAAACTTTTCGTGGAATACCACAACACAAACTGAAACCTCTGTAAGTCTGAGGCTATATTTCCTAAAACCACTTGTGAATCACCTGCTGTGTGTGTACATGTGTTCCACTGTGTTGTGTACTTATTCTGCAAAATTAAACATTCCTCTCGGTCATTTTACACGTGAGTTTTACACGAGTGAACGGAGAGATCCCGGGCCCCAGGAGGATTCAGTACTCTATGTACAGTTTGTAATAAATCAGACACGGAGAGGCAAATGTTTTTTGACAGGTTATCCACAGGGAACATCGGAGTAATCACTGCATACCTCTAGTTTCTGACAAAATGTTTTATATTCCTGTAAAGAACACAAAGAAGCTCCACCTGTTCAGTTTGTCCTTCTGGGAATTCTCCAGAAGAGCATGATCTCTTTCACATCCCTGTTTCTGGACTTCAGCTCAGAGCAGAGGTGAGCAGTCTCACACTCATCTTCCCATGTCTAGACGGTTATCTCTGCTGTTAGCTGAACAGGTTCCTGCATAGAGCTGTTAAATGGAAGTAGTGTACCTTAACAAACAGACCTGTCAGCACAAACACTGATGGTGCAGATAGAAGTGATGACAGAGGTCTGTTGGGTAACTGTTACTAAGATGTGTACAAGGACATACGTGCAAATTCCCCCAAAGTTGGACACAAAAAAATAGCTTACATTTTTTCACACAAGTAAAATTCTTAATATAAAAGTGAAAATGTATTTAATCTGTGAGAATATGATTTAAAAACTAAAAAAACAAAACAACAAAACCTCCAAATATGAAGTCATGGTTTCTTCATTGATCGATTCGGTAAACTGTGCACATCCAAAGTCCGCTCAGCTTCCCAACAGAGAAATGATTTAGTTTGACACTTTTTCATCTTCATCATAAGATATAAATTATAACCTGCTGCACCTAGGCTGCCAAAAAGAAAGAAAAAAAGAAGAGAAACTAATGCCAACATGGAACAAATCATTGATCAAATGGTGCATTCTGCTTGTACTGTTGAGATTTCAGGAGAATCTGTCCAGTATGAGCAGCAGGAGATGCAGCCAGATATCCACCATGTTGCTTCATGACAGATGATCCAGGAGTGTGTCATGAAAAAATCTTCACATGATGGAAAGATTTTATACGATTCTAACACGTCTTACTTTTTTTTTTTAAATCATTTGACAGTGGAAAAGCTCAATGATCCTTAACTCTTTCAGTCTCTAACAAAAACGTGTGTATCCACCATTTTTCAAGTCTTTCCTGAAACTCGTCACGCAACCCCCACGTGGTTCAAGCGTAGAAACATCCACCACAGTAACGATCAGAATGAGCGTAGGTGTGCTTGTTTTTTGCTGCTGATCCAATCGTGAAAAGGTTTAAACCCATCTCGATTCAATTAAAAATTCTTTCCGATTGAGGCCGATCGGATCAGTGACATGTTTCCATTTTTTTTACTCTTTCCCTCACACTCAGACATAATTCTCGGCTCTCAAAACTTCTGCTCTTGGATATTTTTCCTCTCTCTTGGGTTGCCGAATAAGTTGGGTGGCCACCTTCTTTAGGGTGTGCTTGTTTTACTTCACACAGTGCATTCAGAAAATCGGTATTTAACAGATATTCAGTAAACACAGTAATCTCTAGTAAGTATTATGTTTTTATTATGCTTTTTTTTAATACATGCAAGAAAAACCCGCTAACTCACAGTAAAAGTACTCATTTAAAAACTAACTGCACCTAATCAAACGTACTGTATGTCATGTATAAAGATAAGGAAATCATAAACAGACACAGATTGAGACACNTTTAAAAACTAACTGCACCTAATCAAACGCACTGTATGTCATGTATAAAGCTAAGGAAATCATAAATTGAGACATAGATGTTTTGCTTTTATGGTCCTATAGAATTAACCTAAATTAAGATGATCATTCCTATAGGTTGTTAAATATGTGGCAGAATGACCACAGTGTACTACTCATAGTGTTGAGTAATTGAGATGCATTACCATGATGTCAGACTTATTACACATTTCTTCTTTCTCACAAAATATCTAACATGGAATTATCCACTTCCAAAATGTCAGTCCCATTACTCCTACAGGATTTGCTTCCACGTCACATGTTGGAGAGACTGTTAAAATTAAATTCATAGTCAGCCATCCTGATGTAGATCTTTATTTTCTCCACTTTGTGCTCTCACAAAGTCATCTGAGGCAGTAGCTGTTTACAGATTTACCAGAGGTCCAATGAGTTATAATATCACTGACAAATATGTGTTAAATTTAAAAGTAAAGACGACAATTACACAATAATTATAATAAGCAAACTTTGATGGAAATAAAAAACAAACAAAAAAAGTTAACTAGTCTGGAGTCGCTGTGTGAAGTAAAACAAACGCACCCTGAAGTTCTGAGAGCAGAGAATTATGTCTGAGTGTGAGGGAACGAGACCAAGCCGGAGCGCCGGAGATTCNGAGTGTGAGGGAACGAGACCAAGCTGGAGTGCGGGAGATTCGAACCTGCAACACTAAACCTGAGAGTTTTGAAAGGAAGAACATATATTTGAGAGCAAGAAGGGACTTTTTGAGAGTTAGAGTTGAGTTTTAAGAGAGAGCTAAATGATATTTGAGTGTAAAAATAAAAAAAAAAGAAATCGTACAAATCAAACAATTACACTCTTGATTAAAGATATGAAGATACTCCCACAGTGAATGACAGTTCACACCTCAAACAAACCGTAGTATCCATGGAAACGGACCAGGGTTCATTTAAAGTGGACAAAAAAGTACTTGTGTAAATACACCTTTACATCACACANCAATTACACTCTTGATTAAAGATATGAAGTGAATGACCGTTCACACCTCAAACAAACCGTAGTACCCATGGAAACGGACCAGGGATCATTTAGAGTGGACAAAATGTACTTGTGTAAATGCACCTTTACATCACACTCTAATGACAACTTTGGCTTCATGAACTGACACACATAAAGGTACGCTGTGTGTGAAGTGTTTTAGTATTGTTGTGGTGTAAGTGAACCGAGAGGGCAGTGTTGAGCTCAGCTGGTTGAGTGGCCATCCCACAGAGTTCAGTCATACCAAACATTCAAGATACTGCTGAATCAGCATCCGAGTCATCCAGTGTGGCTTGTATCTAACTTACATAGATGTGCCTCTGCTTGTAACGCAGGAAGAGGTTGTGCATGATGGCGCCATCGTGGAGATCTTCCAGCGTCGCCATGTCCTCCACCCCTTTGATGCTGCTGTGGTGCATGGGATGCACTTTCTGCCTGGTGAGGGCATTCTGCTTGTAGGTGTACACCTAGAAAATAAAAAAAAATATTTATGATTCATTTAGTTAAACAGCTTTAATCTTTTTTGGGGGTGAAGCACAGGAACACATTGGACCGTTCCCTGTTTACACTAGAGATGGTCTGTGCCAACGTCCCTTCCACGTCTGGTCCAGAAATGAACATCAGGCCAACATCTCTTTATTCTTAGAATTAGCCTTCCCTCTATTTGGTTTGTTTACAACAGACTGAATCAGTCCAAAACAGATAGAGACAAGACCTTCAGACCACAGCTGAAAGCACAAAAGAAATCACACGAGACATTCTTTAAAATTCAACTCATTAAAGGTTTTATTTGCCTTCGTTACCACTTTTATCAGGAACAAACTGCAAGAAATAAAACCCTTAAATTCCAAGAACACATAGCAAACATTGCAACCATTTGCCATGCATATTTCAATGTCACGCTAACGATGAATGATAGAAAACAGATGGGAGAAGAAACTGAAGAACAACAGGAAATGTTCAGAAAAACAGTAATGTGACTCTCTTTGTTTTTCTTTAATCTCTCTCATGTCTCGGTTGTTAAAAATGACCCGGAGCCAGCTTTTGTAAACAGATAACCTGCTATTTTGTTGTGATTTATGATAAGATGGCGAAAAAAATGAGCAAGTCAGGCGTCTGTTGTGTTGATGTTAACAGCTTCTCTCTGTCGGGTCAGACAGTTACAGCGAGTAACATCCTGATTTTTATCTCATGTTACCAGAGGAGTGTGAAGGCTGGAAGGAAAGCCTGGTGGTTAGACGTGCAGTCCTCCGACAGACACACAATACATTCATGCAGGAATGTAGCCTCATGCTAAAGATCAAGGGTCAAAATCTCCACCAGTCAGAAGCAGTTCATGAGATGTAGTTGAGAGAGAAACCAGATACAGGTGAGATGCAGCTTCAGCCAGAGCTGGAAAAGCAGAAGAAAAACATCTGCGGAGGACAAACATCTGCAGAAAGTCCTGTAATCTGTCACATCTGTTGACTTTAGTTTGTTTTGTAGACTTTTCCTCTCTGTGTGTTTAATTCCTGCTCCTGCTACACCTAGTTTGTCCCACANAATTCCTGCTCCTGCTACACCTAGTTTGTGCTTCCTGAGTCCCACGTTCGCTCCGTATTTAGCTTTTAGCTCCATCTGTATAAATTCTCATTGGTTTATCTTGCATATTGCCAGATCCACGTGTATCCTGTCCTGGTTGTCCATTTGTTAATGTTACTTGTTTTGGTTCTTGCCCTTTGTTATCCAGCCTTTAAACCTTTTTTAGTGTCATNGTTCTTGCCCTTTGTTATCCAGCCTTTAAGCCTTTTTTAGTTTCATGAACAAACCTTACTCCCTACGTCTGCCTGCCTCCTGCCTCTTAGTTCTGCATTTGGGTCCTTCTTCGTAATGACACATTATTTTATTAATGTTTCACTGTTAACAATTGAAAAGCAGAGAGGAAAAAATGCTGTTAACATGCTCTCTGTCTCTCTGTTGAGTGAAAGGTAAATCTGAAAACTTTTGCATTATAACCCATTTGCAGAGCATTATTCGAACAAAGCTCCAGACATCTTATGTTTCGTGTAGTACAGAGCGACATGTGGCAGACAGCGTTGGTGAATTTGACCCTGAGCTGGCGGAGAACACGAGTCCAGACCTGGATGCCGTCAGCTAATGCCTGCTTGTCATCTGTGACTGCAGACAAAGCTCCACAGCTTCTCTAAAGCAGACTCTATAACAGGAGTTTGTACTACGATTACAACTGTGATAACTAATGAGAAAAAAAAACTTTTATTAACAGATCTTTGGTGGATCTTTTGATAGCCTTCTTCATCTCTGCATCTTACAGAAAAGAGAACTTCTTAAATTTTTCAAAACTTCTCCATTATTTAAAAATATTATAAAAACAAAGAAATACTCAGATCAGACTGGATTTTCTTGTTTTAGGTGCTGCTGTACACGCACAAGCTGAATTTGCTGTTAATACTTTTAATTTAACAATCAAAGTTTCCTTTATTTACATTATGCATGTTATCACATGTCCTATAGATACTTGCAGACTTTCAACAACGGACTACAGTCTTTTAAGAGGCAGTGAATCAACCCTGCTTTCTACAATCTCTGATCTGTTCCTTATTAACTTTTATTAACGCAGGATGATCCTGGGGTGAGAAGTTAAATGGTTTAAAGTTAATATATAGCTGAACTCTAATGATCATTGCTCTGCAGGAGGCCTGCAGCCTGCTGAGTAGTACCAGCTCCACATCGCCCGTCTCAGACATCAGCATCGCGCACCAAACATCACACAGCTTAACTCTTCTGTCCTTTGTGTTCCAGCTGTGTTCTTTGTTTCTGTTATTGGGCTGCAGGGAGGTATTACTCCATCAGACTTTAGCCAACTTGGCTTCTGGGTGGAAAACGGAGAGCTGCCAAACCTTCTGCTGTCTCAGCCTTTTCCACAAACAGCAACATCACAAAGACGGCTCAGTCACACACACACCAGGATGGCCGTTTCCCGGACATTTCAGACATTTTTTATGTTTTTCCAGTGAAATCATGTGAAAGTTTTATGTTTAGTTTCTTAATATTTGTCTTTTAAAAAACCTATTTGTGGTAATAATCTGGTTTTCACATAAACTATCCTGAACAAGGATTAAGTGGATCTCAAACACACACTCTGCCTGTAGCTGCTTGGTGACCAGCTGTGGCCGATCGGCTCCTCTAGAAGAAAGACTGCCTCTGTCTGAGGAGTCGTTCACATCTGACCTCGAACACCCCCACACCCCGCTTACACATTAACACCCAAAATGCCCCCCAGCATCCTGTCAGGCTTCATTTCTCACATTCCTCCTGCAGTGACGCTTCAGGGAAAACTGAACGTCAGAGAAGAACAAAGTTAAAGTCTCCCTGGTTGCCTTGACAACATAAAAAAAGGCCAACCTATTTACATTCATTGTGAGACAAACCGTTACAGCAACATCACCGCCTGGTTAAACTTGTCCAATGTAACCTCTATTTATAGTTAACAAACATGCTCAGCAGGTCGTGCAGTCACCTGCATGAAGCCAGCCCTCATCACTTTGAGAGATGCTGGACTCCGACAGGTTCACCTTCACTTGTTGCTGCAGCTGCTTTCACTATTTACTACAAAACAGGCAGAAAAGACAAGATTTCCAATAAAGAATCAAGTTTTTAGAAAATGTCCTTACAGCCTGAACAACATATCTGATTTCACTCTTACTGATGATAAAAGGTTTCATTTCAGAGGAACGTTATGTTCCTATTGATACTGATAGCGATACTTCTTGGCCACTGAAGGAAAACCCCAATTGTACAGTGTGCATTAATGTCTTGGGTGGTATGGAATATAAATAAACCCAATAAATAAACTCAAGCACATCAATACAAGACATGTTTATACAATAATAAATTATACTGAAGAGTAAACTGAAAATAAGAAAAAAAAAATCTTTTTTAAATCATAAAATAATAAACTACAGATTAATACAAGATGATTCACATTTATTAAAGGGAAAATAAAAACATATGTAATAGTAATATAATAAATATAATAAAACAATAACCCTAACCTGCATTATACCAGGAAAATATAAATACTAACCCTCATCATCACTAACAGCTGCAGCATCATTAAGTCACCTGACAGGCTACCATGATCATGTGACACAAAAGGAACACACTGTGGCTTCACATGCAATTTTTTTATTGCCTAAAACAAATGGCATGTCTTTGATCAGCAGCGTGGTATCTTGATACTAAGTACCGACTCTAAATTTTTGACTGGCTGATATCGAAGTATGGACTCCAGAGTATGGATCCGCCCATCCCCAGCTGTCACATTTACCTGCACAGCAAATACACAGCGGTGTGGGGCGGTGTGAGAAGACTGAAATAAATCAAAATGATTTATAAAATATATTTAAGAGCTAAATCTATTGCAGCAGTACTTAAACCGTTTCTCTCTCCTGTAAATGATTAACATTTTCATAAATAAACCCAGTACTACAATACAAAAAAAACAGACTTTAATCTTTCTAATACTGCTCAAGTAGTCTTGATAAATAGTTCTCCTGCTGAACAAAAGACAGAAACATCCAAAGAAGCGTTTTGGAAAGTCATTCAAGATACCTGGAGAACTACTCCTGAACACTAGTTAATGAAATGACAAGAAAACTTGTCTGAGAGGGTTCAGACTGGGATGAAATAAAGCTGCTTAGATCAAATATTCACTTTCAAACTCCTTAGAACCAGATAAACTCTTCGTGATTCATTTTCTGCATTTACATAAACATCTGCACATAATTCTTGTTTATATGACGATATAAAACACCAGGTCCAGAAAGAGGACCAAACTTAAAAAACTTAAAGACAACTGAAAAATGTGGCTGTTTTCCATCTCCTTCAGTCGTGAGCAGTGATGGTAAAATTACAGCTCTACCCCAGCAGGTTGTCGTCAGACTCTGACCTAATCAGGTTTCTAATTAGTCCACTTGTGTTTGGAGAGATGAAGAGAGTCCATACCTCAAAAACAAAGCCACGGGGGCCGGGCACTAAGCCTGGCGACAGATGCTAGCAGGAGTAAATCTCTGTGCAACAAAGCCATTAGCCAGCATCGGTGCAGACAGAAAGGGGGGTGAACACGCGGATCAACAGGCTCTGTTCCTGGATCAGTCAGGATAAACTCTGTTGTTTTTACTCATACGGATCACAAAAGTGAATTCACACTACATGCAGGAAATTAAGATTTAAATCCCAACAATGAAACCTAAATTATTTTCTGAATTGTATTATTTTCTTGAAAAGGACCCCCTAAGTTTTACTACGTGTCTGTGTCATTATTTATCCAGATCCTTAGGATTTTCTCTGAATTATTGTCACGCTAATAATATATGGTGATGTTGGTCCAGTACCAATTCAAGTTCTTTTGATTAATTGGTCGCAGGATTGATCGTTCCTTCTCCTGGCATCCGTCTAACTTCAAACCTGAAGGGCTTTTCCTAAATTAAATAACTTTAACATTTTCTTTAAATTAAATCTCTGTTACATTGGTGCATTAAAAACCAGAGCTATTCCAGGGAAATCCTTCCTTATTCATATTCCACCTGGTGTGAAAGTCAAAACCTAGCACTACACTCAGATGGTTTTAACATCTGATACCACAAGAAAAATTACTCATTTAAAGTGTGGATTTTTGCATTTGGAAAAATGTAAAAAAAAGTACAATAAAAATAGAAGCATCTTCTTTATTTTTAGTCTTGAGACAAATAATCTTTGAAACCACTCATATTTGTCTTGTTTCCCTCTCTCCACACTGTGGATGGTGAGGAACACACACAGCTAGTGTTTCGGTGACAACTGCACAGAAAATGCCAAAAATGGCTAAATCTCCCTCAGGGTTGTAAACACACCCTGTAATTCCACCCATAACTGCATGACAGCACTCAAAGTCGACAGCATCACATCTTTAATTGCTTTGCCACATATCCATCTATCCATTTTCTTCCGCTTATCCGGCGTCGGGTCACCGGAGCTGCAGCCTAAGCAGGGAAGCCCACACTTCCCTGCAGGGTGTTTTTATAGTGTTTTACCAAAAACAATGTAGAAGATTTTTTTTGGTGAAACTTTTGCCATCAAAATGTTTTTCATTGATCAAATTGTCTGAAAAAACAAGTTTTTTTTAGTAATATGCTCTTCATTACTCTTCAGTCCAATCATTGATTGACAGTTCATACTACATGCTTTAAAAGGAAATCAGTAGGACATTACAAGGGTTAACGTCATAATTCCAGTCTACAGAGAACCCAGATCTTGTAAGCAAAGTCTTACAAGATGATGTGAATTAGGTGCAATTGTTAACGACTATGCAACCCCTTACTGGATTTTTCTAACATCCAACATAAATTCTGTTACATAGCCCATGAAAGGTGAGACCTTTCTTCTTGTTCTCCATAAGAACAAAATGATGTCTTTTTGCTCTTGTGGACCTGAATGGAGAAACTTTTGTTCTCGACACATCAGCCGAGCAGAACTTTCTTCTTGTGGGACTCTGAGAAGCACTGTGTGATTCGTCGGACATTTGAGGTGGGTGTGGTTAACGTGGAAAAGAAGGAAGTTCATCTTGTGGCTTCCGCAATTTCCCCTAACAGCTGATCAAGGTGGTGAGAAAGTACGTAAATGTAAAAAAACATGTGTCAGATTTAAAAACACAGAAACAACCCCGCCCTGCCACAGACAAAGTTTCTCATTAAATGTGAAATAACACGGTCAGCTGTTCATTGCACATAAAAACACAGACCCCTCCCCTGCAGTTATCCCGCCCTGTCGCAGACAAAGCTTTACGCCCAGTATGAAATAACCGGACCAACACAAAGTGAATGTGATGATGCAAAAGTCCAACCTGAAACATGTATGTCATCACATATTGTGACATAAAAGTACAACTTATGACTTATGGTGACAGAAGTTGCATGTTTGTGGGGATCTGAGCCACGAAAAAAGGAATTATTTTACAAGTCTGACATTTTTTGAGAGACGGATCAACATATTTCCTGTGCTTTCATGATCTCAGGTTGCATCCCAACATGTTAAAGAGATTTGAAAACTTACCCTTACTGAAAAACCACGTGCTCCACATTGTCATGCACATGTGAATCACGTGCTTCACACGTTTTTGCATGTTTCTAACAGGGTTGTCATATGTGAATCACACATTTCACATGCATTCATGTGTTTCACATGTTTTATGTATGTGGTTCACGTGGTTCACATAAGGTTTATGTGTTTTTCACATGTGAATTACATGTGTTTTACAAATAAAGTTCACATGTGTAACATCTTTTTCATATGTGTTTCACTATGAATCATACATTGTTTACACGTGGTTTAGATGTGAATTCACATGGGGTTATATGTTTTTGACATGTGGCCACAGGTGTTTTTTCTGTAAGGGTGTACATGGAAGGCAATTAAATAATAAAAATAATAACAGAAATAAAGAGATAAAATCCAAACAAGCACCACTGTAGAAGAGGTTAAACTTCAGTCTGAAATGTCTCCGGGTCTGTCAGTGCCAGAGACCCAAATGGAGGCTAATTGCTTCAATAACTTTTAATGATTGTGCTGTCTTTCAGTTTGTCAGAGAAAGGGAACGAAACTCTTCATTATGAGTCGTCAGGGGGGAAACTGAGCCATCCCACCCCCTCACTTTCTGTCAGAGAGGTGACCAGGTAACCCTCCGCTGGCCTCAAGCCTCCCTCCTCCTCTATCATCATCAAACACAGCAGCTGCTCTTTGAATTACCCTTCATGTCCTCCTGCATTGTCCTGCAGTCAGGGGAGGAGGAGGAGACTGTCTCCACCGTCAAAACCCCTGAAACCCGAGCAAGACGAGAGAAACCTTGCGACCCTCACCGACTACCATGCCTACTTACAGACATCCACACCACATTTACCTGTAATGCAACCGTGCACTTAATGCTGCAACGTGCGCAAAGTACAAGTGTCTTTTATGATGAAAAATGCATGCATATAATGCATGTTATATCAAGATTAAGCTGACTCAGAAGGTCATTAGCCTTCTAGAAAAGGAACCAGGTTGCAAAAAACAGATTAAATATCCACGCCAAAACAATAAATAAGTAAAAGCACAATTAAAAAGATAAGCTTTGAGTCTGCTCTTAAAAACATGAGCGTTCCCTGCAGCCCAGAGGTCCTCTGGCAGGCTGTTCCAGAGGCGGCGGGCGTAATATTGAAAAGATGCCTCCTCGTGGGTATTGTCCTGACTTTAGGAAGGATTAGGGTTTATAAGGTCTGTGAGGGTTTATAAGGTAAAAGCAGGTTGGAAAGATAAGAAGGCCCAGAAACATTAAGGCATTTATAAACTAGTGAAAGAACCACACATGCAGTGACCTTTAAACAGGTGTAATGTGGGCCTCCCTTCTGGTCTTCGTTGGGACACGGGCAGCTAAATTCTTTTACTAATTGAAGAGCCAAAATACTCTATTTGGGAAGACCAGAAAGCAGGGCACAACAGTGGTCTATGTGACTAAGGATAAAAACATGCATTAGCGACTCCGTGTTGATCAGTTCTGAGTTGAGCTGAGGACACGATGGACAGATTTAATACGATCGTTACACGTTGGACATGAACAACGCCTAAAAGTTCTGAAGAAAAAGTTTTCTTTTGTTATTATTTTGAAAATTCTTTCTGATCGAGGCCGATCGGATCAGCTGACATATTTACCTTACACATTTTTATTCTGATTGGAAACCACATCAAATCAATGTAAATGCAGCTAATGATACAGTAAGAATGTTATTTCATACCAATAGAAGTCACTGTGTTAAATCAGCATGTAATATTGTCTCATAGAGATCAATGGATCCAAATCAAATTAAACTTGTCCAATCCACAGAATAGATATAACATCATATCATGATAAAAAAAATTAATTATTATACTGGAAGTGCATAAAAAGCATAATGTAAACATGCCAGATTGTAGCAAAGAATGCTGATGTTCATCTGTAGTCTGACGGCAGATAACTACAAATAAAACAAGAAATTACAAACAGACATACAACAGAATAGAAAAGTAAAATAACAAAATGTGGAAGCTTACCTTGAAAACTCCTCATTTAGAAAAAAGAATCAATGAAAACTTTAGGCCGATAAAAAAACAGTAAAGCTGGAAGAAAATTCAGACTAATTAGAGGAAACAACCTTGTTTCCTGGATCCTAATCTAAATCAAAAGGTATAATTTGGGTAGTTTGGTTTAAAATAGAAATAAATGCAGTAAATGTGTTTTAATTAGACCAAACACTGGTTAATCAGAAGCGACAGATGGTGGGTTTAAAGTAAAGGTCAGATGGATTACACAGTGAGCACCCACCAAATTAAAACTACTAACAGGTGAAGTGAGTAACAATGATTATCTTATTATGATGATACCTGTAGACACCTGCCTTAAATTCTTGGAAGAAAGGAAAATGGACAGCATCAGGATTTGGACGTGACGGCGAAAATAGTAAAATGGGTTCAAAGCCTAATAAGTTTTGGTACTAATTAATACAAGGGTCTGACAATAAAGCTAAGAGGAGGAGATAAAAAGAACTTGAAATGTTTGAAATGTCATGAATAAAAGACGCAGTTAAGAGGACGTGTGGAAGTCTGAAAACAGCGCAGCTCTCTGATTGGTCGAAAGAGATTTTCCTCACAAAGATCAGCATCTGCTGTGAAGCTGAACAGGTGATGTGCATCTCCTATTACACACACCAGACAGCCGGTAGACACACACACATACACGTATAAATGATCCTACAGAAACACACCCAGTACTGCATGTGCAGAAACAAAGAACGCAATTCCACCACAAACACACATTTATATGGATCATGTGTTTGATACTCAGGCTGCGGTTCAGCTGATTGTTTCACAACCTGTTTTAAGCATCAAACCTGCAGCTTCTGATGTTCCAGGATACCTGCTGATGCTTTTCCCTCCATCTGACATGCAGAAAACACTGCTGTTAACGTTGCTGAGCAGATTAAACGTGACACTCTCATGATGCCTTTAAGTAAGTTTAAATTAAAACCTACCACCACCAACACATGATCCTTAACATCGTTATGACAGTAATGTTGAGCAGAGTGTGAAAACAGGCTCCCACATGTGGATGAAATGAGAATTAATACAGAGGAGATTTAAAAATAAGCAGGAAGAGATAAAATGAAAAAAAGAGGTGAAATGAAGTGTGGATATGCCAAAAGGTGACTATGAAAAACAAGACAACAAAGAAGCTATTGAGCTATTAAAGTAAGAATATCTAAATAAAAAGAAAGAAAAAACACAAATAAAGACAGATGCAGACAGAAGATGCATTATTTAATGAGGACTACAGAAATAAGAGAATGTAATGTAAAATGTAAAAATTAACATTTTAAAACAACAGAAAGACGAGAGACTGCAAACTATTAAATAAAAGATGGAGAGGAAAGGGGAAAACAGAAGACAGAAAAGAATATTTTTTATGTGCATTTAGTTGTGTATTAGAAAAAGCTCACAGTAGCGGCACAATTTTTAGAAATTTCTCAATTTAATAAAAGAAAAGTTTAAGCTTAACTAATTGTTGTTTGTTTTTTTTCCTTTTAAGAAAAAGTGTTGATGCACATAAGAGATGACTGAAATGTCTACTTCAAATATAAACACAATATGTATGTGATCAATTAGAACATAAAAAATAATTTATTTTGTTCTAATATAGCCAAAGTCCAAGGCCCCAAATTTTAATGGTGTTGCATTCCTTTTGTTTCTGGTTAGCAACCAATGCTCTGTTTACACCACCCTCTGATAACACCACAAAACTTAGTTTGTTCAATAAACGATGAACAAACCAGACAGATCCACATTTACGTTTTACTGATATTTAAATAAAATAGCTGAAAATTTTAAACAATTGGATAGAAACATTAAATATTCATGTTAGCTTAGCATGTTAGCATATTTACTGCAGCCTTTACTACAACTCCATGCTGGCACTACATAGCTTAGCTTATAAAAATAAATTAAGGAAGCCAGACAAATGAATATTTTCAATTTACTAACATATATATAAAAAAAGAAATTGGCTCAAATGTTAGCTAACAATTGGATAGAAACGCCAAGTTCCCTATACTAGCAAATTCACAGCCGCTTATAAAACCACCCCATGAACATACTTTGCTTATTAGTTTATTAAATCTGAACCAGATGAAGGAAATCTGACAGATTCTCAATTTACTGTAATTTTAAAAATCGTTCCAATGTTGGCTAACAATGGGATTGGACCACTAAATATTTACCAGGTTAGCTTAGTATGTAGAAGGTTTACTACAATCTGTACTACCACTCACTACTTGGCTCAGTTTATTCAATTTAAACTGGGTGAAGAAAACCAGATAATGATTTATTTTCTGTTTACTAATATTTTTAAAAATTGGCTTCAATTTTACCTGACAATTAGAAAAAAACACCAAATGTTTGCTATGCTAGCTTAGCATCTTAGCATGTCATTAGCAGTGGAAAAAAATCAAGATACAGTTAATATTTATTTAGTCAAAAGAATCAGGAACTTAAAGGCAACAGGAAGCTCGTAAAAACAATCTAGATTAGACACTTGATATAATCCAGATGAGAATGTGTTATTTGGTACAAATCCATAAGATAATTGTTGAGATATCTCACCACATAAGAGTTAAATCATTAGGATTGATGAATCTTCTGAGTATCATAAATGTATTTAATAACTTTCTTGGTATAATAGTTATTTAAAGAACCTCATAAAGGTACCAGGCTAATGTCAGACTGTAAACTGCGGGTCATTAACTGCAGCAGTCAGCTGGTTTAACCCACTCTCCGAGAGCCTAGGTGCAAGAAGATAAGAATGCCTTAATCTGCTCGTAAATCTTGAGGACAATACACCAGCTCAACTTGACCCTAAATCCCTCAGTGAACACATTTCCAGGCTGTCCTCTTGTAATAACCCTCTGCTGCTTGCCAGCTACACAGGAAGTCTTTGTTAAAGCTGTCAGCACGGGAGGTAGTGGAGAGAAAATCCACCCAAACAGTTCACACAGATTATTGTTTGTTGGCTTGGCTCCCAAAGCGTTGGCTAAACAGAAGATAGGTGGCAGTTAAACTTACAGAAGAGCAGACTTATGTAGGAAACACTAAAGATATTAAATGTTCTCAATTCAGAAAATTCTTGGTGATATCTTAGTTTTAGTCTTGCATGTTTTACAATAAAGTGCAAAAGTCTTGAGAACAGCATGTGAAAACATATGAAAATACAGCATAGGAGTGCTAGATGGGTTTGGAAGTCAAATTTAGTATGAGCAGCTTTTATCCCGCGACACAGTCCGATCCCTCTTTAACAAGCTTTCTGTCATGTCTTTCTTTTTTTTCCCCTGTCATTTCTCACATGTAGCCTTCAGGAATAATTCTCCAGGCTTTCTTGAAGGACTTTCCAAAGCACTTTTTGGATGTTTCTGCATTTTATTCCGTTATCTGTCCAGATGATCCCACACTAATAATGTTAAGGTTTCGGATTCTGGGGAGGATCCATCCCTCCATCAGACCTTTTGCCACTAATTTTTAGTCTAGTTCTTGTGTCATGTGACATACCTCAGCCTTTTTCCTGTTACGCTTCCATAAAAATGGCTGACCATTTCTGAAGAGGCTCCAGCAAACAGTAGATGGATCAACTGAAGGGCCAGATGTATCTCTCAGGTCCTGTTTCAGATCTTTGCTGGATTTGTTCCTATTTCTTCAGGACACCACTTTCAGGTATGTGTCCAGTTTCTGTCACCATGCTGAGATATGCTCAGTTTCCAGCTAACAGCTTTTTGAGAATCATCTTTTTACCATAATACAGTTTCATATTTGTGTTACCTTTGCTTTTTTCAGAGATACAAGTTAAGGAACAGGAAGAAATTATGTTTTTCTGACGGGCTACAAAAAAAAAGTCCTAAAGATGTCATTAAAACACATGTCAGTGTCTTCTGAAAAGCTTCTGATGGTCAGATCCAAGGACTAGACTGAAAATGGTGAAAAAGTAGCCAATGAAAATTGAGTTGCAGGTAGTCCCTTATTGATATATACTGTATAAATAATTAAATATTTTCATTGGATACCAGCGAAAAAAAGGCAGCAAAGGTGGCTGTATATAAAATACAAATCTAACAGAAATGTTTGGTCTATGTGACTGAAACCAAATTATGCTGGTAGTGTTGACTGCCTTCCATGTGACTCCTTTTAGTGTTTAATTATAGCAAAGCACCAAAAGCAGAGGAAGGCCACTGTGTGAAGACACACACCTCTTGGTGCCCTTGTGACACATTGAAGTCATTTGTCTGTTTGGAGGCAAACACCTCCCAGACTAAATTATTTTGCATCAAATCTAACTCCAAAATCTTCTTGATGGGTTGAGTAATGTCCGTTCTTAACAATCAACCCAAAACATTAATGAACCCCACTGCGACCCCTGTCCTGTACAGCCTGTAACCTTCATAGCCACTGTTTTGACAACACATGGATCAAAGCCATAATGCAGAACCATATGGGGTTTAGGGGATTTGCCACACCTCAAGCTGATCCTAAATTATAGGTAGATCTCTTTAAGCCTTTGCTCTCTTGTCAGAGTAGGTGTGGGAAAGATGGGAATTTTCCTCAATAGGAGTGTCAACAACAAAATCCAATGAGTGGGATTTTAATGTCATATTGGAGAGAATAGTTTAACTTTATCAGTCAAGTGGAAAGTCCTTTTTATGATGTTCGGTTTTATTTGTTTTTTTCTGCACTACACTCAAACTATACTAAAAGAAAAATGAAAATCCCACAAATAACAGCTATCCACATAGTTGGTATAACTGAGATGTTTTCCCTTGTGTCATGCTGTTTTCTTGCTTTTCAGTTACTATATACACATTAGGTTGGGCTTGTTCAAGTGGGCCAACCAAGTGGTGGTTAAACAGTGATTGAGAACAAAAAACATGACAGCAACACAAACACTTTCTAACAGGCCATCAGACAATTTTACAGAGAAGTCTTTAAAGCTTTAACTCTGTAGAAGTCAGTTCTGATCTGGCCAATGATCATCCAGCTCTGCTAACTGACTGGTCTTCAGTTGGAGACACGACAGTAACCACTCACTCAACCTATAATACTTGCTGTCAAACCCCGGATGATTAAATCATGTTATTGGTCTCACTTCCAAATAATAAGGATGCAGCTCGACTTTCACTACAGGGATGCAAAAGCTGAGTTTTCAGTCCCAACCATTGGGTTATAAGTTTTGTTTTTTCTAGTAATTTCCCACCTCTGATTTCTCTGCAACCAGTGCTAGCACATCATTGGCCAGATGTGTAGATGAATTTAGCAAAGATATTGCTTCAATAGACTTCTCTGTTTAAAGCTTGACCTTTGTCTCATGCTGCTTTAATAAGAGACATGTTTTCTATGGAGAAAAAATGTAATAGTCCATTAGCCAAAGAAAGAATAAAGTAAAACAGAACATGAAGTTAAATTAAAATGTTTGTGTGATGTCAGAGGTACAGGTCACAAACAACCTTTTATTTATAAGGAATACAATAGATTGGGAATCCTAAATCCTGGTCCTCGATGACCAGTGTCCTGCAGATTTTATAACGTTCCCTGCTGGAACACACCCAGCTTGACATCAAGCTTTGCACAAGTAGGACCAGAACTGAAGTTTCCTGCAACAGATCATGTGTATAAAGGATCTTACCTGGCCATAGTCTGTGGCGAAAACAACAACACCTCCTGAGCAAGAGGACACCGTACTGGGAAGGTATTGATCATCCTCCCGTAGCCACACTCGATCACCCTGATGAAAAAGAAAAGCATTTTTTAAGTAATTAATTTCATGTTCTTTAGTGGCAAGTAAATATCTGCAGTTTAGCATCAGCGCTGACGTTTTGAAACCTTTTTAACTGCCTAAATAAAATGTCTAGTAGTCACTGCCCCCTGTGATTAAAGTTCCTTAACTTCTGTTCAAGGGACAAGTAATTACGTTTATTTATTGATTTAATTCTAGAAGTCCTGTAGCGCTATATTGTGTTGGGTTTTAAGGTTTCTATGGCATTACCAAGGCAGTTGCCTTTCCCTGGCCAACAGGAGGGTGTCTTTTCCTCATGAAAGCATGCACAAGTGAGCAGTGTGCAGTTTTCGGAGTTCTCTCTACCTGCATTCACCAGGGAGGACAGTAAACCGTAGGCTGAAAACCCTTTTATACCTGCTGAACTGTCAAGTTTACTGCTCCTGCTGAAAAAGCATTTCCTTCAGGCTAACAGCTGGATACTTGAATTTTCCCACTCTGTTGTGTTTGTGGGGAATTAGCAGCTAATTTGAAGGAGTTAGGGGAAAAAGTCAAAGAGTCAGCTGCATGTTTGAGAGACTTTTGCTTGTTTCTGGCTTCAAATTTGTGAACATAATGACTATACATCTAGAAAGTCTTTTGACAGCACAGATGAATAATGAACATACTAGCATGGACGTCTTCAGTGGAAACAGCAAGAAAATTCAAACTAGGAGCCTTGTTGACAGATAACTGAGGTAAAGAGCCATCCATATAGTGGATTCCCTTTTAATCGTAAAGCCACATGCACTGTGGTTCATTAGCAGGCAAGGCTTATGCTAATGGCAAAAACAAGTGCTATGCCTTTGTGGGACCACCCTCCTTCTCCCTCCTCTTTTCAGGCAAATGAATGACCTTTGACCTACAAGCCCACATTGGATGGAGTGATTGAGGCATACGAGGGGCACCTGGTTGGGAGAAAAGTTAGCAGATGAATGCGTGTGGAATAAAACACACACAGGAACACACAAAGCAAAGCTCAGGTTTGCAGTGTCAGCAGTGGATCAGAGGGAGTCTGTCTGTTGTTCTAAACCCTCGGCCTCCCGTTTTGTGGAGGGAAGCGGCACGATTAAAAGGTCCTCTGATCTCCTGGGGAGATATAAATGTGACACTTAGAGGAAACTCATAAAAAAGCTCCCCTTTTGATCCTGATTATCACAAGAAGTTGGAAAGAGAAATGGCAGCTCATTTTTTTCTTTGTTTAGCAACATGTAAAGTACAGCTGATCTTTTAGTGGAACCAATGTGGTACCGTGTGATTATTTGTTATGCTCCTTTTCATTTTTATCATTTTGTCATGTTTTCGTTGTCTATTAGCTGAAGGCGTCTGGATTTCCTGAAAAATTCAAGGCCTTCCATTGTAAGATGTTGAGAAGAAGCTAAAAAAAAAGGCTGATATTATGTTACAGTGTATGAAACTTAACAATTAGACACTCAGCTGTTCTCCTAAAGTTTAACCGTAAAACAGCACTGACTTTCTGACCTTAAAACTTTATGCTTCTGACTCTTTTTGACGGTACACTGACATTCATTATGTACATTCCTTGAGCCGTTGCTGCCCTGCAGCATCCAGAGGCTGAGAAACAACTTTTTTTCCAGCCCGGAGAAACACCTTTATGCCATGTTTTGCCTGCACACAAACACCTGAATATAAACATATCGGCCTTTTTAAATGCGCACTGTGGCTGATTCAGCAAAGAAACACAGGAGGACACTATCAGAATAAGAGAGGAAAAGATAAAGAGAAAGTGGCAGAGCAAGAAATAAGAGAAGAAATAACATCATACTGACTTTTACTGGCTGGAGAGAGCTCAGAGAAGAGGCTGAATCAGTTTTCATTAAGGGGTGTCAAAGTAACTCTGCCTAGTTCGGTAGATGAGTTTTGAAAGTGCCTTACAAGTTATTATATTCTATTGATATTATCATTGATACTATTGGAACTTCAATGGAAAGGAAACTAAAGCTTCAAAGTATTTGTTTACAAAAATAAAAATAAAACTGGAGTAGCTGCCATGTTAATAAAGATTAAACATTTAATGGTGTATGCATCATATTTGATAAAGTTTCAGAAACCTTTTGCATTACTTTATGGTAAAAATGTTTCTCAAAACCCTGTTGAACACGGTCTGATACTTGTCTTCTGATGCCTGGTGGACACCAGTTGCACTACAATAATATTAACACATCACACGCCAATAAAATGTTAATATACAAAAAATATTTTTGTTAATTGTTTTTTTACATTTTGTTAAGGATTTCAGATTAAAAAATGGAATTTTCTTCCNTTAATTATTTTTTTACATTTTGTTAAAGACTTCAGATTATTTTTTCCTGGGCTTTAAAGGGTTAAATATGAAATTACTCCCAGATCATTTTCAAAAGGAAAACAAACATAAAACCAGTAAAAGGAGAACCGAGGCCAACGTCTGGCTCTTTGATTCGCCCACAAAAAAAAAAAGAGCCAAACAAAGGCAGATACTTTATTGTTGTGAGCACAAAGAGGAGGGAAGACCATATGGACATTCCTGATGTGCACCAGTAGAGGAATCTAAAGCTGCCATCAAGTTAGCTTGGAGAAAGACAGAGAGGGGTCCTCCTCCTCCCATCGGCACACTTTTTAAGACCCCCAACTGNGGTCCTCCTCCTCCCATCGGCACACTTTTCAAGACCCCCAACTGACATACAAACCCATGCACACCCACTCATGGTGTTTGTGGACAGCGTGTGCTGCCCACCCCTGTCTGCACCGAGGGAGGATTCCAACAGTAGCACCTCATTATGTTTTCTCTCCCTCCTCTCTTAATCTACTAGGGCCTTTCTTCCACACATACTTTAACCCTCAGAGTTTACAGAACATTTTCAAACCGAAGGGCTGTGAGCCAAAAGGCCCTCCTTCATCTCCTTTCCCTCATTCATCACCACTGATTGCCTGAACCCTAACATCAAAGATCTCATTTGTAGTTAATATTGGACTGAAGAAAACAAAGAGCCAAGCTGCATATCTATGTTAATGCATGAAAAACACACGTTGGAAACATGTTGTATCCGCCACGGCTGCACAAATACTCCATTAAATGGAAAATTACCTGATATTGTCCATACTGGCTGATGATGAGATGGTACGGTACACACCTTATTTCAGTTTATATTCATTTATGGTTACATTTATGGTTAAAAGATGCAGTACTAAACAGGGATTTTGAACATTTAAAAACTCATTACTACATCACCCTTCTTTAACTGAATGACTACATCTGCATCTTATATTCTTAATGTGTCTTTAAACAGTTAGAAGAAAAAATAATTGCACATACGTTTAGGTTAAATAGGGCAAACAGTCGAGCTTTTTAAACAAAACACAGACCAATGGCAGAAATATCAGCATGTTTAAGGAAAAGGAGGGTAAAAACGAACAAGTAATCCACATCAGCTGCCACATTGATTTTCTACCATCATGTTGAGATGAAAGGAAGCGGAGCCTCATCCAAGCTAACGTCAACATTTGAGTAGCGAGACTTAAGACTCTCGACAGGGACTGGGAGCTGTGGATCAAGGCCCAGCTGTTGCACCAGAAAGACCCCTGAGCCCCTCATTCCAGCTAAACCTGAGTAAAGTGTCTCCCACGGTAGAGTCAGAGGTGTCGAAGTGATGCCAAGAGGCCAGATTGTTAATGTGGGAATGGAAGAACTAGGTTCATTCTATCTGAATCATTATATCAAAACCATACAACTGTTGCCAAAAAACTTCAAAGTTGAGATGCTTAAGCCTTCTATTTGGATCATTTTTGTTTAAATTGAGTCAGTAAAGAAGTTACTTCACTACATAATGTGGATTTACTTTATTTGCACATCTCAGATCCATTAGAGTCCTCCCACCCACTACATTTACTACTACATGATGTCCTTGGTAAACAACATGTGTCTATTATCCAGAGAGAAGCTCCTTTTCAGGACTTCATCTCTACCCTGACACTCCCTCTCGGCCTGAGCCAAAACATCAACATGGACCTCCTGCCCCGAAAGTCTGGGGAATTAAACCAAAGCAGTGACCCGTCTCCTGCGTGTATTTTCCCTTCGTAACCTTGACATGTGTGGCTGATGCGCTCTCTGCAGGGTGCCGTGGGGGAGCTGGGAAAGGGGGAATCTGTGGTGGCCGCAAGCGTTCGTACGCCATCGGGGTCATGAATGAGCAGCTGTCTCGGGCTGAGAGATTCCGCTTCCTCCCATGCAACAAACCCAGTCTTGTCCTCCATGACAGCCATCCTCTCTATCAGAGCCCTCAATGGGAAAGACTGTGAGGGATTTTCTTCTTTTGCAAGTACCAAAACTGACCCAACACAACTGACTGTATGTTCTCTGAAAAATAAAACACTTCTGCTAAACAATTTACCACAAACCTTCATATTCTGTATTTACATTCAGCTACTGTTTATGAGAATCTTTTAGAATTAACCGTCTCAAGACAATCTGGCCACAACAGAGCCTGAAAATGTCAGATTATTTTCTGCAGTTAAACTTTAACCTCGTCTGCACCAGTTGTGCTGCAAAACCGGCACACCACCAACAGCTGCGGTCCTCCATCAGCGTCGGCATCGGATCTTTTGCTGCAGACTCAGAGTCTCTGCAGGCCCAGGCTTATAAAGTGTGAAAAGACACCAAGTTAAGTCTATCTATAAATATTAGTTGACATGCAAGTCCGTACAATGCCAGAATGCAGAGACAACTGCTGCATTCAGGAAACTTTTTCTCAGCATTCCTAAAGACGAGCACTAGGAGCAATCCTGGATCAGGTCTGGGATTTTCAGACTTGATCAAAATATTTTTACGGCTTTTAGTTTAGGAAAAACTATCATTTGAGAATGTCTTTCATTAAATTAAATAAAAACATGAAAATCATTCAGGAACAACACGGATACTTTTCACCAGCATTAAAACAGTCTCAATCAAAGCAGATTTAAACGCTGTGTGTGACGCAGCGTCCCGACAGATTCTTGTTTGTTCAAGGCCCACATGAACAGATCAGAGGCAGGGCGTCACACACCATTTATCTAAGGTCTAAGAGGCTTGTGCAGCCATTTCTTTTTTATCTTGAGTGCAGGTGTGCATGGCGATTCTCTTCATTTCATGACCCACAAGTTCTTGAAACCTCTTCAAAAACCAGCTTTTTAAATCAGAATGTCAAAGAAAATCCGTCTATAATGTTTCATGCTAAGTCACTGTCAAAAGGATGAAATTATGATGGGATATTATGGCTTGAGATTAAAAACGTGAGCAGGCATAAAGATTGGAAAAGGACATGGGATTAAAAAAAGTAATTAGAACAAAAACAAACCTGGAATAATTAAGGATTTTAATAAAAAAAAAACAAACACATGACTTCACTTCAGCTTGCAGTGACCAACTCAGTGAAACTCAATAATTCAGCAATAAAGGATGTGACTCTGGTATCAGAAAGGATCTCTGATTTATTTACATGCTGCCTTATGAAGATCCTACCTCTGGCTAGGATCTAATTTCTTATGCAAAATGATGTAATGTAGTATCCACTCTTAATTTGGTCCACACCATCAAAGCGTCGCAGTTTTATAATAAAAGAGCTAAAACTGAACTCTGACACTTTTTCTAACCTGGTTCCTTCTGTTATGCAGCTTAAGGATCATGTGGTAGCTTGCGATTACCATACTTCACTCTTATTTGGTTTAAATGTTGAAAATAAATGTTTATGGTAAGACACTTACATATTTTAATATAGCTGGGTCACAGATTTCATCACTAATGCCAATTTTTAACTGTGAATTGTGTCACTGCATACAGGTCTTCTCCAAAGTCTGGACCAGGACTCACCTGTACAATCATGGCTGAATCCATCATTAAAGGTGCAGTAAGACCAACCCTTCTGATTTGACTCCTAATTAGTTTGTTCATAAAGTTTAGTTCAGTTGGGGAGGTGTGTGACTACTCTGGTCCTAATAAAAACGTTAATCTTGGTTCACTTCAAGTGAACCAAATGCAGGAAGGAGACTAGAACAATGTGGTGGAAAAGTTGCTCAGCCTTAATCAATACATGGGTGAGTTTTCTCATTATTGGTCTGGTCTTGTCCTTCAGTAATTCTTAACGCAGCGCTGCCTCAGACGAGGAGGAGAATATGTTATTCAAAAGGTTGGTTTGTTTTACTAGGTGCAGTGTGAAAGCAAACTCGGACCAGAAGAGAGCTGCAACCCCACAATGTCACAGAGTCTACCAGAGCATTAGGTGTGAATACAACCTTGTATTCACATCTAATAACGGCTTATTGAAAGGGCCATAAATACGATGCATCCACTGACAGAATGTGGGCAGAATTGTTGCATCAGCATCTGTAAAGTTTTTGCCTTGTGGATCCATGTTCACCTTGTTTAGTTTGTCCAAATATTTCTGCTTTACTTTGCAATTAAATTTCTCACACTAACCCCCTCAATCACCAAAGTACCAATATTGTGCCATCCAGTGTAACTGGGGGGAAGTCTATTAAAAGTTTGAGGAAACCTGAGTTTGAAGTCTACTGAGCTGATGAACATTGATAGTCAGTGCAGATTTCAGAGAAAGCACACGTTTCACTTAATGAAGTACCTTCTCAGAATGTTCCAGATTCTCATTTAATATACTTAACAAAAGAGTAAATTTACTCCCATCATAAACTCAGGTTCATACTGAACATTTTTCTCATTTACTGTGTGTCTTTATCTCTAACCTCAGCCTTCTGAATTCTTTATATCATAGTTTAACATTTTCCTCTTTAAAAACTTTGTTTTAACTGTATTAGTTCATAATCTACTTTATTATTCATCTTTTTTCTCCTCAATTTAGAAGTTTTATTTCTCTTTTTATCTAAAACAGCGACGGAGCTAGTGGGCATTAAAACTGATGCTTTTATCGGCTTTTCTTTAAGTGAGTTTTTGTTTCTATCCTGCAGGTGCTGAGGTTTTCCAGCATGTGGACTCAAACCATCGCTTTTGTTTGGCCTTCAGGAGATAAGTGCTCACCACCTCATTTGGCAGATTAATTATTAACTTTTACAAGGAGCTTTCTTTTTTAGTTGAGGTTAAAATGAGCAACCGTCTCACCTCAAGTAATTAACTCTGTGTATTTTGAATTTGTTTGGTTTGTTAAGTCAATAAAGAGCAAGAAGCAGTGCAGAAGAAGGAATTTCACAAACATAATTTTAGTTTCATACGTTTTACCTCCTTTGCTGACTGGTTTTTGGACAATGTGCACTTGTTTTTTGGTTTTGTTTTGAGGAAATTTATGGCCCTAATTACAATTTATATTTTTATATGACAGCATATCTCAGATACAATTGTTGTAAATCTTTTACTAAAGGAAAAGAAGTTGGGTAAACATGTTCAGTGCGTTTCTCATGAAGACACCATAAAAACAATACATAGTATGTGTTTAGCAGGGAACGGCTGTCTGGGAAACGTAGCCAGAAGGAAGTCCACAAGTACAAATTGACCATGAACCTTTGCTGGCATGCAGCATGGACCAATCACCTCACCGGGCCAACGCAGAGAGCCAATCAGCTGCAGCTGAGGTGCAGGAGTTATTTAGATTTGAAAGCCTGGACTCAAAGAACGAGAGTGTGTTGTGGGAACTGATTACTTTGCTGTGTTGACTTATAGAAAAGGTCTGGGAAAGCCTCACAATGTCAAAGCAAACACAAACAGACAATCAGACAAGATTAAAGTCAAGCACACAATTACACACACTGATAGAAACATGAACACACATCAGGGCCAACTCATATCTGCACAATCAGGTCAGACAAGTGTGTTTCAGTTGCAGTATGTCAGCACACAGCTGCATACTCACATCCACGTACAAATCTCCATTATCTCATGCTAAACACATGACATGAACAGGCAAAGTTATGTGTTAACTTCTTCATGCAACAAGCACACAGACACATGCTCACACACATAAACTAACATAAGCAGCAGATTGCAAGAAACAGTTTCAACACCACAAAGTTACTAATAAGAAAGATGATAGATATGTGGAGTCAGAGTAAGAAGAAACAATGGTGCTGCATCCAGATGACATCAATCACCTCATCTCACTGGAGATTTCTGCTGTGCAATCTACTTTTTCCATTTAGTAAAGCTTTACAGTTACTCTACAGTTCATGAAGGTTCCATAAGCGATCATTCATTCTAAAGAGAATTACAGAAAGCTTGATGTGATGTGTGATGTAAACTAAGAAAATGGTGATGAATTGAGGTTACAGGTTAAAGGAGGAGTGGGGCATGTGGGTTGTAAACACAGAAACAAAAAGGTGGTATTTTTAGATTTGTTCACTTTGAGACCGGACTTTAAAAAAATGAGGTTTGGGGTGAACACCATGTGGAAAAACCGTCCAAATGACGAGAAAGTGAAAGATGCTCCATCCATGTCCTCATTCATTTAAGCAACAGTTCTCTAAGGCAGTGGTTCCCAACCTATTTTCCTTGAGCACCCCGTTCAACGTTAAAAGAAGACAATGAAGAAAAGCTTCTTTCTTAGCATTCAACAGACTCTTAATGTGACTGCTAACATTTGGGGGTTTATTTCAATCACTTTCCTCAGCAAAAAAAAAATCTCCCACTAAACTCCTTCCCTTGATTTGTTAGCCAAATGTTTCAAAAACCATTAAACACACCTGCATCAGCTGCCTCCATGTTTCTCTTTGAACTGGCAGTCCTACAGGATCATACAAACACTACAGTATTTGCTCAGCTGTTTCTGAAAACCAAATATATCCAGATCACTAATGGAATTATAAAGAGTCTGTAGCAAGGCCAGCGAATGTGAGGCGCAGACAGTATTTGACATGTCTAATACGTACATTACTTTTCTCTTTGGGAATTCTGATTGTCTTCACAGAAACAAAAAGCTTTCCATCCAGCAGCGGTCAAAATATTTACAAACCAACACTTGCTGTCAGTCCCAGAGCACTGAACTCTGATATGCACATTTATCATTTACAATGATTCAAACTGTTGTCATTATGCAGACTATGGGCATCTGTAAAAAATCTTTCCATTAAAAGCAGCTCCTTCCAGCTTATTCCTGCTCAACATTTGGAATCTGACTCCACTTTTATTAACTTCAGATCGAAATCTACACTGAGTAAAACTGAGTTAGGAAACAATTTTGGCAAAAAAAAGGAAAATTGCTCAGCTCCACTCTTGAGAAGACACATTACTCCTGTCAGCTGCTCTGGATGAAATATTAAAATTGCAATCAAATTGACATGAGTAGCAGATTTTGGAGCTCCCAAGGCAGTAGCTCCATCCATGGTAAACACACATCATCTATCATAACAACTCCTGCCTTTGCTTCAGCTCCCTCTTATTAAATTTCCAGACTTTAATGCCCCTTAATCAGATGTTACATACCCCAGAACCATCCACCTAAGAGGCAGTGCCACATACTTTTTTTCTTGAAATAAAATGTCAGCGAATTGCATGTAGAGGAGGTGGCAGCTCCTCTGGCTGCAGAACAAATGCCTCCAATCACACCCAATGAGCTCATCAGAGTTGCCAAAAAGCCCAATTCCAGCTTCCCTGGTGAAGCTCTGCATGTGTAACATGGATGTCTGCTTCTGCACAGTTAAATGAAAACATGTGAGGCAGCGGCTCTGCAGCCACATCAGGTTTGTTGGGAATATTCAGACTTTTTGTACATAATCCAGAATAAGGTGCTTTTCCCCCTCGTTCTTATTAAAACATGCTGTAGGTTTATTTCGGTCTATTTAATAAGACTGGTTGTTTAAACATGTATTATGAGATAGATTCAGGTTAGAAAAACAGCTGTACACACCTGTTAAATCTGCTGTTGATGTTTCTAAGGTGTGTCATGTTTGTAAGGATGAGCAGGTAGCAGCACTGTGATTGGCTCATTTCTGGAGAAACTGATAAAGATGATTTAAATACTTTAAACTTAACTTAGGTGATCTGTGACTAACGGCAGTCATGAACAAGAAGAGCAGTGGCCATAAAACGCACCAGCTCACAGCAGCCAATCACACGCTGGGAGGGGCTGCTGATTTAACTGACTTTAAATAATGTTGATTAGTTTTTATGGGCAGCAATAATCTGACTGCTGGCTTCATTCTGGGTCTGACCGTCTTAGGGTGAAGCTGTTTTACGAGGCGTTTATGGAACTGCAGCACATATGTTCCTGTGTACACGTAAACACAGCAGGCTGAGAAACGACTGAAGAAGCTTTGGTCAGTGGAGTTCCCTCCAAATTCAGACTTGACCTCCCTGTCACTACGGTGTTGTGCCAGCGATCTTCATTTATTAAATTTATACATTTAACAAATGCGCAGTTTAGATTTAAACTGACATGATATTCATGGGAATATGTACCAGAGCTGTATGAGATTAGNTATACATTTAACAAATGCGCAGTTTAGATATAAACTGACATGATAGTCTATATGTACCAGAGTTGCATGAAACTGCAACCACTTTGGTGAATGTTACAGACGATGATATACAATAGATGAATACNGGGGCGGCCCGCGCATCACTATTACAGACGATGATATACAATAGAAGAATAAATGAATACTTTGATTTCTGCTGCTTATTACATTCATATTATCGTGGGTTGGAGAAAGCTCTGCTTTTGTGTAAATTTCTACAACCATAAATCACGCACAGGTGCAGAGGTGGAATGCAGTCCTCATTACTACGTATGTTTCTTCTATTTCAAGTCAAAATGTCTTTGCAGTATGGATGCTGACATTGACTGCACAACATATCTAAAATGTGTAAGTTATATCATGAATTCAGCTACATGCTTGTAAATCATAAGCTCATCTCTTGATGAACAAGAGCATGAAAACTCTGTAGAGTGGTTAAAAACAGCTGGTTTTTAAGGGACTTTGGGTAACCTGTGGACATATTAATTTTGCATTAACATGTCTGGAGGATCTGATTTCATGAGGCCAGATTTAAGGTAGGTCACATTTTGTGTCTTAAGTGACCATTTCTGTTTGGCTCTCACTTCCCAAACGTTCATGCAAATAAATGCATCACTATGCAAATGTAATCTGCAAAGATTCAATCTTCTCACTAATCTAACATAAGAACTCACATCCACATCCAACCAGAAGCAGCTTCTTTATCAACAACATTCTCTAAACCATGCCTAACATGTTAACAGAGGCCCCATAACCCAGTCAATGATTTAGCACACTGGCTGGAAAGCCACACACTTCAAAGCCCTTTATCTATTGTTCTGCAAGTGACAAACAACATCATGCAAACCTAATGGATGACAGGAATCTGCACCAGACCCAGTGTTATGAAGTGCATGTCAGCTGTGTAGATGATACTGTGGCCTCAGGCACATTTAAGCTTTCAGTCCTACAAAAACATTAAGTACTGAGATGTTGTTTTCAAACACACTCAGCTATAGATGCATCTTCGAAACCACTGCCCTACACGTTCCAGATGGGGTTGGACATCTCAGAACTTTACCATTTGAGATATGTGTTACTCCCTAAAAATAAAGGCTTTTATAAGCATGTCCACTTTAGAATGTTGGTCTTAAGTNGTGTTACTCCCTAAAAATAAAGGCTTTTAAAAGCATGTCCACTTTAGAATGTTGGTCTTTTACAAGCAACAGTAGCTGCATTTCCATTACAGTTTTTCCAAAATAAAAGCACAAAGGGCAACATAATGCAGACTAGTTTTGCTCGTACGGTACATGTACAATGTACAAGTGTAGTTCACCTTCAGCTCTTTGCACAAGTCGTTATATAAGAAAAGACTCATTGACGCCTCATTGATAAATCAGCTGCCTTTTTCATGATTTCAAACTGGCTCATTGTTCAGCTGCTCAGGCATCAGCTGACTTTTGATATAATAAATTTGTTTTCTAAGAAAGAATGCATTTTCTGGGAGGTTCATTCTTGTCTTAGAGTCCTTGAGAGATCTCTCAGAGTATTTAAAACCATCTTCCTGAAAGTAAAAAGTGATTTCCTCTGTTATTGTTTGGTTCAAACATGGAAGGTAGTCTTTTTCTTTCTGCTGCACCAAAAAGGCCCTCTACTGGAAAGCTTTAGAGACAAGATCCAGTAGGGGAACCTGCCAAAACTAGTTCAATTAAACTAGATCTACTCAGCTGAAGCAAGAAAAACTGACTCAGGGGAGTAAGAAACATGACATTAAAATAATAAATTACTATGTTTAACTAAACGTTTAACTAATAGCTTCAGTTACAAAGATAACCACAGACTCCGTCCAAACTGTCAAAACGCTCACCGAGCTTTTAAAATGAAGGCCAGATGTCAGAGCTTGAAGAGAAGGATGCACTCTATGAAATTTATTTCAGAAAATTTATTCAACAGACGTGAAGATGCTGAGCTGAGATTAAGTTCACACCCCAAAAAAACCTGCAAACGAGTTAAATTACTGTCGCTGAAGCCGCCAGATCAATGCATACATTACTCCGCAGAAATTAAAGGAAGTTCAATTTGACACTTGATCCTCATCTGAAAGTAGAAATGGACATTTGAAGTATTTATCCAAAGTTTCATGTTTTCACTGACCACAGGATCCACTTTCTGGCCGCCTTATTTTACCACCAATTACATCATCATTAGCTCAGAGGCTCTGTGGTTGAAGTATATTTAGAGTCCAGACTCAGCACAGAGATGGTCAACATTTAGAGAATGAGTGTGGACTTTTCTTTTTTCTTGAGGTGTGTGTTAGCAGGAGTTCAGGCTGGGACAGTTTATTTAAAGCAAGTCTTCTCAGCCACAACCAAACTACTTTAAACCAGCCAGCTGGAAGCCAGAAAAAATATTCCTCTGACTGTAACCCAGTTACAGCGCACCCACATGTAGTTTAGAAAAACATTCAGCTGCTCACTAACTTTATTTCTAGGAAACAGGCTTTATGACTGAACATTTATGATATATTCTGAGAAAGTCAATAAGATCTTGCTGTATAAAAGTAAGCGGACAAGCTCAGTCTCACCCCACAGGTTAAATACTTGTGTTTTATCAGGAATCTATGGCATCAAAAATCAATTGAAAGAGCAGACTGTAGTGTCAGATTTCAACACACCAACTTTGTGGTGGGATCTTCTAACCCTCACTAAGAGTATTTCTGCCTGAACCAAAGTTTGGTCACTTAATCCTGCACCACCCCTCCAACCTCCTAAAGGTTAATAGTTAGTCATTACAATGAAGTTGGACTGCATGCTCCCTGTGTTTACCGTGACTGGTGGTTTACAGAACTGAGAGCAAAGGACAACTTTAGCATTTGTCTAAAGATGTACCGGCAATGCAAATAGAAAAGTATCATGTCTACATATATTTTGGTATGAAAATGCTGCTCTAAACAGCATCCAATAATTTAATTTGTGGGTATTCACATCATAAGCTGGTGATGTTACAGTGTTTCCACTACCATCATATTAGGGGGGTGCCTAAGACCTTTCCTGGGATCCCTTGGGAAAGTTTGCATGGAATGTCTTGTGTTTTTCAATGTGGTACCTCCTCACATTGTAATCTTTCAACTTTAAACTCATTGCCATTTTTATACACTGGGTTTTGCATTTGAATGTGATGGTAAAATAAAGAGTTATTTGTCAGGCCAGGTAGAGTTAAATTTGTTATTTTACCTTTTAGGGTGGAGGAAGACATGTTTGTATCACGCTAATGTTGCCATCGCTACTTGGAGACACAACACCATGCATAATAGATTTAATATTGCTGGGCTACAGAATGTTGCATTCATGGTCAATACGATAGTACGAATTGCTTAATTGATGTAGAAATATCTAAAGGGCTTTTGATTTTTTTTCTTTTGGCAGAACCATAGGCTGGGCGACATGGAAGTTGGTTCCTGGCTCATGGGCAGCCTTTTGAAGAGGCTAGTGACTGAACAGCTTTCCTGTCTCTCATAGAGGGGATAGAAACAACTACAGCTGTAGGAAAAAACCTGGAGAATCCAAGTTTCAGCAAACACTTTCACTGGCCAGCTGCTGCTGTCTTTCNAGGAAAAAACCTGGAGAATCCAAGTTTCACTTGGCCAGCTGCTGCTGTCTTTTGGGATGTTTTCTGATTTTGAATTGGCACAAATAGCTGGAAAAGAATTAACAAGACTTTAAACCTGCAACCAAGGACAGCAAAAACAAGCCATTTATGAATAGAAATGCTTCTATATTTTTATGAACTTCTGCAGAGTTTTCCTCAAAATTAATTAACATAATTTAAGTTTTGTTTATAGTTTCTGTTGCTGTCTAAAGCTTTGGAGAACAACAATAAAATATTGACATGTAAGTAAACAGTATTCTACATCGTTGTTTAATTTAATGGCTTTAAGCTTTCGAGCTTTCAAAGCCTATTATGTCTTTCCTCTAAGCACTTAAAAATGGATGAAAGCACAAGCTAAAACCCTGATAATAACACACAACACCTGGTCGATCTGAATTATTAACAAAGCAGTTGCGAGGAGGGGTCAGAGGTCACGTCACTCAGCAGACTGCTGCCAGAGGGTAGGCGTGAGGAGAGGTGTTGACTGGAGGCCAAACAGGAAGCAGCTGCTCAATGACAGCTCGTCCTCATCTCGTCAGTGATCATGTTATCAAGAAATATTTGCACGAGACATGAACAAGAGGTTTCTATCAACTAATGAGTCATGTTGACTTATATGACAGGAAAGTATTAAGAGCATGTTCACTGCAAAAACAGTCTTTCTATCTATGCTTCTTTTCAGTGTTTCTTCCCTCATTTGAGAAAAAACTTAAAACAAGATCTTTATAAAAGTTTATTAATAGCTATGTATTCTCAAATTAAGAAGAATCATCTTCTTTTCTCTCAAAGTGAGAAAGAAAGAAGTGAAAAGAAGCACTGGCAGACTGGTTTTAAGGGGTTTTACACTTCAAATGAGTGTTTCACAACTTGTTTTAACATATTTTTTTACTTGTCTGAAGTCTAGATATGTTTTCTTATTTATTTATATTACTGCATGGACAGATAATTTCACTGGATTATAGTCTGAATATAATGTTCTTTACTCATTAAGATATCTCATTTTTGTAGTGCAGTCACATGAAAGGCCAGCTCACCCTACTTTTAAATAGAAAAAGTAAGGAAAAAAACCTTCCCACACTAAATTCTCCAAACTTCAGACATAAAGTTTTGGGAGATGAAGTTCTCTGTATCCTCCTCAGCTGCCTTCAGATAATTAAAAGGCACGTCGTGGATCTGGAGAGCAGCTGTAGGGTGGATCCATGTCAGCTCGCAGCTGACTCGGGAGAGACCGAAAGCCTCGTTTGGTTGGACGACAATCAAACCACCAGGGTAAAAACACAAGCAGAAGGTTTCATAAGAACAAGAAACAGCCTCGAACAGAAGCGGCAAACAGGAAATAACACAGAAAACACAGAGTGAAGATGAGACGTGTCGGCAAGCACACGGGACGTGAGGCTGACATGTTTACATGTTAATATGTTTAAGTCAGCTTATTATTCTTGGCAGTTATCAGGAAGCAAATGAGGAGAAATTGGACTATTTCTGTCTGAAAAGCTGTTTTTTTCTTCTTTTTTTTTGTCTGGACTGCCAATGTTAATTTTATCAAAACAACCTTGAAGTGTGGGCAAATTTTAATAATTATTCAAAATAGGCTTAAGTTGCAGACAAAGACCAGGAAATGATGCCAGAATCTTCCTATAAACAGGTTAGAAAACGCATGCCAAGCTTATTTTAGTTGGTAACCATGTATTATGGTGGGAAATCGCCCTGTTATGGCTGATTTTATGCAACGTGAGATGTTATTTATTGATCACAAGATATCCCTCCAGTTTTTACCACTTTTCAACTACAGTATAATCCATGATGGATTTTCAGATGCAGGATGGTGAACTTGCTGCAACTTTTTTGGGACAAGAAATTCATTTTGGGGAGGGTATTCCAGTTAAAATATCCAGTGACACGTTCTGATTATTTATTCATTAATTTTCTTAACCACTTATTTCAATGTTCTGATTATTAAGGGGTAGAAGAAACTCAGAGAGATAAGATGAACAAAATTATTAAAAAAAAAACAGTGAAAACAAGGGCTGTCAAACTGTTGGCATTTCTTAGCAAAACAAATCCCAAGTTCATCGTTCATGTTTCCACTGACTGGTTTGAAGCTAATCATCTGGGCTGCATACAGGTTGGTGGTAAAGACTTGTGGTTACAATTTAGTGGAAGTAGTTGTTTTCAACTACAAACAAACAATTGCAGTGGACATCCACAACAGGAAAGTGGAAACTGATCCTCTTACTTGCAGTAATTCCAGTTATTCTGGAATGTTATAATAAATCTGGGAAGATGCTGGTCAGTCTCATGGTTTTATCATTCGCTGGCTCAGACCAGAAACAGATGGTGTCTTTTCAGCCTCTCTCGAGTCAGACGGGAACTAAAAGCCTGCTTCACTTCTCTNACCAGAAACAGATGGTGTCTTTTCAGCCTTTCTCGAGTCAGACTGGAACTAAAAGCCTGCTTCACTTCTCAGTGTCTGTAAAGATTAGATTTCTTTTCAAAACTTTTACAATTTCAATTTATCATTTTAGGATTCCTTAAAGAAAACATGGAAGCTCAACTTGTGTTATTTATGTAACCATATGCATGATAAACACCTTGCGGCTTCCAGCAGCCTTTTATAGAGGAGACAACCAGCTTAGCCTGAGCCAAAGCTCCATCAGGTGCGGTCAGATGTTGTTTCTCTGAAGTGCTGTAGGTCAAATATGAAATGAATCATGTTGCTTGTCCCGACCAGTATCGCGATTCGCTACCCTGAGGAGCGTTGCTGAAGAGTGCTTCAAATTCTAAAAATTGGTAAGATACACACAAAAGAAAGAAATTTAAGTAAATCTACTGCTAAACAGAAGCAGATGAGGCTGTACTCTGAATAGTAGCTGGTCCTTGCATAACGATAGCGTTCTTTCAGGCGAACGCTGTCATTATCACGCGGCAGGAATGTTGACTTTCATAACTGACGTTTGCAGGTGACACCACGTGTCTACAATCTGACACGTTCAGTTGAAGCCACAGTGAATGAAGCGTTAAGGAATTTCACAGTCAGTGATCATGTGTGAATCCTGATGTCAGGTCGTCACTGCATAATTCCCATACAGGCTTTCACAACTCTGAACTTTTTGTGTTAATATGATCTCTTGTTTCCATAAATGTAGTTGCTCAATCATTTAGAAATATGCCCATGGCCACCTAAGTGTCTGAACATGTTTGAAATCTTTCTGGATGAATCTGTATGGTTTCATAATGAAACCAGGCTGACTCAACAGGGTGTGAAAAGTCAGTAGGCTTACTGAAAAATTTCCAGGTTCTAAGATCCTAAACAAAAGGAGCTTTAGTTGTCCAGAGGTTTTAATTCATTTAAAGACATTTGATGAGACGGATGTGGACATAAATATGAACATACAGACATCCCATGATGCAGTCTGATCAGTATGAAATGCCTCACAATCGTGTAGTTGATGGTAAAGTTTTCAAAGTTTGATGAAATTTTTTGAGCTTGAGTTTACAATCCCATCAAGAAAAACCATCAGCACAAGACATAAATATGCTTTCCGTGGTTACAGAACACAGAGAGCTAAATGAAAAGTTACAGCACATGTAAACGTTGAACGTAGCAACACCAAACTTCTGCTAACAAATCCCTTATCAATATGTTCACCATAGAAGTCCGAAAGAGACTCACTGTCTGCTCATCAGTGTTTTATTTAAACTTTCAGTTTCTAAGAGAGATAACTGAACAGGAGGTGGCTCTTTTACACGTGTTGATCTACAAGTTGCTATGGTGATACACCCCAGTATGAAGTGTCCCAGCTAAAAAACATACAGACTTGAACCTTGATAAGAAAAAAAATTCATGCATCACAGTGCTGGCTGCAGGTTTTAATGCATAAAATCAAGCCAACCAACCTCTGAGGTGGTAAATAGCCCTTTTCCCAAAGCCGTCGCACTTTATCGGGACAGAAATACTGACACGAACTGAATCAAACCAAAGTGGCAGCTCAGTGCCTCATCAGTGTGTGCTCAAAAATATTAAAGCAGCATTCATACCAAGATAGTCTGGGGTTCTCAGTCCGATTGGGCGGCGAAATCCTTAAATTTTCATACCTTTGTTTGGTTTGGTTTCACACTACACTTTAGTGAAGCCGACCAAACTGCCTCAACCATGTCACACAGTTACATCAGCTGATCCCTAGGGGGCATATTCCCTGAAATGACCACTGTCCAAGAAGAAAGAAGAAGAAAATCCAGCTTGTTAAATAACCTGCCTTGAGCGGGTTATGATGGAAGTATGTATATATATATATATAAAAGAAGCAATTATAAAACTATCCTAATATAACTGCCTGGGTTTTGTTAAACTAAAGCTGCATTGTTTGTTTTATCATGTTCAACGTGACGAATGGGAGCAAATGTTCCCCCACCTTCAGATTTCCATGAACAAACAAGCCTTTAAATATTTACTCGCCAGCTTTTTGATGAAATCCTGATGACAACCAGCTTTTGTCTCCCTCTACTTCCTGAACACTGATGAGCATTTGAGTCACTGGGTCTCATTAACCTTTCAGTAGTTCTCATTATGTTGTTCTCGTAACTTGCTAAGATAAACTCTTGATTCACACGATGCTACGAGTCACATTATGTATTCATAGTGATAACGGTCACGACTAAGCCATGTATTCAGTATTCAGTGTTAATTAAACTGCCAAACAAAGACAAACGTGAATACATGTTTAGTACTCTGCAAGTCATTTTCTCTGGTGTTTTCACATGAGCCTGAAACCTCTCATGTGAACAGGCCTAACTGTGTAGAAATCAATTTTGCTGCGCTGTAACACATACTTCACAGCACTAAAACAGCCCCTTGAAGAAAGGAATAAAGGAGCAGTTTTAGCCACCAACAACAAAGACTTGAGTTATACTGAGCGTGTGAATAAACTACATGTGAATAAACATGGAAGAGCGTGCATTCTGAGCTTATACCACACTGTGTAATTACAGGCTGAAAATAATCAAACAATATGCAACAAATTAATTCATACAGAGAAAACAGATGTTAAAACAGGCCCTGGGGGTCTGATGTGGAAATGTTTGAATGCAACGACTCCCCCTGAATATTTGATAGAGGGGGGTGAGTTGGAGTAGAGGTTAATGGAGAAAACAGGTGTTTTTACTGTTATGAAAGAAGCTTTTAAATAAGCACAACTTCTCCTGGCAGCTCAGATATTTCCTGTAACGTTGGATTTTTAAATTATGGTTCACAATTCTCCAATCGATTGCAACTTACAATTAACCTTTTAGATATTACACATCTGCAAAATGTTTTACTTCAGCAGGGACTGCAGAAGTTCACCAGTGAATACTTTTTATTTTACTTTGGGAAAAACTACTTTAGCTGCTTCCTTTGTGATACCTTGGCTGCAGATAAAGTGATCAACAATGTCATTCTATGGAAGTGACGTGCATTACATGCCATATCTTACTTATCATAATTACCAGTTGGACCAGTAAATGGCACTCAAACATGCATCAAAGCTGTAATTGTGGTTAAGTAAATCTGGTCACCCAAGTCACATGATTTCAAAGTGACTACAGCTAAACTCTAGATCAGGGGTGTCTAAAGTCGGTCCTCGAGGACCGCTGTCCTGCAGGTTTTCAGTGTTTCCTGCTTCAACACACCTGAATCAAATTAAATAGACAGCCAACAGCCTAATACGTTTTGCACAAGCCACACCGACTCAAACCACAATGTGTAATCAATTTTTGCATTTCTATATCCCTCTTTTTANCCACAATGTGTAATCAATTTTTGCATTTCCCACTATATCCCTCTTTTTTGTAGCATCCATTACAACTATATCTACCAGGCAGATTATGGTAGTTAGCGACTTCTAGCAACTTTTAGGACAGCCAATAGCTACTTTTCTTACTGAGGAGTCGGGAACAGTGGCTGGAGAGGAGCATCAGTCCCTGCAGCTGTTTATTGCCAGGAACTACACGGACCAGTCATACCAGGCCTTGTGGGGGATGATGGTGACAAAGTTGCCGTTCTGCTTCGACTATAAAGTGAATATCAAATCAAATCTGATTTGATTTGACAAGTTCTATGTCTACTTGTTTTATATCAGTGCTGCCAGTAATATGTTTTTTTTTTTTATGTCAACTGCTGCACAGAAAAAGTGAACTGTAAACATTTTAATTTCTGAATTTATTGTTCAAGTACTTATCACTAATACAGTAAAAGAATATTTGCTTTGCAAGGCGATGTCAGTGTGCGCCCCTTAGTTTTCTGCTTGTTCTCCTAAAAATTTAAGTTAGGGGCCACTGTGCTCCTCGTAAAAACAGATAGTCTGGAGCCCTGTCCCTGATGCAGATGTTATGCTACAGAAACATTGAATGCGTCCATCTACTTTTTCATGATGTAACATGCTTTCAGTCTGCACTTCATGTCATACATGATCAAAAGTAAGAAATTACAACAAGTAATGGTGGCTGGTGTGGGAACTTTTAGCTTTTAAGCTTCAAGAAATGTGGGTTTGTTAACTTGGACAAGCTGATTCTACAGATCCACTGCAGATAATATGAAAATAACAAACATCTCCATGGAGTCAGTATTCAATGATCCAATAGCATCGATCCACGGGGAAAATATCAAAGAAATAATGATAAGTCAATCATTGCTGTGGTCTGGTATGAATGGAAGTGACTGTGTAAAATCAGCATTTCCAGGCTGTCCAATAACCAGAGGGTTGTCAATGTCAAACTTATTTATATAGCACATTTAAAAACAACAGTTAACCAAGGTGCTTTACAATAGCATCAGCAGTCATAAATAAATAGTTAAAATCCCATTTCATCCCAGCCAGCTTGTTGTGTCCTTGGCCATGACACTTCACCGACCTCGGCTCCAGTACTGGCATGACTGGTGTATGTTTGGTGGTGGTCTGTCAGGCCCGTATCAATCTCTCTTTTTTTTTAATTAATTTGAATTGTTTATTTGCATGGAACAGTCCATTTTAATGAACATACAATATTGCCATAAATATATCGGATTTAGCTAGTTGCTACTTTCCATTCTTAGTCCAATAAAGGAAACACATAACATCATCGCTTAGATCAATGGCTCCTGAATCTACTGGTTATCCTGAAGTAGGCAAGGATGCATGAGCATGCACGTTTAATAAATACAAGGTTACATGTTGGCATCACATCACCCATCACCATCCTGAACTCTCATATGTAACAACCTCATCCAGCATACATGTGCAATATCAGCATTATTGCCACTGCTGCTGCTTTACTGGTGCAATGCTATTTTTATTCATTCATTCATTTTCTGTACCACTTAATCCAATTAAGTGTTGCAGGAGAGGCCGGAGACAATCTCAGCAATTACNAAGTGTTGCAGGAGAGGCCGGAGACAATCCCAGCAATTACCAGGATAGAGGCCCATCGCTGCGATTTTTTATTTTATTTATTTATTTTCTCTGTTGGTGGNGTACACCCTGGACAGGTCGCCTGTCCATCGCCGCGCTGTTATTTTATTTATTTATTTTCTCTCTTGGTGCAATACATTTTTTACTTTTCCTAATGTTGCAATTAACAGTGTAAAATTTTACTGGTACAATACATTTTTTTTAAATATTTTATATCCCTTCTGTACAGCGTTTTGTTTTGTTGTTTTTGCACGTTTTCTTTTGTTTTTAGAAGTATTTGACTGCATTAAAAAAGGAGATGCTTCCCAGTCTCTTTGTACACAGTATGAGAATAAATGGCATTCTCATTCTGATAAATGCTTCTTCATATAAATCAAAACACATGAAAAAAAGTGTTTCCAGGAGCTCTTTGCCTCCTGAACACCAGCAACTAAAGAACAAGTTATTAAGCAGTGGCTCTGGTTGCACTGCTCTCCTCACACTGCTGGAGTGCACGCTGCCACAAGAACTTGAAAAAACGTAGCTTACACTGAGTTATATTTTTAGCCTGCTGTCATTTTTGGCAAAACCTGTGAAGGTCAAACTCTAACTCTCGTGGTTCACCTGAAATATAAGAGCAAAAACAGCTTCATGTTGAGGGCTGCTGATCCAGGAAGTCAGAGCAGTGCAGCCACCTGCACGCTGTCACCTTTTGGCTCTTGCAATTCTTCTTCATCTAGAGAGCTGAATTTCTTTGATTTGGCTGGTGATGCAGAGCCAGCACCTGGCTCCTGGCCCTGCTACAGACGACTGGGAAGATGCTTTTGGTTTCTTATTTCAAGACAGCCACATGAAACAACAGCAGGGTAAAAGGCAGCTTCCAGCCCTTTGACGGGAACATAAACACACTTATCCTGTGTATGCAAAAATAAAAAAGATGAATATACTCAAAGAGATTTGAAGAAATCCTTTGAAAGCAAATAGCTTTGAAGAGAAGAAATTCTAACTTGCTTTTCTGTACTGGACTCAAGTCTTTGTTGACCATCTTCCTGTTTTTCAGTGGGAATTTCTTTTTATCCATTTAACACCTATTTTGGTTCTTTAAAGTTTGTCCAGGATGCAGATGTGTGCAAGGTTGAAGAGTTCATAATGCTCTCAGGCTTATTCCTGAAACATGCCTGCACATCGCATATTGAAAGCTCATCCTTAACTCATGGGGCTGTTTGCAGGTGAGAAAGTGGAGGCAGTGGAGGCAGCATGAAAGTTAAAACCTTGCAGGACTACAAGTGAAACCAAGTTCTCTTTTTCATGTGTTTTTTGTGTGTTTTTATAAATGAGGCTGCGCTTTCAGGCTGCTTTTGGTTTGCAGAACAAAGTGACTGAATCCCACAAGCCCAGGCTGTAATCTCAGTTATGCTTACTGGGCAGCTTCCTTGTTTTCTCCTCACTGAGTCAAACATGCAACATCCACAAAAAGGCAGTAGGCTTTATGTTTGGCATTCCTGGGCGGCCATTTTTTTGGGGGGGGGGGGTCCCAAAAGAAGATATCACAACTTGAGTGGGAAATTTTCTACTTCTCTTTATGTTTTAAAAACATTTTTTTTTTTAAAAAAAAGGGGAAAAAACTTAAGCAGCTTCTTGATTTTACTGGCTTTAGTTCTTGTTATTGAGAACTCAAACTAATTTTAGATCCTAATAAGATTTTGATGTAATAATAGTGATAATTTCCAGTTTACGGTGGCCAACCAGATCTCTGGCACACCATTTGCTCTGCACATGACTGCTGTGATGGGCCGGGGACCCGTCAGAGGAGTATCCTGATTCTCATTTAGACTGACTGATTGTTTACCTGCTGACAAGTCTGACCAGATATGATTGGAAACAGAACGCTTCCAGTAGTCTTGTGTCAAACCAGTCATGGTCTTTTATAGACATCCATTTACAGACTTTTTCATGCTTACAAGACCCAGGGGTGTTATAAGTTATTAACTTCCACTTTAGTTGCATCAGATGTTAAATAACATGCATGAAAGAAGGTTTTAATCAACTTTCAATTTATTTAACAATTGATAATGAAGTTAATTCCCAACACAAACATATTGAATGCTGGAAATACACAAAAATTCCAAAAGGTACAAGTGTGTGGACCAGCCTTGAAACCAACAAAAGTTTGTTTGNTGGACCAGCCTTGAAACCAACAAAAGTTTTTTTTTTTTTGTTTGTTTTAAAACAAAAAAATGTTCAACACTGGAGCAGTATTAATGAAAAACTGAAGCTAAAGCATAGAATAAAGAGCTGCATGCTATCTAACTGCTTCTCTGGAACAATAACACCTAATGCAGCATTTAAACAACTCACCATAATATAGAAAAGTAGAACTATATATGCTTGTATGCTGGTTTGGGAGGTTTATAGTGAAAAGGTTGAATATCACCAGCCTTTACATCACATCTCCTGCTTCGAACCATTCAGGATATACTTTTCAGATTTCCTGAGGCCAAACCAGACCACAGGAAGCCAAGGTTTTGATCAAATAAAGCGTTTTTGTTCCCTTCAGTAAGAACGGGATCAGGAAGAGTCTTCTTCTTGCTATTATTGGTGGAACAGTATAAAAATGAATAAAAACATAAGAGGATGGGACATTTAATGTGTAAGAATCAAATCTGAAACCATCTAAAAGTCTAAATGAAATGCAGTTTCATATTAAAGAAATGCCCTGATGAGGCTCATTAGTCATGAAAAGCTACATGCAGGGTCTTTCAAAGCAAATGAGCTGAAACAAACTAAAGTTTGCAGAGACTCTTGAACTTTCTGCAGATGTGCAGCTTTAGCTAAACAATGACCTGACGCTGAAATAACTGGCTTTAGAGCAGTTTCCACCGCTAAAGACCACTCAAATCATAAAAGAAGGAAATGACCAAACTTTATTCACTAAAGCCCACCTGACCTACTTTCTCCTGCTCTGTGTGTGTGTGTGCATGAGGAAGTGTGTGAGACCACTAGAGAGTAATTTGGACATGTTTTGTATTGTTTATACAAGTGTGTGAGAGTGGTCAAAAATGTGAACGCATACCATTACAAGCTTTGAAGGAGTGTTCCTGCAGGATATTGTGTGAGGATGTGTGTGTTGCTGGCTGGCAGTGGAGGCCAGAGGTGGCATGTGTTACCCAGCTGTGGTCTCCTGGCATTAGTCTGCAGACCCGTAGCACAGGGAACAGTGAGAATATAAATACTGTCTTCCCTTGTCAGGCTTTCTACTGAGACAAACAACAGATGCCTTGTTGGAGAAAAAGGGTCAGTTTCAGCTCCAAAAACACACTGTGGCTGCAGAAATTAAAGCAGTAGCTCACTGTGACCTGAAAACATCAGCAGACGTTTACTTCTGCTGCTGGTCCACATTGAAACCAAACAACTGATGGCTGCTATTATGAAGCTCTCACAGGAAAGTTTATCAGTCAGAATTCAGCAGAGTGCTGTGAGGAAATCTGCAGCTAAGCAGCTGTTTAAGGTAAAAACATATTGTTTAATTACTGCCGCTTGGAGTAATAACATCTTCATAATCCTTAGCTACAACACACAGCCCTATTCCCGCTGTTGTTACACTGGTCAACACACCAGTTCCAGCTGCATTCCTATTGGTTTGAGCAAGATGTGGGTCAAAGTTGCAGCCATAATGCAAGATCCTGCAACATGACCCAGTGGAGGTTCTAATCCAGCATTGGGGAGGGGGGTGCACATTCAGACTTCTAACCATCTTCTCTTTCAGCTTTGTTTTAATCACAACAAGATCATGTTCTCACACCACTGCCTTCTGCTTTTTATTTTTGGAGAAGCGATCTTGTATCAGGCTTTGGTTTAGGAAACAATCCATAAATTCTTCTGGTATTAAACCATTTGAAGCAGCCTGACCCACTAAAACTCCTGAGATAACCTTGTTTATTCCATCTTGGCATGTTTGCTCAGATCTGTGTGAGAAAGGCATGATTCTCAGACCTGCTTCAACCCCGAGGCTTTTAAAGTCTTCTAATGACTTTATGGTTTTTTTGGAAAAGTTTCAAGGCACTAAGTGCAGTTACAAAGTTGATCTACGATTCTGGTGGCTTGGCCTATTAGAAACTGGGTTAAGTGGTGACGTGAGGACAGAGTTAGAGAAGACTTACTCTGCAGCGTTTGTGTAAATAAACTATAGGAATGTTTATCAAAGTTGACTTTAAAGTGTGTTTAAATTCCTATATTTCACACAGACTAATGAGGAAATTGGCCTTCGGGTTGCATCTAACCCAAGAGATTAGGCTGCAGAGATTGTGATAAATGGACTCCCCATAGCTGCTAAAGAATGTCATTTTTAAGTGTGCACAAGCACATTTTGTCAGTATAAAAAAACTGGATGATGACGGGATGTTTGACAGGCTTGGTAGAAAAGTTTTAACAACAGAATCCGGATCAGAATCAGGAAAATTGAGTTTAGGATTCATTTGAAACCAAGTCACGCNCAGAATCCGGATCAGAATCAGGAAAATTGGGTTTAAATTCAGGAATCATTTGAAACCAAGTCACGATGAAGGCACCCAGACTTTAAACCAACAAACATTTTTTCATTCGTCAGCATTTCTTTCCAGAACAAGGTAGCAAAACATAGCAGCTTAGAGAGCAAATAAACATCATCACTGTAAATCAGACCAAAGCACCGAGACTAAAGTCCTGCGGCTGGTTAAAGTTAGGAGAACTTCTAAGATAGGGGTTCAGAAATTAAAGGTCAAGACTAAAACAGGTTTTCCCATATTGATTGGCTGACATTTAAACCAACGAATAAATCACTCAACCTCTATTTTTATATATGTTTAAATTCCTTCTTACTTGACTGACACTGTGAATGTGAATATCAGATTATACCATCTACATACCCATTTAAATTATGTGATAACTCCAGAAATCAGGTCATGATCAGATTTTTTTATGTAAACAGTCTGACTAATAACTACTGAACTGTTCCTAAATAATCAGATTTGTGCTTACTTGAAGGGAGAGATGCAAAATTCTACAAGGTGTAACGGTTCAGTAGGGAAAAAAAGATTATAAAAGTTTAAAAGCTGTCTTATTAGAGGATGCTGCAACTAAATGGGCACCTCCGAGGGCATTAAACTATCAAGGTCTGAGGATATGCTGAGTGATCAGGAAGCTATTCAGAAAACATTTTGTTCTCTTTACCCTTCCAACTTCCTCTCTTGCTTACATCAGCAGCTGCCTTCAGAATGAAACATCCAAACTAGATGGCATGATAACGGTGGGGAAGGAGAGCAATGCAGGCAGATGAACATCTGCGAATGAAGGCTGCCGTCAGTCCGTCTTTATAAAGAACGCTGGCTCAGTGTGTGCAGCTTTTTGTTCAGAGCAACTGGAGCAAATCTAAACGATGGATCAATTGTTTGTTTCCCAATAAAACAGAGGACCATCATTTCTAAGTCAGCAGAGAAAAATGCTATTTGGTAGATGAGTTTATTACATTAGTCACCATCTGGAAAGATCAGTAAACACTTGGTGTAATTTAAGTAACAGTAGCACCAAAATGGAAAAATACTAAGTATCTTACACTTTTCAATTACACTTTGTTTTACCTGAGTATTAAGTGATTCAATTAAAAGTAGACAGAATACAGAGAACATGCATCACATCAGGGCAAACCATTTGCTTAAGAAGACGACGAGTCCAGATCATTTTGGTTTCCAGGTTAAAGAGGCTTTAACATTTAAGTGCTTTTAACCATCATCTTTAAAACTACAAGAACTTTTCATAGACTTCAGTATTTAGGCGTGAACCTGATATATGAGAAGAGACGCTCTAATTGCATTTTAGTTCAATATAAAAATCAATCAGCCACATTAGATCGGATCATTAATGACCCATTTTTCAGCCTTCCCTAACAGCACAAATTTAAAAAAGTGGTATGATGTACCATAAAGTGCTCCTCAGAGGAAAGGAGCTGCACTCACATAAGCTAAGAGAATCGCATGAGAAGGAGCTAATTAGTGGAAATGGATGTTTGGTTTTTGGGGATGTGCCTAGCCAGCACTTGTGTGTTTGTGTGGACGGGGGTTTCCAGGAAGCTGCATTCAGCGCAGATCAGATAACCTCCCTCATCTCAGATCTGATCAGAAACAGAAGTGGATCACTGAGACGTCCAACACAACAACCAACATCCATCTAACGTTACAGAGAGAGCATTGAGACACCAGAGAGCTTTCTGCTGTGGCCATTAAACCCTCAAAAAGTTACCGACAGGTAGCGGTGCATCTTAGGCATGAATGTGGCCAACAGACCCAATTACACTTGTTATGTACCAGAAAAAAAACAAACAGATTAAAGTTGTTTTTTCTCTTATATAATTATTATGTGGAGGTGGAAAAGCGGATCATTCATGTCATCATTCTTCTGGGTAAAGTTTTCTACATCAGTACACATTAACAAAACAATGCTTTTACAGAAATGCCTAAAAAAGTATTGAAAATAATTGATGGAAACACATAAATTACAGAAAAACAAAGACACATAACACTGTTATCAGTCGACCAATACTGAGAAAATTCTGGGGTATAACAAAAATACAGCTGCACATTCTTCACGACTGGATTGATTTGGCAGCGAGGCCGAGTCAGACTAGAATACCGAGGTGGTCTTCACCAAAACTCACAGAAACCAATGAGGCATTCCCTAAACATCGTCAGCAGCTTGAAGCTCCAGACCCAAACACAACCACATTAACCTGAAGGAAACGGTGATAATATGAGCAGGTATTTCAGTAAACAGGAAGCTGTAGATAATTTAAAATGATTTACCCAAATTCAACATGAAATTTGCTCTATGCTCTCAACTTTGATACTTTATAAAACTGATGCGTGACCATGGCAGCATGTCTGACCCAACACCTGCCTTCAGACATGCCTTCAAGGCATTTACTTCTGGCACTGAAGGGAATGGGGAGAGGTGGAAAATTACTTCCTTCCTGCAGCTGTTTCCATTAAATTACTACAGCAGTTTGTCAGTCAGGTGATGCCATGGATGGTTATTTTGCAGACCAGGTGTGTGTGTGTGTGTTACATAAATATATGTACATGACAGGTGTAAAGTGCCTTTAGGTATGTGTGAACCATAAATTAAAATAAACTACTGTCTACAACCGTATTAAACAACAGCTTCGCAACATGAGGCTGACAAATTCAAGGCACAAATCATGACTTGTCCTGAAGAAACCAGTCCTCACCACATTCCAGATTCCCATCTGAACAGGATGATTTGCTTTTGTTTTACTTCTCCTTTTCAGAAAATCCAGAATAGAGGAGCAGTTTCAAACAAAAAGAACAGATTGAATCTGAGGTATTTGTCAAGTTGGGTTCAACTTTCGCTGCCTTCTGCAGCACGTTGACACTCTGTCAGGGAAAATAAGCCAAACCGGGCAGGATCCAGGTCTGCTATGCCAGGTTTTAATTGACCATTTCATCAGCAGGGAACCACGACCCCACAGGACACTGAAGGATTAGTGTCAGCACAGCAACTTGGACTAAAACCGATTTCACTGGATTCTTTTTTAAATACTGCCTCTGCAGCCAGCCAACCAAGAAATGACCCCTTGTGTACAGTTTCACTACAGAGCTGTAAAATAAGTATGTATACCAGGACTGATGGTTTTTAACATCATCTTAATGGAGTTACATCATGATGAGGTGATAGGTCACGTGACACAAAATGTAATGAACTGCATCTAATACACACATCTAACTTTACTTATTATAGTAATCGAGTAATCTATCCATTATTCGGATGAAAAATCTAATGATCTGATAGAGAAACTGAGGACATTTTGCAGTTATTTAAATTGAACGAATTAAGATTATTTTAAGCACTATATAGAAACACAAAGACAAAAGAGAAAATAATAATATAAAACAAAAAAAACTCCTTTTCAGTTCCTAATGTGTTGGTCTGCTTAGCCTGGCAATTGTTATTTTTTAATTATCTTATTTGAACACAGTTTTTATGAATTGGATCATATTTTCTTATTCTCATTCTGTAAGACTGCTGTAAAACAACAATTTCCCAGTCTGAGATCAATACAGTACATCTGATTCTGAAAGTTGCCTTGAGATGATTTTATTATGGATTGGCGCAACACTATCAATCTATTTCCTACACCCGCTTATTCCAACGCAGGGCGCTACACAGATATGGCTGATGGGAAGTGAACAGATCGGAGCTGAAAACGTCATCTGTGCCAGCCACCGTCTTAGGCTACGCTCACACCGCAGGTCTTAATGCTTAAATCTAATGTTTAAATTAAATCAGATTTTTTGGCGTGATCGTTCACATCNGTTTAAATTAAATCAGATTTTTTGGCGTGGTCGTTCACATCATCATTTCAACGCGACCTTCATCACGATGACGTGTGAACAGTATGTGGCCCTGAAGTGACACGCATGCGCAAAGGATAACATGACGTTCGCAGTGCAGTGAATTTTGTCAAACAGCAGAATTGTAATGCAACTTCTGTGACGTCAAAGTCGGACATAATGCGACATGTCCGTTCAGACTGAGGTCACTTCCACACAGATCTTCCACTAGCTGAGTGGCCTGGGTCAGATTAAAAAAATAATAATAATCAGATTTGTGCTGTTCAGACTGTCGTTAAAAATCCAACTGGAGTCCCATATGGGCAAAAAATTGAACTGAGCTGCAGTGTGAACAGAGCCTTACACTCTACCAGCTGGTGCTTGTGTCTTATAGAGTGTTTTTGCTTTAGGTGTAAAATCTGTTAAAGGTTACTGGTCATGATGTTTATCTGCTTATAGGCATTTTTCAAATTTGCCACAAACCTGCTGATAGGTTAGCAAAGACCCATCAGAAATATTGCTTCCATTTTTGTAGTAAAGTCTGTAGTAAAACTCTAGACTATGATACAGCATTTAAAGATTAGGTTATTTCATCATTTTTTTAAACTAGAATTTACAATCAAAGTTGTCCCGTTTGTTCTGTTTGGGGTTCTTTTGCATCTTTGCTTCCTCTTCTTTTTTCTTCAGCCTAATCTCTTATTCTTTTGTTACCTCTGTCAGGCAATTAATATGTAAACTCGGCAATAAACAAATTTAAAATAAAAGCTGTACTTAAGCATCAAGAGGAGTTTTATATCCATAAAGCTCCTCTTAGCAGTAAAGTTGGGGGCCTGTGTGTTCTGTGTGCATCCAAACCACCTTCTGACCTGAAAATGTCCCTACATCTTACAAGTACTCGATTACCAAATCAAGTTTATTTAGTGAAATCTATTGCTCCACTTTCTGTTAATCGTCATAACATCTTTGTGGTTTTACTCAGTTCCTTTAGTAATATTCCCATTTGCATTTTTAAACAGTGTCTGTTCAATTTTGATGCACCAAAGACTTCGTAAAGATATGACAACAGATGCTTGCTTGCCACGATGCCTTCAGATGCACAAATGTGGAGGGAGTTGGACCGAGCGAGAGGTTAGGAAGTGTCAGGATCCAAAGGAATGCTCAGAGCTGTCCGGCAGGAAGTCAAGACTTACTAAAGAAGCACAGGAGGAAGGAATTAGGAGGGCAAAACAGCAGGAAGAGGGAAATAAAAAAATGGTAACACAGTGAGAAATAAGTCATTTATTGTTCCTTAGTGTCTTTAAAATGAAGACCTGGAATAAAAAGGCAGTTTAAAAGGCTTAAAAATCACTCAAGAGAAAAGATCTTCCTCTAGTGGATGATGTGAAGGTCTGTTCTGGTCTGGGGACTGATTTTTCACCAGCACGTCTTCTGTAATGCCCTGAGCTTATTTAATGTCATCACTTTGAAATGGTGGCAAACTGAGGATGACAAGGTAACACGCATTGCTCTGATTTGTTAAAGAGGATAGAAGGACGCCATATGAACCTGCATGTTCCAGTTTAAACAAAGAACACACTGTTAATGGAAATGAGCACGACAGATGAACCTGCGAGAAAACTTGAGGTTAAGCAGGTTAAACAGCTCGTACTGAGACGAAAAACAAATAAAGACGACTTTAAACCTCATCCTTGAATCCTAATCTTCACACTGATTTGTTTGTAGTCAAAACACATGTGTGCAATCTGAAGCACACAATGGCTGACCTTGCCTACCAGAAGGTCGGCTGTGGTGGCATCCAGATCAAGGATTAACCTACAAACCGTGGCACAAAGCAGATGTGACAAAACGTAGAATGATGCTACGCAGCATTCTTTAGATTAGGTCGAAAATGTCTAAAACCCTCAGAAGGTGAAGGACGGTCACACAGGACCACTCATGCTGGGTGGACATGATGCAGTTATTTTGGGTGTCCTCTGGTTTGGTTGATAAAACAGCAGGAAAGATGTTTTAGGAAAAATATTAATGTTTACCTGAAAGTGGAAAACACCATCAGCTGTTGCTGAAAATAAAAATAAAATAGTACAACTACCTAAATCCTAAATCTTATCTCGCTATTAACAGATGTACTTTCATTAAGGTTTAAATACATTTTAAAATATACAGAATTCAACATAACGTATATTTGGACCATATTTGGGAACAAAATGCTTCTGTTTATTGGAAAAAGTGGTTTACACAGAACAACTGGCCAAAAAGTATTTAACTTCTGTTGCATCACTCCTTAAATATATAGAAAAAATTACAACTTTGGATCTATTTAGCCAGCCAGCTGTTTAAAAGTTGATATTTATTTTTCATGTTTGACCAAAGAGAAAAAATAATAAAGCTTTCAGGACTTCAAAGATTCCTGTTTATTTTCTGTAAACTTTCTTGTTATTCTCTGGAACTGTCACTCAGGAACCAGACTTTGTTTTAAGTTCTGCAGACTCTCTGGAGGTTTTTCAAAGTTTTTATTTGAATATTTTTGAAGTTTCACTCTTTTTAAGTCCAGACCTTGTACACCTGAAATGTGTTGTTTTTTTTTTTTATTTCATTTTATTGTTAAGCATCATTTAAGCATAAAAATGCTCCTAACTGTCTAAATTTAGCTGATTAATCAAAGAACCCATTTTAAACTGGATCTTTAGGCAGCCTGTCACAAAGGTCCATCATCTGTCTGATCTTTGCTGAAAACCAGCGTAGATCTGCACACAAAACCCACCAGTTTAAACTGGCATACTCCCTATAACCCATGTATACTGAGTGTTTTGTGTAATTTTTATATCAATGTCCGTTATCTCTTTTAACTCTTACGTAATTTATATTTTTATTGTCTTTTTATTTATTTTTCTTTTTGTGTACGGTGACCTTGGGTGTTTGAAAGGCGCTAAGAAATAAAATGCATTATTATTATCAGACAGTCTGACTGACAGAAAACAGGATTTTAGCAGCAACAAGGTGATTCCCAAACAGCTGATAGCGGNTTTAGCAGCAACAAGGTGACTCCCAAACAACTGATAGCGGGAAACTTGGCATATCTCAGCATGGAGGCAGAAACTGGACGCGTGGAGGACAAAAGAGGAAGAGTCTTTGAATCCTCCCCAGAATACAGACCTCAACATTATTATAGCAATGAGGGATCATCTGGACAGAGAATGGAACAAAAGGCAGAAACATCCGAAGAGCTTTGGAAAGTCCTTAAAAAAGTCTAGAAAGCTGTTCCTGAAGACGACTTAAAGAGAAGACAGAAAGCTTTTCTATAAGGGTTCAGACTGGGATGAAGGATGAAGATGCTCAGAACAACTTTCAGTCTCTTTAGAATGAAATAAACTTGCTGACTGTTATTCTTTTTATGTAGGAATGTTTCAATAAACCACTGCAGCCATTTCCCGTTTTACACTTTTCTCTATAAATTATGTTTTAAATCTCACATTCTCTCCAGCAGCTCATTAAATCAGTCGGCCTAAATGAGAACTTTGGAACGACCTCATTGGTGGAGAGGAATCAAAATAAACAGCTTTGCTGTCTGGGCTCTGGTCTGGACCTGCAGGCCTGAGACTTTATTTCCCACAGTCACAGCTGCCCCTGTGCCCCCTGCACCAGTTGAGCAGTGAAACCAGTTTAAGATTGAGTGCAGGCGGCTCTGGCTCGCATCCAGAGTGTGTGTCTCTTTGAGTAGGTGTTATTTTAGCAGCAATGTATAAAAAGCTCAGTGAGCCAGCAGCTATGCTCAGCCAGCTTTTTTCCCCACATACACATTAAAATGAAGTGAGAAATAAGATCTCAACCCTTCTCCATGTATAGGAGACTGTGGAAAGTATATTTTAGTTCCAATTTTAGCTAAAAGTTTGCAGGAGCAGAGGTAAAAGTGAGGGTTCAGCTCCAGAAACGCTAACAAAATGTGNTAAAAGTGAGGGTTCAGCTCCAGAAACGCATGCTAACAAAATGTGGACACTTTGTCTTGACCCGTTCATTTAAATTGACTTATTTTAGACAATTTTTTTCATATTTGATCATTTCCTCAAGTACAAGCCAAACTCCACACCTTCAAGTCCGTTAGCATATACAGTTGTGGTTTCTGACTCGCTTTAACTAGAAAGGCCATAAACGGGAGACGTGCCTCCTGTTGTGACTCAGACTCCTTGAACTCTAACCGGTCGCTTTGTGAAGATCAATGTGGTGATCTAAAGAAAGTCTGACAACAGAAAAGGTGCAGGAATTCAGCTGGAAGTGTAACACGGTTGTCTTACAAGGACAACAAGGTTCAGGGAGGTTTTCTGCAGCGCCCAAACAACAAATCTGCAAGTTGTTTAAATTCTTTCCAGCTCCCTCCGGTTGTTCCACAGGTGTCAAGTTTCAGCATTAATACCAGGCAAAGGAGAACCAGAGGGAGGGAGGAGAAACAGTTCGCCTCCTGTGCTTGAAATCATCATTAAAACATAGCCGTATAAAAACGGGTAGGCCTGCGTTTGTTGTGGTGGGCCGATTAACATCCCTGATAGGGCTGTTACTTTTTATGGTCCTAACGAGAAATGCAGGCAGATGAAGCTTTTAGGGGGAAAAGAAGTTAAAGTATAAAAGATTTAGGGCTGGTTTGGAATTTAAGGTACCAGCTTAACGTCTGCAGGGTTCAGGTTCGAGCAGGCAAATGTCCGTGGGATTTTATTAAGAGTTACGAAGTGAAAGCATTCAAACTTCGTCTCCAACACTTACGGAAGCAGCCCCGCCAGAATAAATCATGTTTGCTGATCATTGTTCCTCCATGGTTTGGTTTTTTGACAATGAAACAGCAACAGCGCTCTGCAAGCAGAATTCTTTAAAGATTGGAAACCTTTAGGCATCGTTTAGTTACATCATTTTGTTTGGGGTTGTGACATGGCAGGGCCTATCCTGTTGTCATAGTGACATGTCACCAGTCTATAAAAGTACCAGCTGAAAGAACTAAACCAAACCATTTCTGTCTCTGAAATCATCTAACCCTGCCACATTTAGATGCTGAAAATTATTCAACATTATTTTCTAGTTTATTTGGGATATTTTATTGCCAGAATATATTTTTTATATTTCAACTCCCAGATATTCAGCCTATTTTTCCAGAGGACCCCCTTCATGCAACTACCAAAACACCGTGGACCTTCTTTTAAATCACACTGGTTCTAAACAGTCTTGGGGAGGCCCCAAGGTTTGGAACCACTGGTCTAGAGGCAGCGTTGTGCAACAGCAGAGAACATTATTAATTCATAGACAATTCTTAGAGAGCAATAAACCACCAGGATATTTTCTAAATTGTGTCCGTAAATTATGAGACAAAGAATTAAAAACCTATTTACTTACTCAACTCAATCCAGGGTCAGGTTTGTATTTTCCAAGGTCATCATGTTAATTCTCATATTGTGAGACATTTCAGTCTATGTGAAACTCCACAGAGTTCTGTTCTAACTACATTTTTCAGTTAATGAGAGTGAGAAAATGATTTTGTGAACCTTTTGTTGGGATCAAAAGGAGCTGAGTGAAGGCATGCCAGAGTCCGCAGCGATCACTTGACTAAAGGTTTGTGTATCGCTTCACTTCCATTAGGCTCCTTCTCTGCCAGCTTCTGATATTTTGTGGGTAAATTAAAGCTTAAATGGTGATAAAGGCCATAGAAGTTTTCTTCTGTTGGTTACCAAGATTCAGAGCAAGAAGCTGAGCAGGAGCAGAATTGCAGTGAAGGGTCTTTACTCCAACTACTTTCACAAATCCAAACACAAGTTCTAGACATCTATGCTTTTCCATGAATGTGTAGAAACTTGTCTGAAGCAGCAGATAGTTACATATTCTATTTCTATCATTTTCTCCAATTTAAAAATCTCTCTTGGATAACACATGAGCATTTCTATTTTGCACCATTTCAAAAGATCATCTTTACAACTGAATGGAAACCGGCTCTTTGATGACAGTGGAAGTTCCTTTAATCATCCTTTCTGCTCTCTTGTCTTCGTGGCCAACTAATCACTGGCACCACATGGAAAGTAGGTGTCATCACGTAGAGAATGTATGGAGACTTCAAGCATACATAAACTTTAGCTGCATCTAAACTTTGGGAACAGAAGAAGAAAACTGTACAGTTTTTTTAACCTTTAACATTTTGTGCTTGGACTAAATGTAGCTACACCACGATCTATCATGAGATCAGATTGGCTAATTCCAGTTCCCTCAGCAGATATTGAATTTACATTAATGTAAAACAGGAATCAAGCTGGACTCCCTCACATGGGACAGCCATCACTGGGCCATTAACTTACCATTAACAGCCTAATATTTGCAAACAGCCATGCATATGGAAGCCAAATGCATGTATTTAAGTCTGCCAATGAGTTTCAAAGAGCTGGTAACACCCCATGAAGGAGCTGAGAAAGTCCCATCCCTTTGCAAATGTTTGCAAACACCTGAAGGCAACAGCTACCAACATTTGTATTATTCTCCAGCAGTCATTAAGAAGCTAGCAAGACAGCTGCAGAACATCTGCACACCATGATCAGATCCTGAACTGGACAACAAGGAAAACAGAGAGAGAAATAATAAATACTGAAACTCCATTAAACACGATTAAAAGCAGAAAAAAATAAGATATGCCTTGGTTGTTTTGGTTTGTTGCTGCTAAATAAACTGACAACCAGTAACAGTGTTATCACTCTAAACCCACACCTGAGGCACAGCTGCTCTGTGATTGGTGGACAGGTTAAGCCTACCTCGCTCCACGCCTTCCACTTCAAATAAAAACAGCTCCGTAACTGTCCAACGGGCTGAACCGAGTGACTCTACTATGTCAACACACACACACACACACACAAACACACACCACAGCCAAACACTCTTCAGTGTACAGCATGTCTTGCTGTACGAGAACCAACTGATCCTCTGCTGAAACCTGGAAACGGGCCAATCACTGTCACCGAACGACCAGGAGGCTCATGGGTGTCATTTGATGAAAAGTGAAGGAAACCTGCCTGGTCCTGTCTGCAGCGGCTGCTGATCTTTCAGTGAAGTGAAATATCTTTTCATGAAACGTTTCAGCCCAACACAAATCCTCATGTCAATTTCAAATTCTTTGCAAATAAAAAAAAAATCAGATCAGTTTTGATTCAAAGGAATATCTTATCGCAGGTTTAAAGCTCATTTTTAGCTCACTCACAGCAAAGAATCATGCAGTTTGCTCAAAACTGATGTGAAATGAAAGGTTAACATCTGTCTATACGTCCATCTTTCCCTGAACAGCATAAATCAAACACATGAGCTCATCTTGAACACTTAAAATAACTCGCTATGTAGGCAGCATATTTCTGTGTTCAACAACTTTTCCATTTACCTCACCAAAGGGACTGATTATCACTAGACAGGAAAACCAAGTTGTGTTTCAAGAAAATGGCCAAGTGATGAAAAACTGAAGTCTGGATTTGTGCTTAGATTCTATTTATAGTTGCCGGCCTGATTCTGGTCCAGACTGTTTTGGCTGCAGCTCAGTAATTAGAGACGAGAAACCTCCGGCTGAGGGATGTGTCACTGTCGACACATTCGGTCCCTGTAGTTGGGAACAATGCACTCGTGTCTACATCTTCAACACAACGTTTGATTTAAGCAGTGAGAAATTGTTCCTCCTACAAAACAAAACAAAAGCTAAAGGGATTAATATTTCTCTTTTTTTTCCTCAAACACTTTGAACTATATGGGCATGAAGTGGAGAAAGCAACGCAGTCTTTAACCTGCTGCATTTAACACTGGTCATTCTCCAACTCGTTTCTTTGAACATCACACACCCTGCCAGTGACAGCTGTTTCACTCTTCCCATTCAAGGCGGGACTGTTGCACCTTGCTGTTCTGTTTTTAAGATCCTGGAAAGAGAATTGTGGGTTAAAGCCTGCACCTGGGTTGGTCACAGAAAAGAAGCATGAGTGGAGTGGGAAGAGGGAGCCACTTCAGACAACAACAATGCTCTGAAATTCTGAAGCACATTCATTTGACTGCGCACGTTGATTCAGCACTAAGCTGACTTTTTTTCTCTTCATTGATATGCAAAAGTTGAGGGTCTACAGCACAAAATTCCAGCAGAATGTACTCAAAAAATGAGCTGCAGACGTGTTGGAAGAGTTAGACACAGTACAGCCCACTCCCACTGGACAAAAACACCACTAACAGCCACTAAAAACATGACTAAAATCAAGTTTAGGATGGGAAATTAATATCTTATTTAATTCTATTTTAATGTTGAGATGAATTATAGCACTGTAACCAAGCTTACTGTGTTCTCCTAGCTGAATAGTTTAACTATAACACTAAACTTAGACAGGACATCCAACAGCGGCTCCACAATAAGTTTGTTCCCTAAAAACAACAAAACAGGACATATGCCCTAATCGAAAAACCAAGAAATTATATACTGAGATGAGCCATTACAATGATATCCTGCTGTGACATCACAGATCATATGATTTATAACAACAGGACACTGACAAGACATTCAACTCTGGTTCAGTTTAAAAGGAAAACATGTAGACGTTGGGCAAGTTGCCGATGCATTAGTTACTCATGACCACAACTTTGTAAACCCGAGGCCATTATCGATGTCACCAACTACTACTTCTTCTTCTGAATTACAACAACTACCACTGTAGCCTATGCTGCCACCTTCTGGTGAAATTACAGTTTATTACTTATTCCTGGTATTCATGTAAAGTCGCATCTGCCTCAAAAGATGTGTGTAACATGAAGCGTTGGGCAACCTAGCTTGTTACAGCTCAGAGTGCGTTGGAAACGTGTTACTGATCACTGGAAAATGCAATACTTTTGTACTGTTTCTGGTTGTTTCTATACTTCAAATGCAACTGATTAAGCTGCAGGGTTCCTCATCAGTAAGGATATAAATCACAAGTTTGACGAGAAATGATATTTTAAACTATATCATGGTATACCTCTCACTTTAGTAGCTAACACTGAGACTGCGGGCTCCACCATGTTCAACAAACAACAAATGTTTTGAAAATAACAGGAAGTGATGTCACCATGCACTCTGAAAGAAATCTAATAACACACTGGTAAATGTAGACAACAATCTATCGAATATCGTATTTCAGAAGTGCAGACCCATCATATCAGGTTATTACAGTAATCTGATTACTCCCAGATATCTGATTTTGATGGTCATGTAAATGGACTCAGTGTTTTATAAGAAAAGTTATCTGAGAATGTCCTTAATCTTCAAGAAACATTTGTGCTGTTACATAAATGTTTGTAAGTGAATCTATATAGATCTAATGGGATTTAATCGAACTCTAACTGATTCAGGAAAATAGTGGCGATACCCAGAATTGTTATCCATTGACTCGATATAACATGATACTGTAATCAGTTTTTTAGTGTATAAAACAATACACAAAAAGCAGGTTATTTATGTGCCATGATGCTTTGTGAGACCACCAGTCATTCGGATGCTTCCTCAACATAAATATGAAACCCTCCAGTTTCCTTCAGTTCTTCTCAAACTGTAACCACAGACACTGCTTTACTTCCTCTTCGGATGCCCTTTTCCTTAAAGACTGGGCTCTTTGTTTCAGCTGCGATTAGCTGGCAGATATAAAGGCAGGCTGGCTGATATTTGAGACTATTGTGCGTGCCTGAGAAATATTCCCTCTCAGGCTCAGGGAGAGCTGAACCACCAGATGTACGCTTGTCATGCGGTCCAGGAGCAGAGACTCTGAAAGCACGGGGTGTTTGTTTTACTCAGCCTGAGCAATCACACCCGCACCTATGCACTCGGTGAGTGTAACGACCTTTGGCCTTTCATTCCTCTGAAAACCCCACTGGGTTTTCAAAATGTGGCGAGCACCAATCAGAGAGCAGACGAGCTTTCAGCCAGGAAGGCAGAGCCGCTCATAACTGTTCAGTCAAACTGTTACACCTCAAACCTGAAGAGAAACCGGTTTTAAATGGCTTTCAGTCATTTGGAGAAACGTCAGCTACAGTGATGACATCATCTAGGGAAAAAAACTTTTAGGTCTAACTCAGTTGCTGCTGTTACCTGACTGACGTCATCCCAGAAAGGTGTGGATGAATTAAATTAACCACAGAGCCGACATGCTTCTAACTAACACACATGGTGGAGACCTCACCTGATTACCTGAGGAACCCCAGAACTCATCTGTCTACATTTACTTTTAGTTTACAATCACAAAACATAAAGACAAACAGAAAATGCTGATCCTGATTTGGTATTTTCACCTTGAAAATGACTCACACGACTGGCCAATTTTCTGTTTTCTGAACAGACTTTATGGAGAAAATGCTTGTGGCGGCAACTAAAACTGCAGAGACCAAGTAAACCCACTTTGTACCTGAACATGTCAGAATTCTGCATCCATTCAGCATGTGGCTGCTGACTGCTGGTCCAAAACTCCCTTTTGGAAGCTGGTTCAGACTCTATTTATAGCTTTACAGGACTTTTTTTCATGGAGGAAACCAGAAAAGAGGTGCGGAAATACCAAAGATCCACTGGGACCCAGTCTAACCCCACTGTGACCAGAAAAGTCCCTGTGATACTTCATCTCTGAGTGGTACACCTATGACACTCCTCAGACTTCATGCGTGTATGTGGTGAATTTAGGACGTAAATAAATAACTTTATGCCATTCTTTTATCCTCAGCAGGAGCTTGTAGTGTGGTAAAGCGATTGCTTGACCTCACAGTGTCCACACACACATTTCATTTGCATGTTACGGCAGATTAAACCAACTTTTAATGTTCGGTGCTGAGTATCTGATCCCTTTATTGCCATTTGAAGAGTTTATATGAGCAACACAACTCTGGCTGGACTTTCCACTGTTGCATGAATTGCTGATCAGAGCTGCACATGTTTGAAGTTGTGAAATCTTCTATAATGTCACCGGATGGCTGAGATCCAACATGTGGCATGAATGACTTGATGCAGGCTGGAGTTTTAATTCTTACCTCTGTGAAGAAGTTATCCATTGCCCTCGTTAATTTAATCCCAGAGGATTTACTGTATGAAAACCGCGCGTCCGGTCAATCCAACTCATGTGTTGTTAGTGCGCTTCCACGCCAAAGAAACAACAAAAAGAAAACTCAACGAAAACGCAAACAAGAAGCAGCAGATCCGACAGTTTCAGAGCATCATCTTCCTCCTGATGGGCTGCTGCAGGATGGAGGAACCTCACCAAGTCAGTGTGGAGCTACAAGAATACATCTACGCTTTGTTTCCCGGGGTTATTCGTCCAGAAGGAACACCTACAGTCCTTTACTAAACAAAAAAGTAAACTTCTGATTGTTCCTGCTCGCGGAGATCTCCTCTCCTTCTCCTCTGCGTCTCTCGCGTTCAGTCGGTTTGTTTGCTGCAGAGTCAAACGTTGCTGGAGAGCTGAGTCAACGAGACACCGGTCAAACTTTAGAGACGCTCATTCAGGCAGACTCTCAGACCGGTGGACAATAATCCCGGAGCTCCTCCTCCTCCTCCTCCTCCTGCTGCTGCTCCTGTTGTCTCACTGACTCCTCCTGCTGTCAACATGTGGACCCAGAGCTGCAGGACTGGTGTCACACACCTGATGTTTCATTATGCAGCAGCAGGTTAAAATAAAGTAGAAAAGTTAAGAAGTCTTCATCCAGTCCTCATTTCTTCATATTTCTCCTCCCAGCTGTCAGTTTTAGCTATTTGTGGTCTTGATCAATAGTTTTTGGCTTTCAGAAGGTGTGGTGTTGACATATAACAGCAAACTTAGCAAAGAACCAGTTTTAAACAGGATCTTTAGGCTCTTTGTTACCAGCAGCCGGCCACAAAGACTCATTATTTGTTCCCATTTCTTTAGTTTAATGTCTGCAAACCAGCAAAGAAACCAGAAACTGGACACGTGGGGGACAAAAGAAGAAGAGTCAGGTATAAAAAAACTATTTACAACAGATGAACAGGATCTGAAAGTCCAACAAAGACCTGAACCAGGATCTGAGAGATGCATCTGGACCTTCAGTTGATCCATCTACTGTTGGCTGAAGGCTCATCAGAAATGGTCTCCATGGAAACGTGACTGAAGCTGTTCTTATGGAAGGGAAACATAACATCAGAACTACTGTGACAACAGGTCTGATGGAGGGATGGGTCCTCCCCAGAACCCAGACCTCAACGTTACTGAAGTGAGGAATCATCTGGACAGAGAACTTAACAAAAGGCAGTTGAGTTTAAACTGGAGAAGAAAGCTATTTAGTGAAATCAGTGAAAAATGTTATAAAATAAAATTGTAATTAAATAATAATGAATGGTTTAATTATTGTCAGCAGAAATGTTTAAAGACATTCAGGCCCATCTGTGACAGCCTAAACAGTTCCAGCTCATCACCTAGTTATTGATCTTTTCATCAGTGGCTGCAGTTTCATATAATAAGGACATGTCCTATATGTGTACTTATGTCAGTGATGACCAGCCAAACTCGCCGCTCTGATGAAGACGGTGTGAAATGACAAAAAGTCTTGCAGCTGCTGCTAAAAGGACCATGAGGCCATGTTGCTGTGTCATCAGTTTAAATGTAAATTCAGGCCTTCTTTCGTTGTAACAGCCAACAGCTTAATGATGTTAATGTTATTTTCATTGTCTTGCATCGGTCATAATTATTAGCCGCTCACCGTCTTCTTCTTGATCTTTCAGCTGCATCACATCGTCTTCATCATGGTGTTTGTAGAAATCTCCTACAGCTGCAAAAGATGAACTCATCACACAGTCATCCACCTCCAACTGTGTAAAAATAATGATGACGCTCCCCATGTAATGAAGCAGAGAGCATCAAACACCTCACAAATAAAATAAAATAAAAGCTGGAGTTGCTTTTTCATGTTAATTGATG